>JBAMHW010000015.1:25605140-25620731 GCA_037177495.1 Rhadinocentrus ornatus
TCTGTAAAGTCCTCTGAGACAACTTTGTTGTGATATAGGGCTATACAAATAAACTTGATTTGATTTGATTTGAAATAGAAAATTAGGCTTTTGCTAATAAATATGGGTCATTTATAGACAAAGCATACAGTGGCTGTGATAATTGGCTACATTCAACTATCAACATTGGTATTTATTAAACCTGTATGTAAGTCCTCTGAGACAACTGTGTTGTGATATAGGGCTGTACAAATAAACTTGACTTGACTTGACTATTTTCACAGAGTAGAGTGTAAGAACGGCAAACATTTGATGTTGGTTTCGGCCAAAAATCTTGATAATATATTTCAACATTCAAAAGTCATTTTTATAGTTAAATAAAAACAGTAAATATAAAAATACATGGAAATAGCTAAACATCCCAGTTATAAAAATGTGTTCAGGATTCTTCAGATTTATTATAAAGTCTTATAAAAGCATAAATATTACCTAATGACTACCTGGTTTTTGTGTTCAATTGACTTCCAAATTAGTTCTTGAAAATGGGAAGTGATTGATCCCCAAATTTTTACATAATGAATTTATAATCTAACAAATATATACAGATATTGCTGAATATGATTATACTCCTTGTGGTTATGTACAAGGGGTTAATTTTTAAAGTACAGGGCCAAAGCTTTGCATATTCATTAGTGATTGTAAAGTGCCCTGCAATGAAGTTGTGATTTGGCTCTATACAAATAAAGCCGAACTAAATTCAATTGAATTGAACTCAATTGCATCGCACTGTATTGAATTGAAGTGAATTAAATTGAACAGGGCTCTCCAAAAAACCTTTCCTGCCTTTTAGGCCATTGTGACTCCAATTTGTCCTTCTAATGGTCTAGAGTCTAGACTTTATAGTTTACTGCACAAGAGTTCCTTGTCAATCACTGATTAAAGCCGTTTAAAATGCATCCATTAAGAATTACCTCTCCCAATCGACGCCCAGACAGCTTTCAGCCAAATTCACCCAAAGACCTTGCACAGACTTAGCTGGGAAGTGAATAGTTGCTGGACATTTTATTTAATTTTCCATTAATTATTTGGGTTTTTATTGTGCTATAACAAAAGTGTATTTGCACTGTGACAACTTCTTCTTCTTGGGTATTTAGAGAAAGTTTCTGACCTCAAAACTGTGCTTTTGACTAGTGATGGCACACTGACATTAATTATGCACATTCCTGGAGTCATCATTGGGCTGCAGTAAAGGCTGACATTTTTTTGGGAATCCCATGGGTCCTGGGATTCGTGATTGGGACGGTACAGGATAAAAAGTTAACAGGAGCAGACGGGAGCAGACACCAAACAATAGGACAAAAGAAAAAAAAAAATTGTAGTTTTTGCTCAATAATCCTACACTGTAACCCAAATAAAAAAAGAACTACACTACCCAGAAGCCAACACTGCTTTCCGGCCACTGTTGCCCCGCCGGAATTGAAATAAGAAAAGGAATGGAGTTAGCAAACACCTGAGGAGAAACCAACATGGCATAAAATGATTTGCAACGCAGTTATAAGTAATGACGTGTTTATTAGGTTGGCAGAACTGGTAGGTTGACATATTAATGAAATTTACAAGAGTCGAGTGCAACAGTGTCAAAACAATGTATGCCGAAAGTAAAACATGTTTAGTTGATGACATTTAGAAATGAGTGAAATACAACTTTATATGTTCTGTTTGGGTTTATTCAACTTTGGTAGATATGGTGTGGCCATGTACTGTTTTATTGTTGTTCCCTTTTTTTTTTTTTTATTGTAACTGACCTTCAAAAAAGCTAGAAAAACTTAGCAGCTGGTCTAAAGAAGAATGGTGAGAACATTTAATCCAATTCAATGTACTGCCTAAAAACTAAATATATTCAATTTCAAATTAGCATCATTGCTAACTCACAGCTATTTAGTTAGATAGATGATACTTAAGACTTTTACAAACGGATGAATAACTTGTGAGAGCGCTACAATAAGCCTGTGTATTCCTTAATTTTGTATACAAACAATGACAAACTGGTTGTGGACACCTACATGAATTGTTAAGTATTTCTAAACCCCTGGTATGAGTCAATTAGCTTCTCAGACACTAATATCAGCTTTAAGACAGGTGTGATGCTCGTAATAATACTTAATTTGTTTTAAATATGTATGTTTAATACAACTAGTGCTTCAGATGCAAGCTAGTATCAAGGTGTTCAGTGCCCCAGGCCTGACAGAAATCATTCAGTGTTTAGACCAGCAGTTTCCCACATTCATTTATCAGCATCTACAGCTTCCCACACACACTCTGTTGGGAGTGTGTCAACACAATAGAGGCCACTTTTACTGATCAATACTATTGTTATGTTTGACCCTATACCTCCTGCTGACAGTTGTGCCCAACTCAGTAGTATTTTTGACCTTTGACCTCAACTGCCAGCTGGCTTTTCTCTTTTCTTTTATAGTGTTTGACTCTTATTCTCTTTGAGAGAGACACAGCTTGAGGAAGTATCAAAGCCTGAAAAACTCTGACAAACCATAAATTGTCTGAAGATGAATTATAGGCCACGTTCAGTCTTGTGTATGGAGACATCTGGGTGAGTGGCTGAATGGGGAGAATGCCACGTCTGTTTATACATCTGCTTCGTAATTCAAACATAAAACATACGAAACGTGAAACCTGCAACTATCCCAACTATGTTAATGTGGTCATTCTGGACTTACAATAGTTTTGGTCATGATGTAGATGTGTGATCCACGCTGATCCAGTAAAAGGTCACTGTTGATGGGCGAGTTGGGATGTATTGTTGTGTTCGCATATACCTCCACAACACCGTCTTGGCCAAGATATACCTAGACAATAACAGAATAACAAGGAAATACTTTAGCCAACATGATAAATATATTCTATATAACATGTATCAATAATGGTGGAATTATATTTTCACAAGATGGAACCATATTTTATAAGATGTGTACTTCCCAAACTGCAGGACTAAAATGCAATTTTGCCAAAAAGCAAAATTAATGCAAAAAGGACTACCTTCTCCAGTATGCAGCCTAAACACAAATCAAATCACACTCGCACAGGATCACAGCAGAAGTGGCCATGAATGTGATTACCACACAGTAAAATCTAATATGAAGCACAGGAAGACACCTCTGGCTTAAGTGATTCCCAGGCCTTCAAACTCTCATGTTACCTCATGGTAATGAGATCACTGCAGACAGAGCAGGGAATCCACTGTCCCATTAAGAGGATGCTATCAACTCATAATGGTAAGTGAAGTTGCTCTGCAACGCCTAGTGAACTTTTAGGCAATAAACACTGTCATACATGTCACATTTAGTGTTTTACATGTCTGGCTTTACATTCATTTGTACATATGAAAACTATGTGCTTATGTTATAATTTCTATTGCCCACACTGTCTGTTAACTGAAATTGCAAAGTAACTTAAAAAATCAAAGAGGTGGAGGAACGAAATCCACAGCCTACAGCTTATGCTGGGTAAAATTTATTAGAACATGGGGGGACACCTGCGGACAAGTCCTTGTCCCTGGGGTACCTAGCCTTGGTGTTGGGTTGGTGTGGTTTTGTCTGGGGTGGTTGGGCTCCGTCGAGTTCCTGTGCGGGGCTCTGCTGGGGGGGGTGGGTGGCCCTTGGATCTGTGGGGTGCCTGCTCTCTGTATAGCCCACGCCGCAGCGCCCGGTGCCCACTGGGCCTGCTCACCGCCGCCCTGGCTGCTCGGTGCCCCTGCCCCATGATGCTGGGGGGCTCCAGTCTGGGGGCCCCTCTGCTCTGGGCTGAGTGGGGTCTCTGCTCTTTCTGCTTTGGCTGTCCTGGGTTCTGCTCTGTGGACCTGCCGGGCCTTTGGGCCCTCGGGCTCCCCCCTGTCTCCCCCTGATGCTTCGGGGTGCGGTGTGATCACAGCCCTCTTGCCAGCACACATTTCATCCTTGTTGCATCGTGCTCATCTCTCCATCCGCTTCCAACTAGAAGTTGATTTTTGTGTGTTGGTACGTCTCTCTACAGGTAATGTACTGTTGTACCTTTTCATATCCTCATTATCATATTATTAGCACTGACATATCAAGACTAAAGAAAATAAGATTATAATAAAAATAATAAAAATATTCCAAACATCAAGGGCAGCCATTTATATAACATTTCTCCCTTGGTAGAGCAAATCTGTCCGGCAAAATATGGCACACAGACCGCCGTTCTGTATGTTAGGACGCTGGACAAGACAGGGTAAAAAAAATAAAAATAAAATAAATAAATGAAAAACATGGGTCGGGCAGAGCAAAAGATTATTTTTAGTATTTCCAGTGTGAATTTCTTTTTGAAGTTTCTTGGCCAAAGTTCTAAATGTCCCAAAATAGATGAAAACAACCCAAATAAACAGAAAAGGTTGTACTTGCTCTCACGGTTTTTCAAGATATTTGAGTGGTGAAAATGTACATCCATGTAAAACTTAACATTTCCAGTGAATCTTGATCAGTTCCACAGCCAGTTTGGAGGATTTTGTTTTGTTTTTTACGCAACCACCCTACTGACTTATCAGACCTTTGAATTTGTCTCCCCAGAACTTTACTACTCTAACTATTCTTTGTGAGAACAGCTTGGGTTTTTAGGATTGTTACATTATTCCATAACACATTTTATCTTCAGATTACATTTGTGGATCAATTTCCTGACCTTTCTCTGTAGTGTTAAATACAATTATAGGGAATCATGCCCAAACCACGATGATACCACCACTACCAAGTTTCACAGCTGGGTTGATGTTGTCATAGAAATGCAGTTTCTGCAAATAAAAATAGTTTTTTTTTTTGGAGTGATGTGTAGCTCAACTGGTTGCACATCCACCCCATGTACAGAGGCTTCAGTTCTTCAGCCTGCCCAGGTTGGAGATCTGGGGCCCTTTGCTACATGTCATTTCCACCTCTTTGACCCTGTTCCTTTCAATCAGCTGTTAAAAAGATCCCAAAAACCCTTAAAGAAACTTTTTACTGTTTCAATGTTCTTTAAGTTTTTGAAATTAAAGGCTCACTCACTGAAAACCATTATTGCTCAGCATTCTCCAACTGTTGGAGTCATGTAGATTAACATCAGGAAATGTCAGAGGCCCCCAGTTGTTATGAAGCTCATTTGTTGCTCATAGACCATTACACATTCTGTTCCTGAAGTGATCTTTGTTGGTCAGTCACTCTTGTGAAGGATAACAATGGAGTTCAAACTCTTCAGGGATCTTTGTTACATTGATATTCATTAAAAAACCTTTTCTGATGTTCTCCTGAACCTCTTCCTTTGTCATGATGCACTCCAACTAACACGTATTACCTATCACACTGATAAATGGAACACCCTCAAACCCAATTGCCATCACATTAAAGAAAACACCTAACCACTCTAATTTTCCAGTCAGCTGATGACGGGTGAGATTCACAAGCCTTTACCATATACAGGTGCATCTCAGTAGAATATAAACAAAAAGTTGATTTTTGTTTGATTACATACAGAACTTACAGGTAATGAAACTCACAATTCAATGTCAGAAAACTAGAATTTTAAGACATAAAAAAATTTACAGTAATTTTAGAGAATCTGGGGGCTGTTTGTTATGATGTTTCCACCAGAATAAAAGGTGACACACTCTAATAACTCATTGGTTATTGGTCTAATAACTCACCATCTTTAGCTTTCATTATGCAAGCATTCGCTGTGGCATTGTTTCAATAAGCTTTTGCAATGTCACAAGATTTATTTCCATCCAGTGTTGCATTAATTTTTCACCAAGATCTTGTATTGATGATGGGAGAGTCCGACCACTGTGCAGTCCCCTCCAGCATATCCCAAAGATTTACAATGGGGTTCAGGTCTGGACTCTGGGGTGGCCAATCCATGTGTGAAAATGATGTCTCTTCAGATCAGTTTAGTCAAAATTTATGTGTCTAATGTTTAGTGGTTTCCAAACTGGGGGATATGACAGGGGACCATGCTAGGCTAACGTTACTGTTGTCAATGAAGATGGGGCCCTGTAGAAAAAGTTTGGGAACACTGAATTAGGTAATTATGGATGTGTGTAAATTATATTCATCCAGTAGAAAGTTTTGAACAATTCACTAACTTGCAGGAGCATAATAAGCAAGAAAATGTTTGCATTTTGTATTAAGAAAGATTTTAGAAGATTTTTCCAACTCAGATTTTTCTTTCACACCAGAATAATAACAGCAGATTTTATAACACGTAGTATGGATATGGAGAGCCCAAAACTTTCCTGCAGGTCTTTGATAAACTTGGTGAGTTTTTTTATTCCCTTTCTTGCCAACATATGAAAAGTTCAATCTTAGTCATGTCTGAGTGCTTACTTAGGAGCTGGAGCCAGAACTTGATCTTCTTAGCTAGCCTCTCAGGATATATCACTTCAGAATGTTGCATGAAATGAGTAATTTAAGCATGCAACTCCCTATTAGCCTGCCATTTTGAATTTTGTTTGATGAATGAATCCAACAAAAAAATTGCTGGTTAATGTATATTCCCAGGCTTCCAGTCTTTATGCTCAGCAAAGCTAAGCAAGTCCCAGCTCGCTCTACAGTTAATGCACCAACATGAGAGTGCTATTGATCTTTTTATACGTATCTTAGCAATAAAACACAGAAGTGTACTTACAAAAATAGCAAACTGTTCCTTTAAATCAGCAAAGCAACATAGGTAGAATCTCGTTACATCAACTGTCTAAAACAATCTGGTGACACAGATTTTTAAGCCATCTATTGGAAATTTACTACAGCAGGATTAAATTTAAAATGGGTATCAATTTGCCACCTTTAGCCTGTGGGTAAAACACACAAATACCAACATATGTATATCAAATTCTATATAAGGATGTCATGGATTTTGCTCTGCTGTGATATGATAATCCCGTTACTATAGCTTATTTTACTGGCTTCATGAAGTGCTGCTTTGATCTGCTACCTACAAATCCGGAGTCTGGCTCCAGGTCTCAATCTCTTTCCCACACATAGACAGGCAGCAAAACAGACCCAAAAAGAAGGAAACCCCACAGCAGAGTTGTGTCTACAATCCTCTTATCTTCATCCCTTCATGTAACCAACACATCTATGCAGATGCTGTTTAAAAAGTGGTAATACGCTTTTGTTTTCACAACAGAGGAAATAGCAGCGCTAAGACCTTGAGATACATTGTAAAAAAAAAAAAAACTCCTCACGGTGCTTTAAATCATTAAGGTAAAAAAAAATTAACTAATTCTCCAACAATCACAGACCACAGAACAAAAAGCAAATGCATTAGCCATGAGATCACAGGGGTATGCTCGTCTGTATATGTTGGAACACTGTAAATGCTGGAATGAGGGAAATCTTCCAGTCAGAAGCTGTGGTCATGCAGAAGTATAAAACTGGGAACTGGCATGGACTGAAATCCAAACATCCTTGAAACTGGATTCAAATGGTTTATGTGGTGTAAGATGTCTTTGCTTTGCTGGGATATGATTCACAGACAAGGGCAGGGTGTATGGACAGAGCATTAGGTAAGCCTCAACACTTGTGTGACCTCAGTAAATGGAAGATTAGAACACTTCTGTAATAAGAAATTACCTAATGGTCTAAATATTTCTTGAAAATGATGAGTAGTTAGGATTATCTCATGTGTTCTACCAGGTGTATGCTGGGGGAAGCTTTAAGAGACGGACTACCTTGTGAAGAGTCCCTTTAGAATCTCCCAGGAAGGCAATGCTGTGCCCTTCTCTGACACTGACGGCCACAGCAGTGAGACGAGATGCTGAGGTCTGCCACGCAGCTTTAACTTCCAGCGGTTCCTTGCTTGCCATCGGACTCGGGGTGTGGTCAGAGCCACATGGATAAGCCCTCAGGGTATTCTACAAGACGTGACAGGATAAGAAGTTAAACTGGTTCATCCACACTTTAATTGTTTTCAAATTGAGTATTGATTTTATATAGTTTTTCCTTTTCAAGATTAGTTTTATGTTTATTATTAAATCTTATGCCAAAATCATAAAGCTTCAGACCAACAAGGTTTAATTACTATTATTTCCACAGAGCCTATGAATCCTCTTAATTCATTATAAGAGGATTGCACCAAAGATTAAAGCTGACTCATTTGGAAACAACCAGCTTGCCCCTTTGGTTTTGCAAAGCAACCACTCCAAATCCTGCTTTCCAGTAAGTCTCCAAACTTCAGCTTCACATAATTGGGTTGAATGACGAGGTAGAGCAGGGCTTTTTTTTCCCTTAGAGTTTATTTATTATAAAAATAAGATGGCTTATCCTTACCCCCCCACCCCCTTCTATGCCACAGTCATATTCCCCTGATTATGTTTCCTCTCCCTCTCTCCACTTATGTCAGTGGGTTTCAAAAGAACTACCATACTTCCATATCCGAGCTCATTAAGCAGCAGCACAGATGATTCAGGGTTAGTTTTCTTTATTGATCCCTAACGATCCCATTAAATGGTTGTGAGGGCTGACAGGACCTGAGCGGCTGCAGCTCAGTGGAGGGGGGTCTGTGGTTGGCTACAGCTGGGCAAAGCTACTCTTTGGGTATCTGGGAGCTCAGGGATTTTCCAAAAGGCCCTCATTACTACCCTTCCATCCATCCATCCATCCATCCATTACTCAGTTTATTTAGCCACTACATTCATCTCTTGTTACCTGGCTACGCATGCCATTTGCTTTACCTTCCAGTGAACACTTAAGTCAAGTGAGCCAATATACTGAAGGCAAATGCAGGAATTATTCCTAATGATATATAGCTTTTAGTATCTACTGTAAGTCCTGTGTGTTGCTATAAACAAGCACAGAGCAGCTGTAAGAGGTAATGTGCAAAGCAGCCATTGTTTTACAACCTCAGAGCTCCAAATATTTACTTTTCCTTCATCAAAGGAAAGGGAAGGTAGAAAAATCCAGTTAACGTTAAGTTCTCCATTTCCCCTCTCTGCAGGGATCCTCACCAGGGGTAGGTTGGCACAGCTGGACTTGACCTCGTACTCTATGTAGGCGACCTCCTTTCTACCCTCCACCCACCCTTCTTGGGTGTAGCAGAGGTCACGGGTGGAGTCGATGTGTCTGTCGAGCTCATTTAGTGGGAAAATGCACAGAGCTGAGGAATCCAAAGGACTGCTGTTTGTTGAGCTGATGTGGGTGGAGAAGACTCCCAGCAGATCTTCGCCTTGCAGGCCTGCACCTTGTCCCACCTGTTGTAACAAAGGTGTGGGGAAAAACTTGAGGAAGTGTAACCTTGATATAAAAACATTCATCTAAATTTGAGATTTGCTTTGACCAATGTAAAAGAAATTCAGTAACGTCACCAGCTGCTACTCCCTAGAAGTCTACTACCTCAAGTATTGACAAGATTATTACAGTATGGATAAACTCACACCAATGAGTCAAAGCATTAAGACCAATCGAAGACATGACAAATACTACTGCTTTCCCTGGTCGGGGGTGTTTAGGTTGATTATAAGGTTGTGACATAACACACAGAAGTACCTGAGCTGCCTGCAGCAGGTTATAATTCCTGGGAGAAGACGGCGATCTGCAGACAAGAGGAATTTCTACATATGAATAGTAGGAGGTGTCTTCCAGGCACACCCTGGCAGCGTATGTCCGGTACTCCCTTGACACTGACTTGATATGACGTCGATAAAATAAGAAGTATACAAAAGAACGTCGAGTGAATGCCGTTACAAAATGATGGTCATATTCTGACAGACGTCCAGCTACAGCCAGCTTAGCCGTCTCCTCGTAAGAAAAGACAGGTTCTGTAGAAAGGTGGCGGGTGGAGATGGGTGGGTGGCTGGCAGTATAGCCCCGACCCACGTACATTACAGTCCTTTCCCCACCGTGAAGCCCCACCACCAGCCCCACAGTTGATACTGACGGGTCATTGGCTGCAACATACTGCGTATCGACAGGCCTCTCAGTGGAGAAGAGCACCTTCTTAATGGAGGCCAGACTGCGTTTCTGGCAGGTGCCTTGATGGACGCTGCCACAGGTGATCAACTCCAGTGCTTCTGGATCTACCAGCAGAAGTTTGTTGTGATTACTGGTTCTTCTGGCCTGCGGGCAGTTCATTTCTGTGACTGGAGGGAGGCAATCTTTGCTGTCGCTCACAGGACCTGTGATCTCTTCTTGTTCCAGCCTGAGTCCATCTGATCCATCAAGCTGGAAAAGGTGGTCCCTGGCCCCCACGTACACCGTCCCAACAGATGGGTCCGGGTGGAGAACCAGGTGCTGGAATTCTGAGTCATTGCGTGAAAACCGGGGATAGGAGCGACAATAGGCAGCATCAAAGATGAAAAGAATGAGGAGGAAGACCAGGGAGGAGTTCAAAGCCTTCCCATGTAGCATGGCAAATACTCTGAGGGGAAAAAGCAGAAATATTTTATTAAAAAGTTTTATTCAATCAAATGATAAACATCTTCCATATTGTTTCCATGCACTTAACTGTAGTACAAACTTCGTTTTAGATAGCTGAAGAAAGATTATTGGGCAAGAAAGGTAAAGAATTAAAGGGAGCAACACATCTTTTCTCCACTAGACTTCTCTGAAAGCCTTTATGCACACATATTCAGTTTGTCATGATTTAAAGTTCCAATGAGATCAAATTAATTAATTTCTTTTAAAAATTGAACAAATCAGGGCAGACTAGGCTTTCTGAAGAGGATTATTTCTTATACTTCTATATCAACAGGAAATATGAAAGTGTCAATAGCAAATAATACTCTACAAGATGTTTCATGGAGACTTTATAATGACTCAAACCACTCTTATGCCAATAAATACAAGTTGAACACCACCCTGTCCACACGTATTAGGTAAGCATCTTACCTAATGGGTTACTCTTTTTCCTTCATTACCGTCTCCACTGTCCAATATGCCTTTAACTAAACCATTATGATGGCATACGTTCTTGCTACTGCACAAAACTAACCTTTATATAAGCACTTTTTTTTGCATATGTGGGTAACATTTTCCGAAAAACTATAAAAAAATAAAAATATATCAAACTCATTTTGAGGACTGTCATTAGAAGGAACAAATGGATTTGAGTAAAAGGACCAAGAAGTTCGAAGGAAAAGAGTTGGAAAAACGTCATTGTTTTGATAACAAAAAAAAGACTGCTGTATCGAACCTTCAATTAAAATAATGACAATAGGATCTTACCATTTATGTTCTCGGTTAAAGTGAAGACTTCCTTTCCTGTATCACTTGGAATCATATCCCAGTTCTTCTCTCTCCATCTGCAAATGACAGAAAAACAGAGGATTATTAATCAGTACACAAATGACTATTACTGTCTATTAAGTTATTTATAAATAACTTAATAGACAGACAAGTACAAGGTCTAGCTGCTGTAACACCACCTAAATCTGATAACTCACACAGTGTTTACAACTTCACCACCATGTTTCCAAACACCAGCGGCCACTTTACATCAGGAGCATCCAACACAACAACTTTCAGTTCCCATTTCCACAGCCATCACTCAACACCTCTGAAAAGAGTGGTTTGTTCGACACAGAGAGCCTTAGCATCAGCGAAAACCCCTTTAATAATTCAACAGGTAGCTCAGACCTTTCACAGACCTCGGTAAGAAAGGTTACAGAAATAAATAAGCAACTCACGTGTACCATTGTGCGCAAAGCAGGCCTTAAACTGACCTCATGACGAATGTTGAAAATTACCACTGGCAAATATTGTTTTCACTCTAACACTTGGTATAATGACAGTGAAGAAAAAGCTTTGTCTCCATGTGAGTGTGACAAAGAAAATAACGCAGAATTATACAGCATTAACTGAAAGTGCAAATAAATTGCTATGACATTTGAGATGCAGTGCCATCTCACCTAACTGTCTACCCCCTGAGGCTGCAATCAGAACAAAGATGGGGGAAATCTCTGAGTGTGTAAGCACTCACACATAACCGGGGGCCAACCAGGAGCAGGTGCATGCATCTGGTAAGTGGGTGAGTGTGTCCAAGGCCTCCTCTTAACTTATTCATGAAGAAAATAAGACGAATAATAAGAAATAACCTCTTTGACCGCTATCTCAGGATGAGTCCTGTGTTTACTGTATGATTGGGTGAATATGCGGCCAATCTGTTAAACAGCCCTGAAACATCACAATCTTCTGAGACGGCAGAGGGGTAGTCCTTATAAAATATATATATAAAACAAAGTTCTTTGAGCTTCATGTTTTATTCAGCTCCCAAGTTCCTTTTAGTTCTACAATCACAAAACTTGTGGCCATTTTTTCAAAGAAAATATTTCTGCCTAGCAGAATTGTAAAAAAAAATCATTCATACTACACTCAAAACTATTTAATAGAGAAAATGAAGGCTCATAATGTCAAGTTGTATGATGAGATGGAAGCTGCAGGTTGTTATTATTATGCTGTCCTTTTTTGCCAAGTTTAATTTCACTTAGTTTGACTAAAAGGTGGGTTAAAATGGTCAAAGTTGAAGAAATGGGCCTTGCAAAGAGAAGTTAAATTACATTGACAAGAAATAAGCAACATAGATGCATTCGCTGTACTAGATCTCCAACCCCCCACTCAGCTTCTTGCACATTGTAAACTAGTTATTTTTTTTGTTGTTGTTTTTAACAACAAGAAACTAATGCACTTGTCTAGAGCCTAAAAGTTAAGAAGGTCAAGGAAGTTTGCAAAGGTTTTGTTTGCATGTTTTTGTTTGTTGGCAATTTAAAAAGCTGGTGTGCAGAAACCTGATTCTATGCTATGTCCGACCCCATCTGGCCCATTTAATAAAATAAACCAATTATAGCACTTTATATGAACATGCGTTAGGGGATATTTTAAGCTTTTAAGCTTGAAGTGGACTGGTGTGTTGTTTGTCAAGTTCAGAAATGACTTGTACAGATTTTAGAGGCTAGTCTCACAGAGTGTGCATGAAGACATGACCCTAAAAGGTGGCATGTAGGGTCCACGGCAGACAGCACTGAAGCTATTGAGATCTTTAAAAAATAGAATATTGCACAAAACTATATCAGTGTTAATGGAAAATGAATTTGGTTTGAAAAAACCTGTGATTGTATTTTTTGACCATATTGCCCAGACCCTGAGACCTCTTTTTCTGAACACAAGTGACTAGTAACTATTTAAATTAATGGGTAGATAAAGTCAAATGTAAAGCAAAAGAAGAGAGAACATACAAATACAAAAACTAATGAGAAGAAGCATGTCAGTTGATCACTTATTACTATCTGAGCTTAGCTAGCAATAGCAAGACGAGCTATTTATGGCTGCAGGTTATAAAAAAGATTCCAAGGATGAACTTGATAGAGATGTTGCTTATAAATTAACTTTGCAATTGCAGGAGGAATTTTAACTTGCTTTCTTATAAGTCTCACTTTAAGGTGGTCAAGATCTACTTAGATGAATGAAATAAGGTCATTTTATATATTCTCAAGCAAACCTTTAATTTAATAGTTTTAATTCAATGTTAATCTTAAAAATTGTTTTAAACTTGGTCCATTGGCTCTTTAAGTTGTATCTAGCCTCTGTAAAAGACAGCATGGAAACAATTCAAGATAAGTTCTCACTGCTACTTTGGGTCGGCGTCCTCACCTGCTCTTTGACCGGCAAACATATTTATAGCCTAAAGAGACTCCATCGCCATGGGAACTTCCTCTTACCAGCTGGCAGTGATGGTTTCCTATGAACTACCCTGAGATCAAACTGACTGGAAGTGGTGTGGGACTAAGTGAAGATGGATGACGAGCAATGACATGAGAATTACTGCTAGTTAATGGAAAAGACAAAACAGGAAACCCAGTCTGGGATGATCCTACTCACATTTAAGACCTTTAAAGGATTTCAACTTCAATCCATCAACTAACAGAACTTAGCCTCTAAATTTATAATTTATTTCGCTTATGTTATGATAATCCATTAAACTGCGAATTAGTTTTCATTTAGGAAGTAAAAATTTAAGGATTAAAACATTTACATTTAAGCTTTTTAACAAACTATGAAACACATACATATATATTAATTGTATACAAATTGAGTTAAACCATCTTTGAGTATCATCTTTGGCCTTTGAACTGGACAGAGGTTGGTATTTATACCACTCGCACCACCCTGTAAATCAGCAGAGGGGTGGTTTTCTCACATAGTACACCAGTAGTTCTCCATGGTTCATCAGTTGTTGCTGGTATGCAGCAAGTTAAGCAACAAAGTACAGTACAACAATCTATAAATAACCTCTGATGGGTCATTAGACTGTCAGCTGAAACGGGGAGGGGAAAGGATGGCCACATGCTAGATGTTCACATCTTAAAAAAACTTTAATAAATTATTTCCTCAGTTAAAAGCATCTCAAACAGGAGTTTCTATATGACGTGTAATCAGCCGAACCCAATACATGTGTGTTGTTTTGATACGAATTATATTTATAGATCCTGTAAACTTCTTAGAATGTGGACTTTGCTGAGAACTTCTGCCCGAGCCATTCTTATTGCTCTCTTTCTCTGTCCATGTTTATTAATCACAGAGAGAGTCTGCTGTGAAAGTTCATTCCTAAAGCATCTAATGAGCCGTGACAGCCAACCAAAAGACCAAAGACCCCATAAAATATGTGAGGTCAACAGCACAGGGACAGTGGGGGACAATAGGCCCAGAGCCACGGAGCACTGCCTCGAATGTTGTGTTGGGTTGGCTGGCGCCTCGCCCCAGGCCCCAGACTCCGCAACAGTAGCATCTGTAGATCCCATCCGGACAGTACAGCAGAGGAAGCAGCAGAGGGTCTGTCTAGGATTAGACAGGCCTTCAGTAAAAACACACGGTGAGAATATACAGAACAAACACTTGCATTTGACAGTAATTACAGTCACTGACGAGTTTGAGTTGCTGTGTTAGCCAAGTTCTCCTCCTAGTTTCTAACAGTAATTAAGCTGTTCCCTGATGAAAATATTAAGTTAGAGAAGGTCTCAATATTGTCTTTTTTCTGTAAGTCATATCTAATTAAACAATTACTATAGTTACCATTCTGGTAAACAGTCATTTTTAAAAGTCAACAGTGTTGCTGTTGACTTTAAAGTAAAGCCATTTATCATCTGCTTAACACTGGTAAGAGACGATAATAAGAATAGAAATAGCAACTGCTCACCATCCTATTTACTGACAGAAATTAACCACAGTAGAAAAAAACCTAGTTAAACCTAGATAAAAACCTAGTTTGGATAAAAACTAGTTTGATTAAATGGTGTAAAATGGTTTTCTAACTTAACATTGAAAATAAGTGTTATCGTGTCATTTGCCATTTTAGTAATTACAGTGAGGAAAATAAGTATTTGAACACCCTGCTATTTTGCAAGTCCTCCCACTTAGAAACATGGAGGGGTCTAAAATTTTCATCGTAGGTGCACGTCTACTGTAAGAGACATAATCAAAAAACTCCTCCACACAGATCTCCTCTAGATCAGTCATCTCCTTTTCATTTGAGCTCCCTCCAAAGATTTCTATTGGGTTTAGGTCTGGAGACTGGCTAGGCCACTCCAGAACCTTGATATGCTTCTTACGGAGCCACTCCTTG
>JBAMHW010000015.1:25623630-25640908 GCA_037177495.1 Rhadinocentrus ornatus
GGTGGACTGTGGAACAAATCATTGTAAAAGGCAGAAAGAGCTGAAACAGAGTTGAATTGGCAGCTGAAACACAGTCCCTCATGTGGCTGAGCAGCAAAGGACATGATGAGGACAGACAGAGGAGGACAGATAGAGGAGGACACGTGGCCTGTTGTAATGATGAGGAGACAGGAGAGGGCACAGAGAGACATCCCTGGGCTCAATAGGAGGACAACAGCAGGTGAGAAGTCCATGATCTGTATCAATAGGACTGAATGGATGATGAATTGTACGTCTTATGTGATATTCAGATCAGTATGTTTAGATCACTAACATTATGAGAGGCAGATGTGCACGTTTGGCCTTTCTCCATTTCCGTTGCCTCCTTTAGGGTCAATGGGCACCTCTCTCCCCTCAGTTCACATGCAGACACAGAGGGTCCTCTCTGTGGGTCCGTCCGGTGTGCTGAAGAAGCTCTCTGTTTGTCGCTGGGGGCGAATAGTGTCTCTTTTACAGCTATCTGACCAAGTGGCTGCTGTGAACGAACACAGGATGAAAGCCACTTCCCTTAAAAAAGAGAGACTACACACACACATCTATCATGTGCACACACCCACACACACTCATTAGGCCATTTTATGACAGGATCCTTTCACCCTGGAGCCAGCAGCACTCTTGCCGGGAAAAGCAGGTGTTAAGCTTTGCTGCTTGGTACAGCGTATCACGCACGACCTGAGACTCACTGTAAAAGCTATGGCCTTTTATCTTTAATAATCTGTTACTAATGAGCCAGTTATTCCGCACTTTACTTTAACAAACTGGACCATCAGAGGCCAGAAAGGTCACTCCTGACATGGCAGCCACTTCATCAACATGCTAGCGTGAAAAGGAGGAAATAATGTACTCATAACTGTAGTTTTATGGATCCCTAAAGTGGTTTTCAGCATTAAATAATTAAACAGTCATTCAGAGAGTGTAGTTCATTAGAACATCGGCCTGAAGAAGCAATGAGCAGAAATGTGTAGGCATTTTTCAAACAGTTCAGTAAGGGCATGTCTGTATAATGAGGGTCTTCTAGTTGAAGGAGTGCCATTGTTTGGAGAGTGTATGTCTTTTTCTTTTCTTTGACTTTTTTTTTTGAGCATTTAACTCTATTATTAAAAATGCTTACATTTTACAGTTGCAACTACCTTTCTTTTCAGTTAACGAAATTCATAAATTCAATTCTGTCAATACAAAATTTTTTCTTCTTTAATCATAAACTTTTTTTTAATATTTATTTTAACAGTTTAGTTTATATACGCACACACATTTATTTGAATCCTTAAAAAAAAAAAGAAAAAAGATGTGTTACAAAACAAGTGATCAAGTTTAATATGCATTGCCTCATTCAGCCCTGCCTCTCTGACTGAGTGGTTGAGCTACAAACACTCATAAGAACCAGAACTTTTAATAGTTATGATCAGTCAAAGCAGCTTCTTCCATAAAGGTATTTGAATCTGTGGCCGTAAGGTTTTATTTCTCTGATTCATTGCTGTGCTCAGTCAGTCAAATTTGATGCATTTTAAAGTGTACAACATATGAAAGACGGACATGGTCAAAGGATGGGCTAGTGTTTATCTGATTCACTGATGTCCGTCTATCTAAGCCTATGCAAGCCGCCTTGTGTTTCCATAGTTCTTGTCAATGATGTGATTTGTAGATGCAATTTTTTTTGTTTGTTTTGTTTTTTTCATTTGTGTACATATATTTTATTTATACTGGTGTTTGCTTTGTAATTTTTCTGGCTGGGTATTGTATGAGTTACTGTTGTTTTTGCACAAAAAAAAAAAGTTTCTTGAGAATAATTAGCTATTTTGTTTTGTTTAAGTTAAAATGAGGCCCTTCTCCCATCTTAAATGACCGTTTCCACATTGATTGTCTACATATAAAGGCCATCCTCCAACTAAAAAGTTGGTAGTTTGATCCCCGGCCACTTCCACTTGAAATGCTGAGAGAGAGACAATAAACACCACATTTCCCGGCCCTGATATGCTCACTGGCGTGTGACTGTAGAGAAACGGTTCATTATGTATATAGTGAAAACTTATATTGTTTTGTTATATTATTATTGTTATATTTTTTTTATCTTAATGGATGAATGAGAATGACAGTGTAAACCACTTAGTGGATGATCAATAAGGTCATTAGAAGTTATAGAACTGCAGACATTTTATCAGAAGCAACATACACTCCTTCACAATTTGTAAATATAATAATAATTTGTAAGTATATATATTTCATTTTCATATTAGGCATCAGTGATACTTAGTGTGACAGGTGTATTCTTCTTGCTCCAAACTAAAAGAATATAATCACTTGTGTCATTTAAAAAAAGACCACTAAATGCAGATTTTTAGGTTTCAGAACATCAGTTTTAAGAGAGGTGTGTGTTTTCACCTCGATAGGTTATTGAGTCTTTTTTTTTTTTTAAACTAGCGTTTGTTTAGGAGTCTGATGATCTGGAACATTTCACTTTAAAGTGTTCCACTCAGGGATGCCAGATCTCATTTTTTTAATCTTTATTTTTATCGTCATGGCAATGACCTTAGATTGTTTCTTCATATGGCTTTTTTTAACCTCATGAAAACTTTACTAAACAGATTAATTGTTGACAAATTGTTGACATTTTTTACTTCACGTTAGAAAAAACTGAGGTTTTCATTGTAATCTGTGTCTGGTGCTTTTGAGAATACAAGGCCTTTAACCCTGAAACTGGTGCTGTCATACAAATCTGACAGACTGGGACTGGTGGTGCTGTAATTCATCAGGCGGAAGAATCAAAGAGCAGTTACAAGGAAGAAGGGGGTTACACCGACTTAATGAGACGTACGGAGAGAAAAAGAGGATGATTGACGCCAGCAGCTGAGGCTCAATTTAACTTTTTAACAACTGACAGGCAAACGGCTGTGGGACCCAAGTGGCCCTGAAGGGCAGTGAAATATGTCCACTTCCATCCATGAGTTGGATGGGAATATGTGATCCCCAAAACCCTGCCTCTCTCAACTGGTACACTGTAAACTAAGACTGAAACAGAACTATATAGTTAAACTCAGAAGATAATAACAAGAAACGCATTTACTATTGTTAGCAGTATTTTTGTGTGTTCGAATGATTTTGTTAAAGACAGAGTGTGTTAGGCCGGTGGTCAGATCCTTAGAAAAAGCTTTTGTTGACAGGGTTTGGCTACACAGCAGTGTAAGCTGCAGCCAACAAATCTTGCCACAATTACAGACCCCAGTTCTCTGGCCTACCGTAGGAGAGCCAGCCAGTCAGCTGCAGTGAGAATGACAACATAAACGAAACATGACAAAAGCATGACCAAGCAAAAAATTACATTCTGTGTGTAAAAAATTGGTCTTTTTCCAAAACTTTGCAAGTTACTTTCATTTTTACATGCAACTTATATGCATACCTACCTGTAAAGCTATTCCACACTACCACACTAAAACATTACTCTCCTTAAAGACCCGACCGATTTATCACCACGCCGAATAAATCGGCCGATATTGGCCCTTTTCAAAATGGCCTAAATCGTCCTTTGTTTTGCCGATTATACGCCGATTTAGTCTTACTTTCTCATAAAAAAGTAAATGCAGTAAGTGCCGGACTCGTGCTAAATGATGTCCTTGCGGCGTTTGACCATACCCCTGTCTTTTGTAGCAAGCAAGGTTACATTAAAACACTGGGCATAGTGGAGCTTCCCAAAAGGTAAATTTATATTAAATTAACGACGTAGCATGTCTCCAGTTTTAGTTTAACTCGGTTTTCCATGTGTTATGATGAGTGACGAGTGCTTCGTTGTGTCGGTCAGCTTTTTATTTACGCTGCATTGCTAAAGTTGTGCTAAATTAGCTTAAGGTGCCAACCTAGCATAGCAATAGCTAAGTAGCCAGTAACTGCAGAAATAACCCAAGGGTACAAAAAATCTGAGAGCACAGAACGAGCATTCATTACTCTGTCAGCTGCAGGTTGAGGCGTATTTTAGGAAAAGTGATGTGAATGCAGAGGGGAGGAGGTTTATTCACTGCAGCACTGAAACTTATTATTAAAATTACAGTCTGTCTTTAGCCACCGTCATGACGTCATGTTTTACTTTGTCAGAAAATACTAAAGTTCTCACTATGTGGTAAAAATTTGTGATAGACCATTTGTGGCAATTATATATAAAATACAACTCTATCAAAGATTACATCTTTTTGACATTCGATAAAAGCACATCTGGTTTTTAATTTGTTTCATATATGATATATGCCATGATATATTTCATGGCAAAGAACATATTGGGGTAAAGAGAATGTAATTTAGCATTAAAGGGCATCAGAAGGCTGCATAAATAATGCTAACTTTACTCATGTTGGTTATATAAGGCATACACCTTATATTTATTTTCTACCTGTACTTTAACCTACTTCTAATTTGCATCAGCAAGAAGTACAAAACAAGATATATTTAATTAATTCATCATTCATTTATACAATTTATTTATATATTGACTTTATTTTTAAGGTTATATATTTTAATTTCCCAGTCAATTAATGCTTTGTTACATGTTTTTAGAGATTCTTCTGTTTTAAAGTGGTGGTATAAAGCGTTAATAAACCCCAAAAATAATTTTTCTGCCAAATACCGGAATCGGTATCGGCAAAGAATCCATGTCGGTTGGGTCCCACAAAATTATCATGAAATGTCTGCTTACAGTAACAATAACAAACGTCTGTTGGTGGTTTTTGTAAAGTTGTCATCGTTTCTTGTATCAGCAGATAGAAATATGACAAAGCAAACACCAGTATAAATAAAACATATGGACACAAATGAAAAAAAAAAAACGAAAAAAAAAAACAACTCTGCATTTACAAATCACATCGTTGACAAGAACTATGGAAACATAAGGGGGCTTGCGTAGGCTCAGACAGATGGACATCAGTGAATCAGATAAACAATCAGAAGTGCTTTAAGTCTGTAAAAAGACATTTACTTTAGAAAAGAACATGTCATGCATATAAAGATATTTATATGACCAAACCTAAAAAGGCATTTAAAAGCTTTCTTTGGGCAATCCTCAAGAAAACTCACATGCTGTAACATTGGTATCAAAAGCGATAATGACAAGGAAAATTACAATAGTAATACTAAAAAGAGGAAAGCATTCGCTGTCTGTCTACAAAAAGACAAAGCCAGATTAAATATTGACTCTGTGCCAGTTTAAGGTTGGAATCCAGGCTGACCATATGCTCACATGAAGCATTGCGTCATCGAAGGAGTGCTGGTGGGGACATTGTTGTGGCAGAATACTAAGGAGGGGGCAGTGGGACGTGCATGTGTATTCATGTGTTTGCGGATTGTCTGCATACATTACCACCTACAGCGTGTACAGCCACGTCTCTACTTCAAGTCACACACACACACACATACACACGGCTGCCTCTTCTTTCACAGCACTCAATGGCCTGAGAAAGTCCTTTGTCGTCCTTCGTTGTCGTGACGACATGCATGGGTCCGGTGAATAGAGAGTAGAGGTCTAGTTCTCCCAATCTGTGGGCATTGTAATCAGCTTGCCACACAGCCTGGGGACTAACAAGGCTTGAGTTTTCCACTTCCCCGCTCTGTGGATTTTTACTTTTTTTCTCTCTCTTCTTTGGAAAAAAACACTTCAGTATTATATCATGATTCAGAGACCTCTGGGAAACATCAAGCCAGATTTTAAGCCTGGTATTGAATTACGGATGCGACAATGAAAAGAAAAATCCCCCACATCCAGCCACAAAACCGATGATTCTTAGGAGTATGATTCTTAATAGACATGCGGTGAGGCTAAAATATTCGGCCTGCTTTCTGCCCAGCCACCAGTTTAATAAGTTTTATTATCATGAATCATGCAGTGTGTTTTCTAAAAAGGCCCAAAATAAGAATAAAGACACCTTCTTCTATTCCCAGAGGAACACAATACTGGATGTTGAAACACAGATGCAAGAAGATTATTTGTTTTATTCATGAAGACCATGACCCCGGCAAGCCCCTGACTCGTTACATGCTAAGTGGAGCCACTCCTGTGCCCTCCCTGTCTCACCCGTCTCACCATAACCTCTTAGCTGCCTCTCCCTCTCTGTCCCCCATTCCTGGTGTCCAAGGCGCCTCTCTGGATGCCACACATTTTCTGAATATCTACTCAGGAATTCTTCACTGCTGTTGTTCGGCAGCATTGGAGCCCTAAAAAATTTGTTTTCCACCAATGGAAAAAGCTAAACAAAGAGCAGGTGAGAAGAAAATCTTTTTTTTTTTTTTTTTTTTTTTTAAAGAACTTGACATAAGAGGGCAGATTAACATGTGGTTGTAAATCACAAATAGCACTGATGTGAGCGTCCAGTTCTGTGGATTTTATCCTAAAACTGCCCTGATTTAAAAACACAGGTGCAACCGGCTCATCTCATTGATGACCAAAACCTTCTGCACGTGCAACACAAATCAGCATAGACACACAAACAAGATGATCAGGAGGCTGTAAATAACCAAAGACATGGGGACAGCCTGTTTCTTGATACACAGGGAAGAAAAGCATAAAACTGATTTATTGTTTAGTTAAAACATTTAACATGCACTTTTTGGCTCAAAAAGGATTGAATTTGATTTATAGCTGTTAAAGTTTTTGATGGTTCACACATATATATACCTTGTTGTTTTCATAGCATTATACAATTAAATGAAATGTGATTTTCTTTTACTGTTTTACAGGCATTTTGAAGCAGCGCTTGTATTCAGAAAAGTTAGGGTTAGTGACCTGAACTTGTGGCAGCCCAATGAAAGAGTCAGTTCCACTCTTACACCAAAAATCTGATTGGTGCAGGCAGATTTCTGAAAACGGTGTGTTGTTGCAGCTTCTTGATTTTTGAGTTGGGTGGGGTACCTGACTGTTAAACCGCAGGGAAAACAATACAACAAAGCCTTGGATTAATATATCATGAGCATGGATGGTCACTTCAGAGACTGCCAACTTCCATCCTGGATGTGTTTCATCTGCAGCCAGGGCACCCATGCTGACGTAATCACATGGATGCCCTAAAAAGGGAGTATTGACAGTAGGGCTGCAACTAATGACTATTCTGATAGTCGATTAGTCACGACTATTAAAACGACTAGTCGACTAATCGGATTATGTATCTTATAATTATTAAATGGCTCATATTTCACTTCCAGCTTTGAAATCTCGTATGAGGTTCTGTAAGTCCGACGTGCCTCCTCTTTAAATGTTCAAGCATTGCAGACGTACTTCCGTGGTACGCAAGGTCCACTTTATAAGTCTCACATGTATTTAATTTACTTAGTAAGTTTAACGTGAAGTTATCTCAGACTTTTGGCGTCCTCTGCCGCCGTTTTGTTCCCTGGTCAGCCGTCCCCTAGCGGACGTTATTGCACATGTGCAACTCTCAGCAGAGATAGTAAAAGAAGACGATGTCTCACTCTGTAGGGGTTGTTGTTTTTTTTGCAAACAATAGTCGATGGGTGAATTTGTTGTCAACTATTTTTATTGTTATACTATAGTCGACAACGTTGACTAATCGTTGCAGCCCTAATTGACAGGCATATATTCACAAGGATCACACTCTAAAATCTGACAGGTCTTCTGCTCATTAGGTGGCTACTGGTGGGTACTTCCTGGTTCAAGCATGATCCTTACAAAAAGGAGAAACAGCTGGTTAAACAGCTTTTAAATCATACTGCTTCCAAGAACACTAACAAAAGACAGCTGGAAACAACTACATAAATACTAAGAAATCTATAACAGTGATTTAGCCAGGTTGATTTGGGCAGGTGTAATTTGGTATGCAAATAACAAGCAAGCACCTCACCTACAGACCTTGCTCTTCAATGACCGCTACTTATTCAGAAAATGAGTTAGCTAAAAATTTTGTGTTAAATATGATAGTGTTTTATTATTGCACCAGAAATGTTAAACAATACACAATAATTGATTAAAATAATAGTAAAATACAAAAAAATTAAACAACTAAAATCCTCAGCGTGCAATTTTTGTTAAGCTTTCAAAAGCATAAATTTGGCATTTATATTCATTTCATGCAGCAACTATTGATTGTAAATATGCAATATTCTTAATGCAAGTAACTCTGGGGATTTTGAGATTTTTAAAATCTTAGGTAAGTGGTACATGTTATGGTGCTTAATGTCTTAATTATCTTTTGATTTATTTATTTGTTTGTTTTCCATTGAAGATAGAACCAGGTATACTTATAGGCCTGCTTTTTTATTATAATTCAGTGAAGGCCACGCTTATACTACATGGTGATGTGGAAACACTGCAGATTGCTGATTGGTCAGAGGGAATTTTCCCTTGTGGACTCAACTACCAACACCTCTGCAGCAGCAGAATAACTGAATCACTAAAATCTCAATTGTATGCATAGACTGCATAATGTTTGCATGACTAATAAATATATCAGCATTTATTTTATGTGTATTGACTGGAGATGAGTTCTGTAACGCGAAGTCATTATGATCGCTCCCAAAAGACAATCAGACCCTTCTAGACTAACAGCCTGTCGCAAAACCAACAGACACTTTACACTCCTCATTTGTCAGTCATCCTAAATATGCGTCTGCTAAATCAGTGTAAGAAACACACATGCACAAGAAAATTGATGACTTGTCTTGCTAGTACAAGCCAATAGAGGGGTAAATGGGCAGTTTCCACATAACATAACATAACAGCTGTCCCATACGCTGGATGCCCTGTTATTATGGATGTGATGTTTAATACTCGATGATGGCTAGGCCTGACATTTGAGTTTGTAACAATAATCAGTCACAAGATCAGAGGCACAACCAGGTGATCTGACTAGTGTGCCAGTGGAAATTATTTCATCCAAGCTCTATTGTACTCCCACTTTTTATTTCTTTTTCTAATTTTGCTTCCAAACTGGTGGTTTTGGAGTGTGTGGGGTGCTATGGGTGTGATATCCTAGCCTTCTGTCAACAGTCAGTGTGATGAACAGCTTCATTAGAAAAAAAATGGCCCCCCCTCTCCCCATCCATTCTGGAGACAAGCCTTTGTACCCCCTTAGCTCCCTGGGATTGGGAGAGAGGACAATCTAAGCAAGTCTTTTAGAGTAGGAGGTCTTCAATTGTCAAATGCTTAATAGACTGTGCTCTCTTCATCTTGCTCAGAAGCACAGGATAGTCGGACACACTCGGACACACACTTTCAGACATCACCCTGCTATCTGAAAAGGTGGCAGAAAATCAAAGATGATTGATGAGTGGAGTCTGGCTGTGTTGAAGGTCTGAGGTGTGTGATTGTGATCTGGGCACAAAGGAATCACTATAAACGGTTAAACATACGATAAAACCCACAGGAAGGCAGGGAGAGGATTCTACATCTCATTAATCAAATAAGCAATGGTCTTTTCATTGTGCTGTCATCTTTTTAAATCAATGACCAATCATGTCATTGTCCTATTGTGGGAATCAGCTGTACCAACATTCAATAAGGTATTGTCCAGACTTGGGGGGCCTTGTTTAGAAACTGCTATTCTGTGGTGAAACCTGAGCAAAAAATGCTATCTTGAAAAACACATTAAAGCATAATTTAATATGGTAGGAGCACTGTAGACGGTACGCTGTGTAATAAGACAAACATGCTGCTAAGCCGCTGACTGTGTCTCCAAGAGGTCGTGTGGCTGCAAATCAGCAAATCTTGACGAATGCCAACCAGACTGCTCCAGGAAGCATTCGCGGGTCTTTGTTCGAGACAGGGCATGGGCATGGACCCAACACTAATATGGCTAATGGTTTAGGGAACCCCACTGCTTCTTTAATTGAAGCTGGCTCTCCAACGTCTAGTGGGGAGAGAAGAGAGAGTGAGATAAGAAACAGCAAAGGAGAGAGAGATTGGAGCAAGGGTTAGGATAAGGTTTAACTCTAATCTTGAAAAGCAAGAAGGGGGAGGTTTAAGAGGCCTGCAGGTGTGTGTGTGTGTGGTGGGGAGGGGTGTCTCCATAAGGACTGCATAGCCAATCATGATGTCCCCTGAGGTCTCAGGACACCTGGGATCATCAATGATTGATCAAACTGGAGGGTTTAACCAAGACAGCGTTGGGTTAGAAAAAAAAAATAAAAATGAGACTGAGGGGCCAAGAAATACAAAGGAGAGCATTTTGTGTGTGTGTGTGTGTGTGTGTGCTTATGAAACAGAAAGACATGGTTAAAGGGAGAACAAATTCTATGAGAAAGGACAGAAATGAAAAAAAAAAACACTAAACTGATAGACTGAAACAAACAAAAGGCACCAAGAACAAAAGACTGGATTAAAAGAAAAAGAATAAAGGAATAAGCAGAAAGAAAAATGAAAAAGGCAGATTTAGTTCACTGCATGTGAACTGAACACAGGCTGCTGTGGAAGCAAAACACCCCCATCAAAGCCAAACCTCTGCAGCTACACAGAAACCCTGAAGCCCACATGGTTTTGGCTGCGCTCAGACCAGCGAAAGACAAACAAAACTCAATCCGATTCTCATGAACTGGAACATAACGCTTAGACACACACAGCGGCCTCCTTACAGCAACATACTGTTTATAGTCCTCCATCTTTAAAAGTTCATTTCTCATTTTTATGGTTTCTTTGTGGGCACAAGTTCACTATGACCACGAAAGAGCAGCATATGATAAGCAGAAATAATGAAAAATAAGACACTAGAAAAAGAAAATAAATGTCTTTAGCTTTAAACTGAGCTCCCATTAAAGAGAAAAAGGTTATTTTCCTTTTTATAAATGAAAAATATGATTAAAAAATCTACAGTTGATTTAGTGATGTTTGAGTTTAGTTTGATCCATATATGGTATCATATTTCAATTCAGTGAATAAGCATTTGATATTTGCAGACATCACAATATTTCTCAAAATTTGATTCTATTCAGAATCCAGCGATCAATATTAGATATCACATGCTAATTTAACACAATCACATCTATTCATTTTACAAAAAACAGTCTAAATCTAGAATTTTATTTTATTCTTGAGCTTAATTGGATATTTCAGATTTACCCTGTTCCAGAATGATGAGTGCATCAGGGTAAAAAGAGAGGCAGATGAAGTGATTCAGCCATCATGCTCGGTGCCAACTGTACAAGCCTCTGGGGGCAGTCTGTGATCTGGGGTTGCTGCAGTTGGTCGAGTTTAGGTTCAGCAACATTATGTGTTCAAAGAATGAGGTCAGCTGATACCTGAATATACTGAAGGAACAGGTTTTTCCATCAGTGGATGTTTTTTCTCTGATGGCACAGGCGTATATCAAGGTCAAAATACAAGGGTTCATTGGGCTCAGATTGTGAACGTTGAGGAAGCAGGAGACATAATTTTCACACATAGATTGGCCACCACAGAGCCCAGACCTGAACCCCACCCGGGACGTGCTGGAGAAGGCTTTGTGCAGTGGTCGGACTCCCCCATCAGTGATACAAGATCTTGGTGAAAAAATAATGCAACATGGATGGAAATAAATTTTGTGACATTGCACAAGCTTATCGAAACAATGCCACAGCGAATGTGCGTCGTCATAAAGCTAACAAAATATTAGAGTGTGTGACCTTCTATTTTATTGGGGTGGCAACTTTAAGGTTTTTTGGCCAGGCAGTGTGTATGGTATGTGATTTATGACACCCATTTTTTATGGTACTATAACTGTAACCCAGAAGGTAGAGTGGTCCTTTAAAGTTTGCTTTACTCCCCAAGTTTTACAAGTTACACACTACAGGCGTCTTTGGGCAAGTTAAATTTCCCAGTCATGTTTTCCCTTAACTGTATCTGTTTTACAAAAAAGGATAGTATAAGACAAGAGAAAACAATTTATGAGGTTGTCGGGACCTTTACAGCTATAAACTGTCTGATTTCCTGTCTGCGCACACGCGCCTGGTGGTAATAAATGGTCAGTTTGTTCAGAAAAATCTCAGAGTATAGGATGAGTCAGCAACATTTTTGTATGGATTTACAAAAAAATAAACTCTAAAAACTGTTCAAATTGCCTTTAAAACAACATATACTATCTGCTGCACTAATTTATACACAAATGCATCAAAACATTTGATACTTCAAAAAATTGCTTCTTTTTTCATTCAAAAGTCATGACTGAGCACCTCTTCCACCACTGAAGGTCCCTTTGGTACAAAGTGCCCCACATGCAGTAGACTTGTGTGGTGGCATACTGAAAAAAATGTTTTTGTTTGTTTTGTTGTCGTTTTTTGTAAATATTGTATGTATTGTATGCAAGTCCCATTAGATTTTATGGGAAAACATGTCCAAACTTTTTACTGCTACTGTATTTATATGTACAATATTTAGGTACGAAAACAGAGAAAAGATCTTGATAAATTGGAAACTGAGGGTATGAGTACTGATAGTACAGTAAATCAGTCAAGCAAATTGAACCTTAAAGTAGCTCTACAATGCATTAAGAAACTGAATAATAGAAAAGGAAGCAGAAAGAAAAGATTTACCAGAAGATGGCCCACTCAATGGTAATTTCCTGTCTCTGTCACATGCTTTTTGGCGCTTTAGAGCCACGAAGCAGTTCTTCCAAACTGTCAATTTTGTAAATTCATGTTTTGAGATTAACTTAAATTACACATTTGCATTGTTTTAGCTTTATTTTAATTGCAACGTTTTGGGAACGTAGGCCATGACTGAGCATGGCAACATGGTTTTCTTGGGGGTTGGCTTTGGAGTAAAGCAGCTTGGCCTCTGGGGTTGGCTGGCATTGTTGCCGAATCTCCAAAAAAAGAACTGAATCCACTCCCTCTGTCAGCACTGCTGCTAAGAAATACATTATTAATGAGTCTGGTCTGAATGATGTTTGGGATTAATTACAGTAGATCTGAAAGCGGGCTCCCTGCCCATTTTTCTTTTTGGCCTTTTCAGCAAACACAACAAAGGCAAATTTTCTTCTTTTTTTCTTTCAAAGAGCATAATCAAACCCTGACAATGGTTTGCAGGAGTCTTGATGGTGAAACATTCAGACATAACTGTGCAGTAATTCATGCTCTACGTGCTCTAAAGCATGTCTTGTGCCTCTTAACTGACAAATCAACAGTTGTAGTGTGCTGTTCTCACCTGCTTGATCATTTCATCTCATCAACAATCCCATGTGTGAATCCCCATTAGCTAAAAATGAGTTTTAATGATTTACGAAGATGTTCCATAAGTTGCAATGAACAACATATTGTCTTATCAGAGACAAATAACATTTATTAAAATCTTTTAAATCAATTAAGATATAAATCACATGCTTATTTTTTTCATTTTTCATTTTATTTTACCTTCTGGTGACATGAAACATCAGATTTCTAGAATTTCTTCTTTTTTAATAAGGAATTGATGTTATTTTTTAGGTCGACTAGACAGGCCTTTCAAAGGTTGAGATGTCACGATGTCATCAATAAAATTATAAAAAACAAAACAAAAAAACTTTACCTCTAAATGGAAATTGTAAAATGTGTATGAGTTGTTATTTGCATTTTGTGTGTGTTACATATTTTTAACATTGTGTGGGCTCTAGTGTCAGTATGTAGATGGGAAAGTGGGTCAGGGAGATGGGGCTTTGCTTTAAAGGCTGCCTGCTACGCTACATGAGCTAAACACTACTACCACAGAAGTATTCAGCAACAACAAAACCAGTTATTTTCCTCATATTTCCTTCCAGTCTTTTTGATCCTGAACCAACATTTCTGAGGGTTTAGTAACCGTGCTGTGTGGTTTGTTGCCTCGACTACTGGTAAAAAACTCCAGCAGAAACACCTGCTAAACTTTCTGCTTTCACAACGAGGTCGGGAGATGAAGGAGAGGTGATTACTCCTGGGTGACACTGCAGCTACCTTCAGGGTTAGCTCCCTTCACTTTACCCAGTAGTGGTGAAGTAGACACGTAACTCTGCTGGAACTAGAAGATCTGTGTTGGTAAAGCTTGTGGCAAAACATTCACTGCTAAACAGGCAGTTTCTCACAGCTAAATTTGCTCCGATGTTACCACTCCTTCGCACTGTACTTCTCTCCTCCTCTCCAGCTCTTAATGGGGCCACACTGTTCTTTTAACAGTGCAGTAAGCACCAACATGTCTCTACACAACTGAGACATAACTCCAGAAACTAAAACTTCAGATTATTTGTATTAACTTCGCCAGGACCAGGAGAAAACAGTGAGAAAGCATCATGACGTAGTTCTACAATATTAAACCCTGGCTAACATTTACATGAGTTAATCTCTAACCTGGGCCCATTTTGAAAGTTAATGGCTGATTGAGAAATTTATTTATCTCTGTCTAGACATGTTCCTCATCTGCACCTAAGCTCCTAAAACAGATCACAACCACATTTCCCATAATCATCCTTTTGAAAGGGAAGGCCCAGCTTGTTTAGTAATACTACATTTGTATAGAGCATTATTACTTTTTTATAAAATAGAAGCATTTTGATATTACAAAAGTATATAAATTTACAATGAAATTTCAATCAATTGCAATTAACTACAAAGTCATGTGATTTATCATGTTTAAAGTTTTTAAAACACTTGACAGGAACAAGAAAAATCAAAATAACGTTAGTGTTCCAATGAGACGGCTGTTAGCAGGTTTTGAATCAATAAACATTTAATTCACAGTCATCTGGCAGTCATTTACAGATGACATGATGGAGTACTATTCTTCTCACCAATCTTACAGAAAGAAATGGAGATTTGACCAATAGCTAATGACAGCATGTTCACCATGTGAAAGTGGCAGATCTTCAGTCCTCCTCATTCATCATCCCTGTGCACACACAAACGCAGAAATGCTCATTCTGCCTCACCATGGGTTGTTGTTAGTTTCAATTAGTGAAGCTAACATCTGACACTGGGACACAGGAGTCTCTATTGATTGGGTGATGCTATAGAAATGCTTGTGTCAAGGGCAACTGGGGTCAAACTGTAGACTCCAGAATAAGAAAGGATGTGAAGAATGACAGGAAGGAGGGGCAGAGGGAGGAGACAGAGGCAGGCGGACATGGCCTATCTAGACATTGCTCTGTAAGAAGAGGGGGAGAGGAAGATCCATTTAGATGAGAAACAAAGGAGGGCATGGCGTGTGCATCAGTGTCTGTGGAGAGGGCTAGAGGATGATCTGCTTCCTGAAAACCAGAATTTAAGTTAAAACCTATTTAAAAAGAAGCAATAAGACTAGTAAAGGGTTAAAGTCTGTTTTGGACTGGAAACGAGTGACCTGTTCAGTGTGTGTGCATTAACCTGGCAGGGGGTGATTCAGCAGCTGGACAAACACACTTGATCCAACTACTGTTCAGCTAATGGAAACCACTACCGGCTCAGAACACACACACTTTCTGAATAACAACTTCTGGGCTGTTTCTCATATTGCCAGCACCCACTTTCATGTGAAAGCATGATCTTGCAATAATATTGCACAGTTCATAGCTTGTGGGCTGAGCCTGGTGGGGGGTATCATTGGTGCAAAGTCAGAACAACAAAGAAGAAAGGACCCCACCTGGAGACAGGCACAGAGTCACCAGCTACCATCTGTCTACAACCCAGAGCGTCATGTAGTCAGGTTCAGTAAAAGAAATGGTCTCTATGGTGATGAACTTGGGGGAAACTATAAGCTTGCTCTATCCAAGGTAACATAAATCCCTCGTAACTCAGTTTAGTAGGTGGGTTTAGTGGGTTTCCTAGCGTCAAACTGAAATAATGTTACAAATTCAGCCATTTACTTAAGGCTAAAAGTTTTTTTCACTGGTCAAGACCAGCCTGTTTTGAACCAAACACTAAATAAATCACGTTTTGTTTAACTTTATCTTCATTTATGGACAGAATAACCTCTGAAAGTTATTTTTCAAGATCCAAGTTGATGAGAATGGTCCTAAATTTCAAATTGTTTTATTTCCTGTCTTTGTTCACCTGTTCTACTATCCTTTTATTTATTAAAGTTCCACTATGAAAAGGTAATAAATAAAACTACTTTATTTTAATCTAAATCCTCTCTCCACCTCACTTTCCAAATCTTCAACCCGTAAATTTCCTGCAACAATTTAGCTTCAATTCTAAATGTATAAAGAAAAGTAGCAACCAATCAGACTGTAGAATATGTGCATTAACTCAATACCTTTTTTTAAAAAATTTAATAGAAATTTTAACTCAAATTAAATTAAATCAAGTTAAAAACAAATTAAATTACATCCTTTTATTGCCATTCTTACACCAAAAGTACCATGTCTAAACTACCAAATATAAGCAGATAGTAGCACATATATCTGCAATGCTCAGGGCTCAGTCAGCTGTGCTGAATACTATAGTCCTGAATGCAGCATCCAGAGTGAAAATTGCCATGTGCACCTGAGTCTTATATCCCCATTAAGGCCCATCGGAGCCACAAGCAATAAAAAAATTTGACTACAGCAGAGACTGGATGCAGGACTAAATGCTGATTTAACAATTCTTTATTACCCTCAAAAGCCAGCAGTTTGTGGCTATGAAATATTATTTTATTCATTATGGAAGTATTTTTGAAACAGAATTGTACTTGTTTCATTTGCACAAAAGTAACTGAATGTGTCTGGTTTGAATAAACAATCTAACAAAAAAAGAAAAGGTGCTACGAGAATTTTACAGGGCTGGATATAAATAAAACGTGTGTACCAGATGTCCAGTGGATATCTGACCTGGCGGCCTTGCACAGCAATAGTAGGTGCATCTGGTATATGATCTACCTTTTAAAAGAATCCTACTGGCCAGAATGTTTGTTACAACCATTCTGAAGATCCTCTAAAGAAACCATTTGAAAGAGGGTGGGCACTTCAAAAAATACTTAGCAGGTGATCGGATGAATCACCATTACAAGAGAACATCAACAAATCAAATCAATGTAGCACTTTAAGTAGGAACTGCTGCAACTCCTAAAAACATTGCTGCTATGAGAGTTGCTCCAAACATTTCTGCTTTGGCTACACAATTATCATACCAAAAAATAAGAAGTAAGAAAAGGGGTCCTCCTTTAAATTCCCTGTTCAACTACCTTTTACATAGTTGTAAAACAAGTTCCTGAGAAAACTATTAGGAATTAAGGTTATATCCCATTTGATTTATTCTTAACCAGACTACAAATAGGTTGCAGCTCTTGTCATCATTGTTGTAGATATTTCTTGAAAAAGCCATGATCACACCTTTTTCCTAACTTTGGTCCTGAGGGAAAAAATAAAATAATATAATATATATA
>JBAMHW010000015.1:25656486-25671909 GCA_037177495.1 Rhadinocentrus ornatus
ATTTGTTAGTTAGCCTACAGTAGAAAAGCTACGTTGCAACAGTTTTCATTTGTTACTCTTCACAGAAGTCATACCAGTAGGCGACCGTGCGCTTCTTTCAGACGTATTTTCCAAGAGCTTTCCCTCGTGTTTCATATTTTATTTCACTTCACATTTTAAGCGTAGTCTGTGGTATTACAGACTAGTTTCTTTCCACCAGGTCCCAGGAGCTATTGTTTGTCTCAGACCAGCTATGTTCTCCCCGGTGTGATCTGTAATAAATGAGACAGGAGACATTTCATTTTGACGCTAAAATCCGCGTCATATTCGGCTCTATGGTGCAGCTTGCCTACAGGTCCGTAGCGGTGGCCAAACATTGGACTGTAGCCACGTCCTTCACAACACTCTCATGAAACTCATCATACAGGGCAGGGAGAGACACGCGGTTAAAATAGTGACGAGATGGCAGTGATGCCGTTTGTCCAAAGTGTTGATGAGTTTCTAAAATCCGGGTTGTTTACTGTGTTAACTGAGCGCTGGTCTTTGGCAAGAAAACAAGTTATGTTTGTCTATAGCGTTTGTTATCTCTCTCTGTCTTTGGGAGCTGGTGGATTATTCACAAAAATTGTACATTTTCTAGTTCTTTGTGTCGCGTCGTAATGAACGTCTACATGAACGTCTACATGAACGTCTACATGAACGAGCGCAACATTTCACATGCACGAATGTCGCCTGTCACTTAGCTGGAGGAGGGCAGCGATTTCCGCCTCATCGCGCAAGTTCCATAGACAATTAATAGAGAAGGAGCGACTTTGCCTCCTGTGTGTGTGTGTCCAGCCCAAGTGTTGTGTTAAACCCAAGCGGCTGGGACTATGGGATTAGTCTGCAACAGAGCGCAGCGCTGCAATGCCAGTGGCGCTCGATTTGCAGCTGAAAACAGCACAAGAGTAAACTGCAAAGGAGCATTATAATCGGTTGTATTAATCGATTAATCGCACAGCCCTACTAGATGGGAGTAATTCTTACACACTGCGGCTTTAAAACAAGCATTCTTAATCTAGTGACGTTGCTTTCCTATAGCCTGTATTTCTAGCATTATGGAAGCCTTGCAGTAGGCTATGGTTCGAGCTGGGTGGTATTAGGGCTGCAACGATTAGTCCACATTGTCGACATCAGTCGACAATAAAATAGTTGACAATAAATTTACCCGTCGACTATTCTCGGAAAAAAAAAAAAAGCCTACAGAGTGAGAAATCGTCTTCTTACCTATCTCTGCTAAGAGTTGCACACGCACAATAAAGTCTGCCAAGGGAAAAATATGGCTGCCGACCAGGGAACAAAACTGCGGCATAGGACGGCAAAAGTCTGGGATAACTTCACGTTAAACTTACAAAATAAATTAAATACATGTGAGATTTGTAAAGAGGACCTTGCGTACCACAGAAGTACGTCTGCAATGCTCGAACATTTAAAGAGGAGGCACGTCGGACTTACATAACAACCTTGTGCAAGATTTAAAAGCTGTCAGTGAAGTGAGAGCCATTTAATAATTATGAGATACATAATCCGATTAGTCGACTAGTCGCTTTAATAGTCGGTGACTAATCGAATATCAAAATAGTCATTAGTTCCAGCCCTAGGTGGTATCGTCATAGCAAATGGGTCACTGGTTCAAGTCTTGGCTGGTGGGGAGGTTCAAACAGTGGCCTTTCTGTGTTGAGTTGGCATGTTCTCCCTATGTATGCGTGGGTTCTCTCCGGATACTCCGGCTTCCTCCCACCATATAAACATATGCATGTTAGGTTAACTGGTCACTTTACATTCTACTTAGGAGTGAGCGTGGGAGGTTGTATGTCTGTTTGTGTTGGCCCTGTGATGAACTGGCGACCTGTCCAGGGCCTCACCTGCTAATTGCTGGGATGTGGATGGATGGATGATTAATCCAATACCAGCATTGACAGACAGGGACCTGCGAACAAGAGATCGGCTTATAGTTAAACTAAAACATCATACATATAAGTTTTGGAATTACTGTGCCAAGATGACCCTGCAAACTACAGAGACACGTGCTTCATAAATTTATACATTTTTCACATGAACTTTAAATAATAGCTTAGGAGTCTTGCAACCAATAAAGACAAGCTGATGAGGTATAATGTTAGACTGCCAGCATATTAACAGACCAGCGGGAATCCATCTTATGATAGAATTGATCCCTTATCTGTGCGGTGGTTGTTAACCAGCCGCTAGATCTTTAAATTTGTTTAGTTCAAGCTGGATTTACTCTCTTTCTCTATCCTTTCAGAAAAACCAAAGATATGCATCGAGATTCTTTATGTGACCGTCTGACATCTGTGCATGTCCTTTTCTTGACAAATGTCCTGTAGCTCTATTGTAAAGTCTGTATGGTCAATAGGATGAGAGGATGGAGGGAGGTTTCCATTTAAGTACAGCGAATAGAGGCTTGCTGCTGATGAAAAGGAGTATTTATTAGGCTGCCAATCTGACTGTCTGCCAATTCCCTCGGGGGCTTACTGAAGCCCGGGGGATTCAATCCAACTAGCAGATAGCAAGCTCATCTGAACCAGGGTTCACCAAATGTGTGGTGTTTTGACTACGCTTCTAAAAATGATGAAAGTGGAAGCTTGGAGTTACAGAGGAGATAGAAACTTGGGTTTTTGCACAATGCCTCTCAGTGTCACTGGCCACAATGGTGCCCAGGCAAGTGTTTTCTGCAAAATCTTCACTCCCATACCCCACTGCAGCACACACACACATACACACAGGAGAATGTAACACAGGGGACCACCAGCTGTTGCAGAGACTGATACGGGAACGCCCAAAATACTTTCATCATCAAAATCTGGTGTGCACATTCTCTCCCTTTCTCACACAGATACACCTTCATGCTCAGGCTCTTTACACTTCGATGCATTCCTTTGGTGAGAAGTGTTAGGCAAACAACGGCAAGTCACCAAACAGTGATTTTTTAACAAGACCTCATCAAGGCAGTCATTCCTTTCCTGTTTTTATGATTACACACCAGCCAGGTGATGACTGAATAGCTGAAAAATACTTCTATAAATACATCTCACATCCTGCTACAGTATGTGCCACCTGACAGACAGATGAGCAACCGTCCTGAAGAGGCATCTCAGCTTACCAACATTATAACTCCTTTTACTGCTCCCACTCATTTCCAGTTCTCCTGCTGTTCAAAGCTTCGCCTTTCAGTGACCAGCTGCATCTGAAGTGGCCTTTGGCCCGTTCTTCTTCATGTGTTTGAAAGGTTGACAGATATTAACCTAACCACTTCCTGTATACCAACTCTAATGAGAATAATTACACCACAGTTTGATGGAAAAGGTTCTGAATGCAATACTGTAATAGATTTTGAGATAATATCTTGTGATATGGGGCGCCAATGCAAACCTCACAGGTCTAATATAAGAATATAAATAACTGAAATAAATAATAAACAATTTTATTCATTTTAATGTGACTGAAAAAAAGCAACTACTTAAATAGTAAAATGCTTAAAGATCTTACTTCAGTGTACAAACAATAACTTGATATATCAACAAACTTTCATTCAAATAACTCTCATTATTATTATTGGGTTTGTTTGTTTTTTATAATTTTTTTATTCATAAATCAATGCTTGTTGACACAATGACTACAGCCAGGTCTATCAACCAGCAATCAGACTGTTAAAATGCAAGTGGTTGAGCAGTTTAGAGACATTAGTTACTGGATCTACCTCCAGTAAATTCAAAACAGGCATTTAAGTAGATCTTTGAATGATCATGGATTGGCAGGGCTCTGAAAACAAGAAAATAGAATATACCCACATGGGCAGATTAGCTGTTATTGTGTTTGAATTATGAGTAAGCCATATACAAATGCAGCCAGATACTTTTTACTCTTATGTTTCACAGCAAATCACATTCAAGAAAAAAAACATATCCATCCATCAATTAAATCCACTTATCCCAATGCAGGGTTGTGGAGAAGCTGGAGCCTATCCCAACGATCAGGAGAGAGGCAAGGAGAAAGAGTATGTGCATAATAACACCAGACTAAGAGAACCAATTACAGTCTACATGGCTACAAAATGCTGCTGTTTTTCAGGCTATAGGGAAGCTTTGCAGAAGGCTAAGGTTTGGGCTGGGTAGAATACCAACATTTACATTTAAACCCAAATTGTTGATGGAAATTATAAAATTAAACAGTCAGTCAGTCAGTCATTATCTGTACCGCTTATCCCATTACGGGTCATGAGGTAAGCTGGAGCCCATCCCAGCATTGTTTCAAGTGAGAGGCAGGGTACACCCTGGACAGGTCACCAGTCCATCGCAGGGCCCAAATTAAAACAATGCCATTCATATCAGATTGTCTGATGCTAAATTAGAAGGCCTGTTTTCCCTGTAGAGTCAAACCATCGTTTATTTCTTATCACTCCTCCCCTGTTTTCCACCTGTTTGCAAGCAAAAGGTAAGCTGAACTTTACCATACAATTTCTACCTATTATGTGATGTTCTCTATATAGTTTTCACAAACGGAAACAGCGTCAAAAAGTGCTGGACAAACAATGGTATTTTTATAGTGTAGCCAGACCAAGTTTCAGGCATTTAACAGTTTTGATCATACTGTGCGGTGTGCTCCAATAATCTAATCACAGAACAACACACATAACGATGCTGTCCTGCAATTGATCTACAGTCTAGTCCTCCGAGCTGGATATCTCGTGTGACCAAACGTGATCCAACAAAAACGTTGAAGAAGAAACATAGCAACAACCGGAAAACACAGCACCCAGCAAGAAAGAGGATATATAGGATGAGGGAATGACGGTGGTCTTGGGACTATTGTTAACAGAAAAGAGCCAGAACTGAAAAAAATAAATAAATAACAGACTGGAGACAGCGTGAACACAGACTTTATATCCTTCCTTGTTCCCCAGCCAGCTCGCTCTCTGATTGGCTACATTCCGTGCCATGTCACCATCCACACAGGCACAATTTAGATGCTGTCAGTTTTCCTCACACACATGAAGATATTTGGTCGTAAATATTGAACATGTTTAATATTTCCGATTGTTGCCACTACCCATTTCGGAGCCGATTATCGGGACAAATCCGCTTGTAACACACCTCAGACCAAATGATAATTTTACAGGAAAATCTTATAGGACTCAAGATAATCGGGCGTTTGCCGTCCTCGGTCGGGAAGGGGCAAAATCGGGACAAAAACAGTCCGATAATCTTTGTGTGTGTACAAGACCTAAGCTGTGAAAATCTGAAGTAGCTCTGAGAGATAAGACCAAAATTACTATCGACATATTTTTCAAAATTAAAAGTGTCGATTGTGTTTGTTTTTCTTTCTTTTTTTATACACAACTGAGTGTTAATCATTTTACATTGACTGATCAAAGACTTACTGCAGCAGATTGGACTGCACTATTGTTAAAAGCTATATCATTTTTTAGCTCTACAACATCAGTTTAAAAGGCTCCACAGATTTATCACAAATGGCAAAGATTGTCATCCATACTAGAAACTGTGAGCAGTCCAACTATTCCCACACATTGTTTCTGATAATACTACAACAGCACACCTCCATTCATCCACTGCTGTCCAGAGTAGGTAATGTGATATCATGCTTTGGAGGAGGCAAGCAGATGGCCAGCTATTCAAAACTGTCTGGATACTAGAACCCATATGATGGAGGTTCAAGGCTGAGCTACACAGCCACAAGAATCCTCACAAACGCAAATCAGTGTGTGAAAAGTGCAAACAAAACACACAAGCTTAATAATGTTTTTGAGAAGAAACTTTCTGCTCCAGTTTACTGAAGTGTTTTTCAAGGAGACATGGAAAATAGTTTGTGCTCAGGCTCTGATTTTGGATCAGTTTCTACACTGTTTTTCATTTTGCAAGATTAAATCTGACAGCTGGCACACAGAGAAGCAACCTGCTGCAAAACCAAACTCCATCTTCCTTTTTTAGCCAGTTCAACAAAACCACAGCCACACTGAGGAGCATTCCTTCATGGCAGAAGCATTTCGGCTCTTCTCTGAGGAAAGGCGCTGTTTCAGTCCTCCTCACATTTCACCACATGGAGTACACATCATCCACCCAGAAATTCCAGAAAAATCATCAGCCCATGAAGTTCAGTGAATTAGACAAAGTGGAATAAATCTGTTTTCTAAATGAGTCAATACATGAGCGGCTGTGTGTAAACAGCGGACTGCTAGCAGGTGAACAAGGCATTTGACATTTGGCTCACAGTTCACACACATTCCTACATCAGCTGACAAAAGAGTGCATGTCGGTGGGATTCATTCTGGACAGCAGTCCAGTCTGAGTGGGTTGTCAGTGGCATGCAAGTCACACCACTGAAAAAATATTCATGTTAAAAAGTTAACTAATGGTCCACTGATCCACTTTTAAGACGTGGAAAACACACAAAATTTACCCCTTATTTCAAATCATCTAAAAAGCTTAAATGTTAATTTACTATAATTCTTATGGGTAAACCTTCAACAGTCGTTCTGAGCTGTCCATAGAGAACCGTCTGGAACTTACCTCTTAGATGTGAAGCGCGTGAATCAGTAGTCCATGGTGAGAAGTGAAGTCCAGTCTCACACTGCTAACTGATGAGGTCCGAAAACCGGCGGCGTTTTCAGGGAAACAACGGCTTTAAAAGTAGAAAAAAAGAAAAAAGTCCCGAGAGCGCGCGCGTGTCTGTGAGAGTGGGTGTTTCCGTCAGAACCAGAGGCAGTCTGCTGGTGTTCGGCTCATGCGGCTCCCCACATCTGAAAGACTCTGAAAACAGTTAGAACAGCGGAGCCGAGATGGGACAGCTGAGCTGAAGTATCATTACGCACAAAAGCACGAGGAGACCGGAAGTTTGAAGTCGCCTTCAAAATAAAGTCTACAGATAATAATAGTTTACTTCAATGAAAATTTTAGTCAGTTAAACTATTATTATTATTACTTTTATTATTGTTGTTGTTGTTATTATTAATATTATTATTATTATTAGTCTGTCTTGAAAACAAACAATTATCCCTCTGCCCATCATCTAAGAAACTCTGCGTCTCTGAAATGCTCCTGTAATACATCTTTGTTGCTAAATGCTTCAGTCATGCCTGCATGACTGTTGCTTTTGACCAGGAAAGATGTCTTCAGGTGGTGTCCAACTTTCACTGGGCGTTTCAACCCTAAACCACAACGCCCTCCAGTTGGTGGGTCCAGCAGTGACTGTCACTGCCCATTATCTCCTGGCCCCCGGCGCAACTCCTCCCTCCTATTCCAGAGCCAACAAGACGCTCTTCTGCAGCCTCCCCCAACCTACGGACAGCTGTCTTTCTCTCCCTTCCTGCTACTCCCAGAGCTGTAAGTGTCTTCCACACAGACTGTGCTGGGAAACTCCTATACCCGACCTCAACTGGGAATAGCCATTTCTGCCATCCAATCCCTGCACTGGTCAGCAAGGTCTTGGTACTTGGAAGCCTTGCTCTCATATGTCTACTCACAACCATCTTCCCATGGGACCGTCAGTTCGATCAAAATGATCTTTTTTGATTCCTCTGACCTTGTTAGTTGTCAACTACTCTTCTGTGGTATCGCAGTTAATAATTTGTTGCTGGTATACCTACTTATTGATATGGGTTTTGATGATACTCCGTGTAGAGTTTATTAGTAACACTTGGTTATTGTTTTGCAGTACCTATAAGTCCAGAGGGCAGATTGAGACCATTTATGTCACTGGGTTGCATGTTTTTTAGCCAGAATAAGTCTGACAGTGACTGTAAAAATGCTGCAAATGGTTCAGTAAAGAGATCAACGTAATCACAGTTCACGTGTGGACACTGGCTTTTTATGAGGATGCAAGATCCTCCATTTGTTTTGACTTGTTCAAATTTCTTTTCCAGCCTTTTATTGCCCCCCGTTTCCAACTGTACCATCAATTTTCCATTAAATGGTAAAATGCCTCAGCGTCAATATCTATTATTTGAGATTAAAATAAGAATTTATAAGACTTGAGAATCATTATATTCTGTTTTTGTTTACATTTTACTAAGTGTCACAAATTCTTTGTTTTAAATAGTGTTGAATTTGTACATAACCGTCTTGATCTAGCTAACGTTATAGGGCCAAAATGTTAGGAACACTGTTCAAAGAGTCCACTATTATAATCTTGATTATAAACATTATAAACAAGTTTTCACTGCTGCTGCTGAAAAAAAATATATATGTTAACACATTTTTAAAAGTGACAGAAACACTTAATTTCTTGGACAAATTGGACAAATAATGAGAGAAAAACATTGTGCTTTCCACAAATGTCCCCTCAAAACTTGAATAAATACAATGTTAAAACTACACAGCCCATGACCAAAGCACATTTTAAACTGTTATTTTGAAAACGATTTCCAGACATGTGGCCTTGCCTGTGCTGCTTTGACAGCCTCGTTGTCAGTTGCGTTTATGGATAAAACGTGGACGTTTTTGATCAATCAAACGTGTAACTATTGTTTAGCTTCACAGGATAAAGTGTTTTATTTCCTTTTCCCAGATCATGCTGATGATGTGCATATAAAAACTTGATTTGTGCATGTACTGGACAGGTCCACAGAGTTTATGATCATATGATTTTCCATTAGTGCCTAGAATCAATATTTGCATGAAGTTTGACAAGTTTTTAATCTGGTTACTCATCATTGTAATGTTTTTATGAAAGTCTACATCAATTACGGCTAAAATGTGAAGACTTTGCCGTTAAACTGCAGCCAAATTTAGGTGTGAGCGCCCTCTGCTGGTTTACATCGAGCTCTGTTTCTTGAATTTAAGTTCAAGAAGTGCCGCAGTGCTTTATAATTGTAAAAAAGAAAAAAAAATGCTTCTTTTTCAGTATTAATCATAATAGTATGAGTTATATATATATATATATATATATATGTATATATATATATGTATATAAAAGGAAGAAGTACAAATTTAAGCCTGTGTGCAAATATTGTCAAAGTCAGTCACAAACGCCTCAAGCTAAATGTTGACAGATGTGGATGTTGTTTATCTTGGTTGCTTACAATACCTAAGAAAAAAATACAGTGGAAGAAATTAATGAGCTTAATAGTTGACTATTTAATTTTAAAATTACATAATTTTTTTTCATGACATAGATTCTACAAGGTATTGGAAACATTCCTCATAGATTTTGATCCTATATTGACACGATTGCATCACTCGCTGCAGATTGTGAAGCTGAGAATCTCTCATTTCACTGCATTTAAAGGTGCCCTATTGGACTGAGATCCAACATTTACAGGCCATAGGGAGGCCATAGGAGTACAGTGATCTTATTGTCATATTCAAGAAAGCATTTCAGTTGGTATTAAGGGGCCTGATGTGTGCCTAGAAAATATCCTCCACACCATTAGACTACCAGCGGCTTGAACCACTGATACAAAGCATGATGGATCCATGCTTCAATGTTGTTTCCACCACATTCTGACCCTACCACCTGAATGTTGCAGCTGTAACGGAGATTCATCAGACCAGATAATGTTTTTCCAAACTTCTATAGTCTATTTTTTTGTTGTGCCTGTGTAAATTCTAGCTTCAGTTATCTGTTATTAGCTGACAGGAGTGGCACCAGTGTGGTCTTCTGCTGTGGTAGCCCATGTGCTATAAGGCTGGTTGTGTTGTGTGTTCAGAGATCATATTCTGCATACCTTTGCTGTAACCAGTGGTTATTTGAGTTACTCTTGACTTTTTATTATCTTCAACTATTCTGCCCATTCCCCTTTGATTTCTGACATCAACCAGATATTTTCATCCAGACAGCAGACAGTCACTAGATAGATTCTCTTTTTCAGACCATTCCCTGTAAATCCGACAGTTGAAGGAAAATCCCAGTAGATCACAGTTACTGAAATACTCTAACCAGTCCTTCTGGTACAATAACCAAGTTCAAAGTCAATCCCATTTCTTCTTCACATGTGATGGGCTATTTAGCTATTTGTGTTTAGTAATCGTAGATAGATGTTAAGCTAAATCATTCAAATTATTTCATGCTAAATTGCATTTAATTTTTCTTTAAAACTATTTGACAACCCACCTCAAGCTTGCTGTCTATTGGTTCTGCTTCTTTTAGGTCACAAATCTGCTGAGTTGCTAAAAACACTTAGTAACAGAGTTATCTTTACTGGGCCTTGCTCTGTCAGTTTGTAGGGGGGAGAGCTAGTTAAGTCGCTTTTCACCTGAACACAGATCCTCGTGAGGTGGGGGCAGACCACCTGATCTCACAGAATGGCGGAGAACCGGGGGCGTTTCCCGGTGCAGTTCTGTACCTTCCCCGCTCACCTGTCAGCTTGACAAAGGCTGTAAAAACCTGGTGTGGTTAGACAGCCGACAGCGGACCGAACTAAAACAGCGACATGCAGACTCCAGTGAAAGATTCTCCTGTCAGACCCGGTTTTCATAGACTGGAGATTCAGAAAACGACCTGGGACGTCCCGGAGCGGTATTCCGCACTGAACCCGATCGGCTCCGGAGCTTACGGGACGGTTTGGTGAGTTTGTCCGGGAGGACTGAGAAGGACATCGTGAGACTGCACATTTTGTCTCACTCAGTCATTCTAGTTAAAATATGGTTTTCTTCTCTAATCATGTAACGTGCATTATAATCCCCTTGCTGCTGTCGCCATAGACTGGTTCTAATGTTGTGATTGTTCTTAAGAATTTTTTATTTTATTTATTTATTTTTTTTAATTTCGTCTTGTATTGGAGTGTTTTGGTCTGTTTTATCTAACGGCATTGAAAATTTGAAAATTATGCAGCTAAAATGACTCAACATACAAGAACTATAGAAGGATATTAACACTGGTAACACAACTTGGCATGACAAATTATTCTCTTTCAGGCTATTCAGTCTGCACTGCACTGTCTGACTATGTGGCAGGCTGTCCAAGAGGCCCAGATTACCCCCATGTCTGTTAACAGAAACACTATTGTGTGCCTGAGGCAGTCAGCAAGTCAATGCAGGTCCTCCAAAATGACAAGAATCTCCTCTTTGAACATAAAACAGCCCAGCCAAGAATCCATGATGTCTGAGGCACAGTTCTTGTGATAAACCTCTGACTGAAAAGACGTTATTGATGATTTTATCAAATGGAGTCAATAAATGATTTAGTAGACCAAAATGTTTGCAGCCACTTTGCCATATTTGTTTTAACAAGAACTCTAAGTGTGTTTTTTTATTAATGATTTAAATTTTTATTTTTTCTGAAAACTCAGGTTTGAAAGCAACATTTTGTTTAGATTGCTGTAACAGTGAGTCATGTGAGCCGCTGCGTATCCCGTCAAGACTCTGTTTGCTCTTATTTAGCTCTTCCATTGACCAGAACACAAAGGAGAAGGTGGCCATCAAGAAGCTGTATCGGCCTTTCCAGTCTCTCATCCACGCCAAGCGGGCCTACAGGGAACTCAGGCTGCTCCGCCACATACAGCATGAAAATGTGAGGATGTTTACAGAAAAATAAAGAAAATAAAGATCTCCCCTTCAGTTTGACCTGTTACAGGAGTAATATTTTCAGGCAAATTGTTAAATTTAAGCTGGCAGGTCAATGTGGGGGAAAAAAAAATCTACCTTCCTATTTTTTCACGGCTGTAAATGTATTCATATTTGAATGAAAAGCTCCACTATCAAACTCAGCTAAGTTTCTGTAAAACAGGGATTGTTGTTTATTGCTGGAACCCTCATGGGTTTGGATTTACCATAAAACTTTTTGACCCATTCACCACAGTTATATATGTAATCAACACCCAAACTGTGATGTCTAGAGACCTGCTGAGTGTGGTGACAAGTTCCAAATATATTATATCTTAAAGCTATCCCACACATATCATATCTATCTTTTGTTTTTCTTAAAGGTGATCTGCCTCCTTGATGTCTTTACACCTGATTCCACACTGGAGAAATTCCAGACCTTGTAAGTTGAGAACATTCTTCTGCTGTTTGTTGCAGCTTGTTGAGATGTCCATGTGTGGGTGCATTAGGAGTTTAAGCATAGGCATGTGAGCGCAAGCTTGTTCTTGTTTGTTTTGATCAGTTTCTTAGATATATCTGTTCTTTTCTTTTAAAGTGTTTTGTTTTTCCAGTACAGAGCTTCTGTATAGTATCACAATACAATTCTGTTTAAACATGTAAACAGAATCCAAACTTAAACAATATTTTCTTCGCAATAGAGGACAGAAAACACATCAAATAAAAGTCTTAAAAGTGGGACATTTGATGAAAAGACTAAACAAGTAATTGGTACTAAAAAACCAGCTGGAGGCACGTTACTACCTGTAATTAGGTTAACCGGCAACATGTTAATAACATGATTTTAAAACAGCACCTTAGAGAGGTAGAGGCTCTCAGAAAAAAAGATGGGCAGAGGTTTGGCATTCTGCAAAAAAATGTTCATATAAAGTGGAAGTTGTGAAGAATTTATTCTCTCATCCACAATGTATGATATGAAATGATTCACAGAATTTGAAGACATCTCTGTGTGCACGGGACAAGGCCAAAAATCAGTGTAAATGTCTGATCTTCAAGCTCTGTTGCTAATGCATTAGAAACAGGAATGATTCTGAACACTTCCAGAATTTATTGTCTGTCAACACAGTTCACCATGTTGACTATAAATGCAGGTTAAAGCCTTGTCATGCAAAGAATAAACCATAAATCAACATGATCCAGAAACTTCGCTGTACTCTCTGAGCCAAGAATTGCAAATTTTGGACACTCCAAACAACCAGCTTCTTATCTGCACTCAATTCAAAAGCCTGCATCTCTAAAGGTGTGAAAGTGTGTGTGTTAATCATGTCAAGTTATTTTTAAAGGCACGTTTAGGAGCCCTTAGTCAGAACACCTCAAAAACAACATAACACAAACCCTAACTGCATTATTTTAAAATTATCACGGCCTTCCATTCAGTTGGGCCCCAGACCAAATAGACCGACCCCTTTTTAAGACCAACAGCTTCTCCCGTCTAGACTACGTCTGTTTCAGTGAGAGTTTAGCATATTTCAGCGAGACAGTCCTAAACCACATATTGCATCTATTACAACAGCAATTAAACAATACAATGACACTTTTAACATTTGTTACGTTTCTGTTATCAGTTGGGAATAAAATGTACTTTTATTAGATTTGCCAATCATTGCATTTTTGCTTTTTATTTGCAATTTACACAATGTTCCAGCTTTGAAGGAATTTGGGAACAATTTTATAACCATTAATGCAGATATTTTATGTTGATAATTGGAACAACCTCTCCCTTGATTTTTGTCTTCCTCAAGTTACATGGTCATGCCCTTTGTAGCCCAGGATCTGGGCCACATTATGAAGAGGAGGAGATTAACTGATCGCATCATCACATTCCTCTTTTATCAGCTTCTAAGAGGCCTGAAGGTAAGTGTTTACAGCTTTTATATTAAATGCCAATGGTAAAATAAATAATATCAACAAATTGTCATATATTTAAAATATTAAATATTTTCTTGATAACAAAAGACTTAATTTTCTAAAATACAATAAAAGAAAAGTCACATATAGATTGTGGGGATGGGGATTTTAATTCTACAACCAAGTCTTGTTTTTTAGTTTAAAGGTCCTTTGTTCGTGGTTTCTTCTAAGCAGACTTAAATAGATTGGGGGACAGACTTCATGGCAGATGGTGTAACGGCTTATTGAAGCATATTGATTACATTCACTAAAAAAACACAACTAAAGTTCAGTCACAGAGGAAATAAATCCGTCCAGGTCTGATAAACTGAGCTGAAGGAGCCTGAAACTCTAATGTCATGGATGAAAGCAGTAAAAATGTTGATTCATGTGCAAAAGCAGCGGCAGGTCAAATGTCAGAGGAAAGCTCCTTTTTTTTCTAAACATTTCTCTTAATCTGACCACATTGTTGATTTTTTGTCTCAAATCTGAGAGTCCAGGTTACCTCGCTGTAAAAATTACAAGAGCAACTTGTCTGGTTCTAAAGTTCCGCATCGGAGGAGTTTTAACTTATCCAGATTAATGAACCACTGCAGCAGCACAAGGTGAAACATGAAGAGAGCAAACAAGAAGAGTCTGTATAGGCCTTGTGCACAAAACCAAAAATAAAACAAAGGTTAATATAGGCAAGGTATGTATTTCTACAAAATATTTAACTATAATATTAAACCACTAGTTATCATTAACTTCCTGAATCTATATCCCTACGCTGAGAAAAAAGCAAACAAAGATGGTTTTCCTTCTCCCCCGCATCTTTGTCAGGCTTTGTCAGACAGACAGTTGCTGTCTCCTGAGAATTGAAAGGCCCTGAAATTAGAATGCAGGAAACAGTATGAGCCAACAGCTGTTCAACTTGATCCACATTTTACCTGGGCATAAAAGTCCAGGTTGGATACCAAAATAAATATAAAACAAAATAACTTGCATCCTTTAGCAGAAAACCTTGTGCTCCTGATTTTGAATTAGAATGGTGTGCATGAAGAAGGTGGAATCCACGATAAGCAACAAGAGTAAAAAAAACAAGTTTGAGGTAAGACTTGAACTCAACCTAAAATGCCAAGATCTCCATTTTTTATGTCTAGATCTCAGAATTTCACAAGTTACTGCAACTCCACAGTTTGAACTGCAGGTCACAGCCTGACAAGTCCAGATGGATGGCAACATCTGCAGAAAGCAGAGATGCACAGCACCTACATGACCTATCACATCACCTCCTCAAAACTCTACGTTTCTTCCCATGAGGGATACATATACAGATTGTAGTGATATCTATGCACATGTGCACAGGCATGCAAACACACTGATCATACTGCTTCTTTCCAGTAGCAAGTTAACATATTTTAATAACCTGCATCTACAAAAACCCTGCGCTACCTTGAGTTTGAAGCCTCTTGCTTCACTGGAACATGTTTTTGTTTACCACCACCCCTACCTAAATGCAGATGTTGCATATGTTCAGTCATGCATTAAACTGTGTATGTCAGGGATTTAAAATAAAGCCACAGCCTTTTTGAAATGTCTCTGGTAATATTACTTTACAGACTCACTCTGACACCTAATCCAGTCTTGTGGTCTTTGCACTTGTGCCATTTAAGTCACACAACCAATCGTTCAAATTGACATTTAATTATGTAATTTGACTGTAATAATCGTCATCAATAATTAAAATGATCAGTATAGTCATGTTGATTGTATAAAAAACTTCCAGGTTTCAAGTTAATCTGGCTAATGACTAGTACTGTACACAGCCCCTTAGTGACTGTTAGGCTCTTTATTTTCCAGTCAGTAGTCAGCTGGGACCTTAGGAGCTTGTTAGATACACCTTATGGTGCCCCTGGACACATCATCAGTGATGTAACCTGGGATCACAGGGGGTTTCGGG
>JBAMHW010000015.1:25674889-25697486 GCA_037177495.1 Rhadinocentrus ornatus
AAAATAAAATTAAATTAAATTAAATTAAATTAAATTAAATTAAATTAAATTAAATTAAATTAAATTAAATTAAATTATTGTTATTTCTCATTGCATTATTCATAAATCTATTGACCTTTTAATCTTTTTTACTGCAGTGGTTTATGCATTGTAACTTTTATGGACAGAATTTCTAGGCGCAGATGAGGTGTTGAAGGGATCCGGTTTGTTGGCCTTAGGACTGGGTCTCTGCTTTTTGCAGATGATGTGGTACTGTTCAGCTTCATCAGACCGTGATCTTCAGATCTCATTGAAGCAATTAGCAGTTAAGTGTGTAGAAGTAGGCATGAGAATCAGTTCCTCCAAATCCGAGACCAAGGTCCTCAGCTGGAAAAGGGCAAAGTGTGCTCTTCAGGTCAGGACGGAGGTCATGCCCCCAAGTGGGGGAGTTAAAGTATCTTGGGGTCTTGTTCACAATTGAGGGAATGAAGAAACGGGAGATCGACAGGCAGATCGGTGCGAATCGGTGCGAACCGTTGCGGACGCTGCATCAGTCTGTCATGGTGAAGATGGAGCTGAGCCTAATTGCAAAGCTCTCGATTTACCGGTCGATCTCAGTTCCAATCCTCAACATGAGTAATGGGTAGTGACCAAAGGAACAAGATTATAAATACAAGTGGCTGAAATGAGTTTTCTCCAGCATTGTAGATGGGCTCTCCCTTAGAGATAGGGTAAGAAGCTCGTGATCCGAGAGGGGTTCGAAGTAGATGAGGAGACTCAGGCCAGTTGAGGTATTCCGCCCATTCCCACCAGGAGGAGACTCTGGGAAAGTCCCAGGACACGCTGGAGGGATTACATCTCTCAGCTGGCCTGGAAACGCCTCGGGATCCCCCCAGATGAGTCTGGGCTTCCCTGTTTATGCAGATGCCCCTACATCATGACCCCCTATAAGCGGGAAAAGGATGGATGGATGGATGGATTTTGATGGATGAAACACTTAGCAGCTGGTCTAAGAAAGAATGGTGAGAAAATTTTATCAAATTCAATGTATTGCCTAAAGACTAAAAAAAAATAAAAAATGGGAGTGGGATGTGATCGGGAGTAATTTAATCAGGATTGGGACGGGACAGGATTTTTTTTCTGCTTTGGCACTGATTTTTTTCTGTGGGAGTGGGACGGGCCAGTGAAAATCTATTCCCGTGTCACCCTCTATTACCGAGCTCTAGTGATACCCGTCTTTGATGTGCATTCAGTCTTTCTTAACCAGTGCATTCAGGTATTGATCAGTTAAAGAAGATCCTCCGTCTGACAGGAACACCAGACTCCTCCCTGGTGAGGAAGATGCAGAGTAAAGATGTGAGTTTATTTCATCTCCATGGCTAATTTCCGAGCATGTGGCACTTAAACAATGAATTGAATAACAATAAGTTGCATCAGTTTTTGAATGCTCTTGTTTTAAAGGAGTTTTCATATTCTGCATTCTTGATTGGGAGTGAAAGTTTTTGTTTTCTAGGCACAAGCATTTGTGCAAGATCTCCCTCCACAAAAGAAGAAAAATTTCAAGGAGGTGTTTCCAACAGTGGACGACAACGGTGCGTTTCTACCCGCAAATGAATTTACTTCATCTCTTCACAGTTTTTAAAATATTTTCTCTGACAAAAGCTTCGGTTTTATTTATGTGCTTTATATCTAAGGTAATATTGATGGGAGTAGTAAGGTATCGTCATATATTGGACATTAAATGACTTAAGATTCTGGCCAGGGCCTAAAAAAGTTACTTCCTGGATTTAACTAAGAGGTAACAAGCCTCAAACTGGGAAAGTACTGCAGTGATTCATATATTTCAGCTTTAAACTCCATCCAGAATCTTTGGGATTCTTGCTGAAGAAGACTTTATGCAACAGCCGGACTTTCCTTTATCAATAAAAGAAAAAAAATTGTTTTGTTGTTTTTTTTGGCTGGACATATAAGTAAAATCTGATGTGGTGTCTGTGTTGACGCCTCCAGCTGTAAACCTTCTGGAGGGAATGTTGTTGCTGGATCCAGAAAAGAGGCTGACAGCTAAGCAGGGATTGTTCCACCCCTTCCTGGCGGAATATCATGACCCAGAGAGCGAACCAGACTCAGATCCTTATGACGACTCCTTCGAGAGCCTGGAGCTCGCCGTTGGCGAATGGAAAAGTAAGTATGTGCACAAGAGGCAATGGGTGGCTGCCACAGTGAAGTTGTGACTTAGAATGCGAATTTGAACTGTAAAATCATAATGATTAAGTAATAAAATAAAGTTGATATTGCTCTCTCTTTATTTTTATATATATGTTTGTTTGTTTTTCCTCCAATGAGGTCTTATCCACATGGAGATCATGACCTTCGACCCTGACAACCCAAGCAAGACAGCGATGTAGGACGCTGTGTGAGTGCAGTGTTTGATCATAACACACAGAGTGGAAAGGTCAAAGCCATCCTGTTTTTGGTGCATCTGATGGCTGGATACAGTATCCTGTACAGAAGACAGAGACAAAGGAATAAACAAAACAAAAACCTATGAAATTATGCTAAAAATAATGTTGTTCTGTGTGGTGCAGTTGACCTGCACTTAGATTTAGTCAAAAAACTGAAACACTGGATTTTAATTATCTTCTTTTTTATTTCGATAACAAGCTGTTTTTACATTGCATAATTTCCTAGTGAATAATTTCTCAGTTGAACATGGCATCCATACATCGGTAAAATGTAGGCCATGGTTAAAAAGGATAAACTGTCAGGTTTGACATCAGATTTATTTAGTTAACTACTGCACAGTATGTAGTGAGAGGATTGTGTTGAAAACATCAGTATCTGTGAATTCACAGAGAAAATCATGAATTGTATTTAAATGCAGTTGTGGATATACTGCTTGTCTCAGTATAATGTGATGTATTAATACTATCTTTAGTTTTCATATTGGTTTATTGTTGTTTAATCATCTATTTTAAAATAAAAATTTCATTATTATTCATAAAAGCAGATAATATCTTGTAATGTCAGTATTTACTATGAAAATAATTCCTCAACCCTGGTTACCCTTTTAATGATTACAACCTTAATGTTTAGTTGATTATTTCTTTCCTTTAATATCAATTAGTGTTGTGTTAGACATCGTTGGAAAGCCAGATAAGTCACCTGTACAACAAGGTACACTACCTGTCAAAAACTGGGATACACCTATTGGATTTCATGGGAAAGTGTGTCTAAACTTTTGACTTGACTTGAACTATCTTGGGCTTCTTTCTCGATCCTCGTGAGTTTTCTAACATGAATTTGGGGAATATCGTTTGATCCTCTTGACTCTGACCATTGATAGAGTTGCCAATTGTCAAGATCAACTGATTGGTTCTCCAAGACATTTACCTGTAGTATAGCACCTCTATTAAAACATATGCAAAACTGCTCAGGTTCATTTTTTTGCTTCTATTTTTGCACAGTTACTCATCAGACATTACTTTACTAAGTCCTTGATGAATTGGGCTGGTATCCTTAATTATCCTTATCCGTAATTTTGGACAGAAAGCAGAAAAACTAGGCCTCCTCGATTAAAAAGGTTAAGGTAAGGTGGTTGGGGAAATTCTGAAGGACTGTGTTGCAATGAGAATCCAGCAACACACTAATATGGGATGTGTGTCTGCAGCACTGAAACTACAGGTGTTTAAATGATACGCTTCAAAGAGTGCTTTAGATACATCACCTAAAGCAATCTCATAATTAGGTTTCACAAAAATGATGCATCATATATCCTGTTAAGATATAATGTGAAATAACACTTTATCCTCAAGGTTTGTAATAAATCCATTAAACAAATCACAAAAATAAAACATTTTGTTGTGACAGGTGGCTTACGCTCAACCAACTGTCCTTATATTTTTACCCATGATTCACAGTTAGTACGACTTGATAAAAAAAAAAAGCAAAAAGATTTGCTTTGAAAGTTGCAGGTGCAAGGAATTGTGGGATGGAATGATCTCCTTTCTTTCATAAGGGATGGTCCGGTCTTTCTTGTGTTAAAAGACATAAAGCAAGAATTGAAGCTCCTTTCCTTATTTTAAGAGAATTCAATAGCACTTATCATTCTGCGGCTTAGACACATTTGGGTCATTTTAATCAGGAAAGTTTGTGAGCTAAATCAACTATTTGACCGTAAAAGTCAGTGATCACCAACTCCAGACCTCTTGAACCAGCATCCTGCAGGTTTTCTATAGGTCCATGCTGCTGCACACCTGACTCAAAAAGTGGTCGTTAAGAGGCTGGTGCAGACCTTGACAACAAGCTGCTGGAGAACTTTTTCATTTGAACCAGGTGTGTTGCAGCAGGAACACATTGAAAACCTGCAGGGCACTGCCTCAAGAGGTACAGAGTTGGTGATCCCTGGTTGTACAAAAGTGTGTAAATAAAATGTTCAATTTGGTGACAAACAACACAGCAATGTTAAAGATAGTAATTCCATCATTTAGTCACTGGAGAGCAGCATTAGATCACAGCAGATTGTTCTGCACATTCCTTTAAAGAAGCAGTACATGTTTGGGGACACGTTCTCATTAAATCCAATGGGAAAGTTTCCCAAAACTGATGACCAGTAGTGTAGATAGCTTAGTGTTGTCAGAGCGCTTGAAATCCACCAATATGTGGTTAGTGTAAAAGTAATTTAAGAATATAAATAGTTAATTGACTTAACTCAGGTTTTCCACTGACTTCTTTTGTGCCCACAAGACAGGTTTAGGAACTATTAAATGGCTTTATGTGGATTTGGTTGACACGTTTATATTCCTCTCAAAAATAAATAGTTTTTTTGTTTTTTTATATGAATGACTCTGGTTTGTCACTCCTGGCCACAGTTATCCTGATCATTCCAACCTGAAGTTCAGCAGGCTCATCTTCAGCCTCAGATCTCCTCAATAAGTGTAGCTTAGTGGCAACCGATAATTTTTATCCCATTTTGAGTAAAATCCAACATATTAGCATACAAATTATGTTGTTTTATGTGTAGATGTTCTTGTAGTTATTATTTAAAATAAAGTGTTCAGTTTTTCACTCTTGTTACTACATTATTAACTGTCAGCTCAACCATTTGGTAAAAAGAAAACAAAAAACAAAACAGATTATTATTATTATTATTATTATTATTATTATTATTATTATTATTATTATTATTATTATTATTATTATTATTATTATTCAAAGGGAATGAAAAATTAATGCAAAGAAACCAATTTTTCTCAGAATTTTTCTTAGTGTGAGCTTAAAAGGGTAGAACTCCTAACCTATCCCATCATTCACAGTCAGGAGCACAATCTTGGTCACTAAAGAGACAATAATGTTCTCCAAAATAATGCCATGATTGACATCATACAAAGTGCTGCATTGCAAAGTGCACCACAAATTCCTTCAGATAAACCAGCAGCAGTGTTAGCATGATAGAGGAATAACAAAGTAGAAAAGAACTTGTCATGGGATCAGACAAACTGCAATGCCAGTGTATTGTTGGACAACAGTCATGGAAAATGTTGATACAGCAGAAACTTCCTCTGGGGCCGTTACATTACAATTGGAAAGGAGGCGTAAAGCAGAAAGGGGCCCTGGACTCTCCTACTCCAGGTTGCCCAGTACAGGGAATTTATCACTTGAACCAAACAAGTTTTTATTTTCATCTCAAATGCACATCTGTAAATTTGGTACCTGCACAGATCAGGCGCTATCAGGTTGACAAAAAGACAATAGCTGGAAAAGTGGTGAAAACCGCCTTTGTATTTTTTGCTGCTGCACTTGGCGTGACCTGGAGCACATTGTGGCATGACTACAAACAGATAAAAGCAGCTATATTACTTTGGCCTGTGATCAGGGTGCATGCATTTATTGACATGTATTCTCCTGCTGACTGATGAGCTAAGGAAATTTAATGAAAGGAAAGAAAAGGTTGTCCTACATAACAATTGTGAACAAATACAGTTGGAAATCCTTGTATGATGTAGACACATTCATACTGTTTACTGACCTTCACAAGTCTGTACTGCAGACACCTCTTGTGTCACCTCTCCAATATAACTCTGTGGGATCACTTTTTATGTTTGTGTATCGACATGCTGCATTCATCTCTAGTGACTCAGATGTTTGGCAGAGTGGCTTCGGTGTATCAGTCATACATTGTCTGACATGTCTACGATGACTGCACTTGCCAAAATTTGCTGGACTGCTGTAGCCGGGGGCAATCAGCAAGGTATTTTCCACATTTCTTTTAGAAGGGTCTATCTATGTATGTATTACAAGATTTGTATTTTCTGTTGATTCTATGTGCTTGGCCAGAATTAAATTCTCCTTCAACATAAACTAATTTACTTACAGAGTACCAATAGTTCAGAGAACAAAAGGGAACTTAATCTGTGTAACAGCTGCTTACAGTTAATATCTACCCTTCAATTACAATTACACTGGGCCCATGTTAAAGTTCCAGTTAAAGTTGAAAATTAGATTAGGATTATTTTTCACTAGGCAGATTTTAGGTAGAAATATATGTGTATTAGTGCAAAGAAACATCTGACAAACTTTGGTATTTTCTGTCTGATGACTGCAACTATGTTGTTTTGTACAAATATATAAGTTGTGTGTATGACTCTATGTTTAAAGGGGATTGTAAACTTTGGTAAGATTCAGCACCCACTCTATAGCCCAAAAGTGGAATGATTATTAAACTGCCAATTGTTAGCATGCTATTTTATTTAGCTAACACTGTATAACACTTAAGAGTACTTAAAATTTACTTTGTTTATATTAAGTTTAAGGTGAAAAATGTTTGAAAACCTGTTAAACTCATAGATCTCTGAATATTACTTTAATAAAATCTGTAGTACTACATTAATTACAGCCACATCAGCCTAGAAAGAATATCACATCAGCCAAAATGAATATCAGCACAGATTTATTTCAGATGTTTTGATGGTACACTTCACAATAAATCTGGTACAACCAGTCAGCCTTAAAACCAATGTTTTTAACCTTGAGAGGAAATGGAAGCAAAGCAAAATGAAAACCACCATTTATGTAAGGTAATGGAAGGCTCATTTTCTCTTAAAACAGAAGATGGAAAAAGAATCATATAAATCAAAGATGTGTTATATGTGGCTGCTTTTGTTGATGTTAAACTGCACAATGAGAAAAAAATGTGAGACAACAGAAGAACTTCTACATAAAAGAGGAGTTATAGCTCTTGTGCAATATAACTGAAAATTGCAAAATTCAAGACTAAACACCGACTTCCCCTGTATGAAACTACTGTTGTCGTTTTTGTGTGCAGTGGTTGCTTTGTGTGGATTCTCTGTCGTGACACTACAAGTACTGTCTTGTCTGCACAACAGCACATCCAGCGGCCAAAAACCAACCAGGCTGACTGATCAAAGGAAGACAGGACTGACTCACACCTTTGTGGCTCTTTTTTTGTGCTCTTAACAATCTTTCTGCCTCAGCTTGCATTTAGATATTAATTTCTGTCTCTTTGTCTTGGTAGACATGCGCACTGGAAATGGTCAAGTGCAACATGTTCCTGAGAATGTTCTGTGTCGGCAAGGATGGGATGGGTGGGTTTGGGGAAGCCTTTATGAATGGGACATAATGGGGCAGAATGAGGGAGGAAGAGTGGAAAGGAGAAGGACTGATGCATTTAAAAACGACGAGAAGAGTGGAGGGTGCTGCCGCTGCTGCTTCTGATGCTGCCTCCACCAACGCTCATGGAACTCATGCCCATGCCGCCGCCGTATCCTCCACCCATGCCCATTCCCATGCCTCCGCCTAGGCCAATGCCACTGCCAAAGCCACCGCCGAAGCCACCGCCGTATCCGCCGCCCATACCGCCGCCCATGCCGCCGCCCATGCCGCCTCCCATGCCGCCGCCCATGCCGCCGCCCATGCCACCTCCCATGCCGCCACCTAGAGATGAGAAAAACACATTTTTAAATGCTCAGTGATTTCTGAAAACTTTCAAACTTAGTTTGTACTGGAATTGTAAAGCAATATATCCACACATACCCATGCTGCCTCCTGAGGACTGTACATGGATGGTTGCACTTGAACCACCAGAGGCAATTCTGCAGTGAAGTACATAGGGACAATATTTTATAATCTGATGACAACTGCACAATAGAAACTGTAAATGTGAGACTGAAATAGTTTTTACCTGGATTCCTCTCCTTCCAGAAGCTTCTTGTATGTGGCGATCTCAATGTCCAGCGCCAGCTTGACATTCATGAGCTCCTGATACTCACGAACCTGGCGTGCCATGTCCTGCTTGGCTCTCTGCAGGGCCTCCTCCAGGTCCATGATGCGGGCCTTGGCGTCCTTCACTGCCATCTCACCACGCTCCTCAGCCTCAGCAATCTGGGCCTCCAGGTTGGTGCGCTGGGTGATTGAAAAATTAGCAGAAGATTGGCATGAGAGAATCCAATTGGGAATGCTTTAAAGGTGTAAATCATTTAATTTCAACATATAGTGGGGAAATGTTACCTGTCCTTTAACTGCTTCAATTTCATTCTGGATGCGGCTAATCATGCGGTTGAGCTCAGAAATCTCAGTCTTGGTGTTGCGAAGGTCATCTCCTGCCTGCGATGCGCTGCTCTGAATTTCCTGGAACTGAAGACGTGAGATTAGAAGTAACTGTTATTACAGGCTCAACTGACCTCTTTGCTTTTGACACTGCAGGCTCTCTACTTACCTTTTGTTGGTACCACTTCTCAGCATCAGCTCGGCTGTTGTTGGCGATCTCCTCATACTGAGCCCTGACTTCAGCCACAATGGCATCCATGTCCAGGTTGCGGCTGTTGTCCATCTCCACAATGACTGAGGTGTCTTTGATCTGTCCCTGAAGCTCACGCAGTTCCTGCATGCAGCATGTGTTGTTGTCAAAATTTTTGACAGAATACATTTAAGATAATTCAGATAGAATAGTTATTTTTATGGTCTTCATGGACATTTTCTCACCGCATCATAGACAGCTCTGAGGAAGTTGATCTCATCCTGAAGGGCATCAACCTTGGCCTCCAGCTCAACTTTATTCATGTAGGCGCCGTCTACATCCTAAAATTGGTAGTAGTTTGCATTGGTGAAGGACCTCATATAAATGAATAATTCATGCATCATTTGTGGAGGTGCTGTATAACAGCAGACCCACTCTCACCTTCTTGAGTAGCACAAATTCATTCTCTACAGATGCACGCTTGTTGATCTCATCTTCATATCTGACACAAAAAAAGGATATAGAAACATGAGTGGATGGAAAACAAAGTTAGGCATCATTAATGCAAGTTGACTTCTTTATTCAATGATGTGGCACGCTTGAACTCACTTGTTCTTAAAGTCCTCCACCAGTCCCTGCATGTTCTTCAGCTCTCCCTCCAGCTTGATCTTCTCATTGCCGAGCCCATCAAGTTGTCTGCGGAGGTTAGCAATGTATCCCTCGAACATGCTGTCGATGTTGGAGCGGGTGGTGGTCTGGTCCTGCAGCAGGCTCCATTTGGTCTCCAACATTTTGTTCTGCTGCTCCAGAAAGCGAACCTAAAAAAAAAAAGGATTCCATATTTTAACTTGCTTTGAATGGGAAGCATATATAACTATGACTGTAAAATCCTACCACTCACATTCTGTAATAATGCATCATCAAAAAACTTATAAAAGACAAATACATTTATGATCGTCCTTTTCTCCTGTGTTTGGCATGCTGGCTCTGAGGTACCAGTTTCCTATGCTGATCCACTGAGCCACAACCTCTGCATGACTATCCTACACATATAGCATTTGTATACAAAATATTCCCAGCTGCTGTATTTACACACCCCTATGGGAACCAATGTTTCAGACACTGTGCTTAGTGGAAACTCTTTAAAAAATTTAACTGATCTGTGTTTGCTCTAAAGAGACTATTATTATTGTAAAGCTGACATAATCCTGGTACTGTTCTCTTGTTACTATGATAAAGATGCAGCTCTTTGACATTCAAGTTTTAAATCCAGAGATGACTGAATGCATTTACATGTGAGCTGAGTACTTTTACTTTATGTCTTGATGAAGGTTTCTGGTACCACACCTCACCTCAGCCCCTCCCCTAAGCACCTGCCACCAGCCACGCCTGGGGGATGCATACTTTCACTGAGTGAACTTGCCTGCCTACAAGCTCAGCAATTATTCTAAGATCCCTAAAGGTGAACCTGTCATACCAAATAAGTGTTCAGCCTTTAATTTTAGATTATTTCTGCAATAATTCAGCTTAATACATACACTAAAAGGTTTTTTCGTGTCTGAATTTAAAAAAAAAAAGATTGAGTACATTTTTCATTCTTTACAGAAAAGGTTAATCAAGAGCTTTTTAATTGTAGACCATGAGTTAATAAACTGTAACTCTTCACGTTGTATAGATCAAGCAAAAAGCAAAACTTAAACCAAAAGTTCAATATTCACTTAGAAGTACATTGCAAACTTTTAAAATGTAGTCCACTTTCTGCAGCACCACTTAAAGGTTGCTTGTTTGTGCTGCCATGGTAACAGTTGATAACCTGATCTCTTCTTCCCCTCTGACTGAAAGGCACTGGTCACTGGATACAACCTCTCTAGTGTTTCCTGCCTCTAACTCTGTACAGAACCAGCTGGCAAGAGGCCTGTCATGACTAGATGAAGTTAAAGGAGCAATGCTCGGATTTCAGTTTGTGAACAGCAGATGCAGAGCATCTCTTTTAAATAAGGCATGCTGCACTGCAGTTTAAAGGCAAAATCATGCTGATGTTAATGGTATTGAGCTGATCTGCACAACTTACAGAGCTGTAGGCATTGAAAGTGCACAATATTCAGTTTTGGTTTAGTTGCTGTGTAATATTTAATGAGCTCATGTGGCCCTTTGCAGAATGTTTGCTGCAGTATCAAATTGTCATACCTAACTTTCTTTGATTAAGATATGTAGGCATCTGTAGTTAAGTTTTTTACAAGTATATGACATATAAATGAATAAAGATAGCTTACCTTGTCAATGAAGCTGGCAAAGCGGTTGTTGAGGGTCTTGATCTGCTCCTTCTCCTGGGTACGGACAGTCTGGATAGCGGGGTCGATCTCGAGGTTCAGAGGAGCCAGCAGGCTCTGGTTGACTTGGACATTTGTGATGGGGGCCACTGCCATTCCTCCTCCACCACCACCCATGCCAAAACCGGCGCCACCTCCGAAACCACCACCACCACTGCCGAAACCACCACCACTGCCGAAACCACCACCACTGCCATAACCAGCACCGCTGCCGAAACCACCACCACTGCCATAACCAGCACCGCTGCCAAACCCGGCACCACTGCCGAAACCACCACCACCACCACCAAATCCAGAGCCACCACCCATGCCTGACCTCAGCATTGAGCCACCGGCCATGCTGGATGTGGACATGGAGTATGATGGCCTCAATGAAACAGCGGATCTTGAGGAAAATCCTCCTCCACCAATAGACATTCGGCTGCCACCACTGAGACCACCACCGCTTCCACCAAAGCTGGTCCTAGTGGTTTTCATGCTGACAGTTCTGGTCGACATGGCTGGTCTGGTTTCTTCTATGGAATAGGAATTTGCAGAGAGAAGGGAGAACAGAGACAGATAGAAGTTTGGCAGAGCAGTGGAGCACACTAAGAGGAGAGCCAAGTCCCTCGAAGTGACTTCCCTCCGTCTGTGATGGGCTTTTACCTGCCTCTGACAACGGAGGAGGTCCCAGTAACCTCAACCTCCTCTACACCTCCTCCCAGCTCTCATCCAATCACCTGTATTGTGTAGGGTGAACTCACATACAAGTAGATTTGGCTTTGAGCACCTGAGCCCGTTAGACAAGTAACAGTGCCGCCCTTGTAAACTGATCCAGGCTTGACACACCCAGGTGCTCACAGTGGAATAGCATCACCGCCCAGGGCAAGGGGGGAAGGAAAGACATTTTTACTACGACCATTTCACTTAAATAGCTAGGGGCTTTCTAAGAGGTGTGGAAGGGAGTGGAACTACAGTATGGACACACCCAGTCATTTTTTCTCTCTTTTATCCTTTTACAAAACTTAAGACCTGCAACCAAAGTTTTAATTTTAAAGCAAATTCTGACTGGCTCTTACCAGTAACCACACATGCGTGCATGAAAGCATAATACATCTTTGTGATGCATTTGTTTATAGTTGCTCCTTAGTGTTCAAAATAAACCATGGTGAGATTTTTGTATTTTTTCTTTTATTAAAAAGACATTTCTATATATTGCATACTTTAGTTTATACTTTTTTTCTGCATTTAGACCCTTTGATAGCTGATTATGGGCAGAAGGTCATGTATGCTCAAAAATAATATAATTACTAAACTTTTTAGGCTAAAAGAAAAAGAAAAACATTTGCCTTTGCATTTGCTTGTTTTTCTTTAGCTGTGCAACATCATATTTGTGACATCTTCACACATGTGATGTTTCACAAGTATTGCCTGTTAAAAAATTACTTAAATTACTTACTTAAAAGGATCTTGGAGGAGTTGGATGGAAAGTGAACCACTGACTGTCACACTAGAAAAGCTGTGGTTGGTTAGGCTTAGGAATAAAAATAATAAATGATTAGGATTAAATAGTAATAAATCCACACTTACAGGTTTGTACCTTACCTAAATGATCTTAACTCTACATTGAACTAAATGTTTAAACATTTTGTTTTATTACAATTATCCACAAATTGTGCAGCTTTTTTCACTGCCGAACATTTCCAGAGTCGCTTGATTGATTGAAACTCAAATGTCATGCAGGTTGCATCACATTTCAAAAAACCTGGCTAAACTAATATGGATGACAAAATACCACTGCCATTTGGAATATTTGACTAACTGTACAGTACAGGCTGAGCATAAAAAGGCAGATTAACTTAACCATGAAATATTTTTTTTTACTCAAAATTTCTTGACATAATCTCTCAGATGCATCTTAAAAGTTTAGGTTATAAAGGATGAGTAGGGACTCAATACGAAAAACTAAACTTGATTAAAGACAAATACTTGAGAAATCAATTTGCAGAGAGCACTTAAGAGAAGGAAACTGGTTTTGCAGGTCAACCTGCAGGCAGTGAAGTACTTACCCATAGCACATGATTAGAGTTACACAATGACTGACATTTAAAGTAAGATATAAATTTAAATCGTAATATTTAGAAGATTTAAAGCAAAACTGCAAAACTGATAACAAATGTATCTAAAATGTCACCTAATCTAACTTTAATCCACATTTCATGTGAGCTGGTGGTTGCTTCAGGGCTCTGCAAAATTTCAAACCTCTTATGGCTCTGCTTGCTGTGATGATCATGGCTCTGTTCAAATCAATGATTTGCATAAAATTTTGTTGCATAATATAAACATATGTTGCACTTCTTTAAACATTAGTTCAGGTTAAATAGTAGCGTAAAAGGTGAGTAAAGGTTAAAAGAATATTTCTTGTTCTGACAGAACTGGAACTGTCAATGCCTGTTGAAAGCCATCTAACAACTCTTCTAAGCCTTTCCTGACTCTGTCTCGTACGTAGCATCTGAGAAAGCTGTAGGGCACAACTGTGAAAGATGGAATAAGCTGCAGGGCACAGCTGAGTCACACCCTAGATGAAAATACCAGAGCTTAACTCTGGCTTCCCAAATGTCCTTGCCTCGGAAAACTGCATTGTGCACATTTAAGGGAAAAATGTACCTGAAATTGATTTATTTTTACAAAATCTTACCCATTAATATTGTGGATGCATCAGCTATCCTGAACACAGATTATATACTTTAGGTAACCTGGTTCATTTCAGTTAGACTGATTTCATGCACCAGAATCCACCCTATAACCAGATGTAAAAGGGTTATTATGAGTAATCCAACTTCCATTATTTTTTTTTCACATCGAAGCATGCTTCACCCCCATGCTTGTAGCCCCATTACATCACACCTTGGTGAGTCCAGTGATGTGCAAACAAGATATCTCCTAAAACTGAACTTTACAGGCAAAATGACACACGACTGTGTTCATTTACAGCACCAAAGTTTTAGATGCAGCAACACTTTTTTAATCGATCAATTCCTTCATTTATCCCCAGTGAAAGAATTGATGTGCAACAATGAGAGCAACAACACAAATACACATCAATCACTCAACATGTATACATGGTAAAATAAAAGTAAATATACTCAATTAGTAAAGGTAAAAATATAGATGACAAATATAGAGCCACATCATACCAAAACAAATGTAAAAACAAAGAAATGAAAATAAAAGGATTTCAAACCAACACTACAGGTAAATATCTCCTCCTGGAGATTAGTAGGGAAATAGCTAAAGGTATAAAGTGTGTTTGTTAGATTAGGCAAGTGGAAGTCTAAGAAGTGAATCAGATGAAAGAAACAGAAACTTTTGATGGAGAGGATGTGAGCAGTCTAGCAAGATAGATTCTGCTTTCTCATACAACTGTTTTTAAAGATCATGTTTTCTGAGCAATGGCAGTTATTTTAGAGGAGATGTTATTTTTTTCTGTTTTACCTTCCTTGACTGGAACCAACAAATGAAGAGAGAGGTAATCACAGACTCAGTTAAAAACACAATTAAACGTTTTCATCATAATTGAGTCTACAAGGAATTTGGAGAGTGTTCTAAGACAAAAGAGCTTCTTTTTTTTTTTGCATTACTCTCAAATACCATCTTATTGTCTATTATGGTTCCTAAATTCTTGTAGGACTCTACAATCTCTACATCCTGTCTGTCAATCTCTGTGATGTCAAAGGATCCGCTAGCGTCTAAAATCTATACACGTCATTCAAAGATTAAAAAAAATCTACACCATTTTAGAAAATAGTCTATGGGACCATGAAAGTTTTCATGGCTGTTCAGCAGGGTCACGCTCACTGTCATCCTCGAACTTAAGTATATGGTGTTTTTCAAATGTACTACAGCAGTTGTCACTGTACAGTATAAACAACAGAGGGAAGAGGACGCATCCTTGAGGTGAAGCGGTAGATATTACAGATAGATCAGAAGATTGATCATTAGTTCTCAGTCTTTGTGAAGATAATCAAAGCAATGAGGAGGACAATACTGCACAGTAGTCTCTAGAGACCAGCACTAGCGGTATGATGGTTAAAGTTGATGATGTTTTTTGATAAGCAGTATTTTTCAAGAGATGAAAAGTATGAGCTGTTTTTCTCAATTTTCTGTTGTAATAAGTCTATTAATGTTTTTGAGTTCTGCCACTACTCGTACTGCTAAAGCCTATTATACTAACAACAAAACCATATCAGCCCTATTATAAAATATGTACTTTACTTGATAGTTTGGTTTATTGGTTTACTAAAACAATACTAACAACACTAATCTCTTATTTAGACTGAAGAGGATCCAGCTACTGATAGTGAAAGCCAAGCCCTGGAAGTCAGTGCCCTCTTTTCAAAAGTAGATGGACAAAACCAGAGTAGGGTTAGACTATTTTTAGTAAGAATATTTCCTTAGGTCCTCAAAATGCAATATTGAGAACCCTCTCATTGGACATCGGATGTTTTTTCGTAAAGTGCAGGTGTGCAAGAGGCGTCAAGTGTTGGAGAGCTTCATTGGTGAAGCTCATTGGAAAAAGAGGTTTGAGCTGCAGAGGGTCACAGTCAGAGGCAGCATATGTGCTTACTGATGACACGGTGGATCATGGCAACTTGTTAGAAATGGTTGTGTTGCTTTTAAAATGTGCTGTTTACCTTAAGGAACACCTCACTATTTGCATAAATGGGAGTAAGAAAACCGTACTTTGTCAAAGTTGTGAGTGAAGTGCTGGGAAACATGAACATGGATATGAAGCAGTGTTTTCGGGAACTCAAAAGATGGGCCAATATAAAGGCTTCTCCGCACTTCTGTTAGAAAAGTTCCCTCATTAAATCCATGTGTGGTGTTACTTACACATCCTTGTTTTAGCAGACACATCTCAGTCTGTCTTAGAAAGTGGATTTCTTTTATATCTTATCAATAATATTGCTGTTTTTATCAGTAAGTCCTACCAGAGGATGTCTATTTGTTAGAAGGAGAAGGACCCTAAACACAGACGTTTTGCTCCAACTGGAGAGACACACTGGTGGGGAAAGACAGTGCTTTGATCAAGGTATTTGGAGCTTTGGGAATGCCAGATGAAGCCCTGTATGTTGATGTCCTTCACACTCTTTCAGCCATTCAAGATGGACAGAACATTAACACCACTACTAGGGTCAATGTGCGGGGCTTCATTGCACAGCTGCTTAAATATGAAACAGTATTCAAAGCTGAGACATTGACTCACTGATCCACACCACCGGGATCTTCAGCAGGGACATCGGAATGTCATTCGGACTGGAGAAGTGTGGCTGAAGGTAGTCCTTACAGAAGGCCCCTCCCAGAACGCAGAATAGCAGATGTTGAGGAGAGCTACAAGTATCTTGGCATGCCACAAGCAAATGGCAACCACAAAGAAGCCACAAGGAAAGCGGCCACAGCCAAATATCTGCAATGAGTAAGACAAGTTCTGAGACATCAGCTCAATGGCAAGAACAAGATCCAGACGATTAACAGCTATGCCCTGCCTATAATCAGACACCCTGCTGCGATAATAAGCAGGCTAAGCGAGGAAGTTCAGAACAAGATGTTAAAATACGAAATCTCTTCACCAATTCATGGAGCGTTCCACCCCAAATCCACTGTCCAGAGACTATACACTAAGCGCAAAGAGGGAGGTCAAAGATTAGTGATACCAGGGCCACAATCCAAGGTGAAACATCTAAGCTCTATAAATACACCAGGAAGATGACCCCAAGGGATGAAGCACTGAGTGAATCCTTTAGGCAATGGAACCTGGAGGAGAATGAAATGAAGGGACCATCATAGGAGAACAAGCACCATCTACGCAAGAAGTTGCGAGGCTCTCGAAAGTGCACACAAAACTATTAGGTTTATGAGGTTGAAGATAAAAATTGTGTGTAAAATAGTAATGTTAGTGCATTTCTGTAATTTGTGAATGTGTAAACTTTCTTTGTATGGTTTACAAATGTCTTACACATACAACCACCCAAAGTAACATAAATTCGTTTGCAAATCAAATATTACACATACGCAGTGATATTGAGTTGATTTCCTCCCCATAGCTTTCTAGTCAGCACATGTAAAGGAATGTTTGCATGCCCATTTTCTATGTGAGAACCAAGCTTGAGATGGGAGTTTACTGAAACTTGGCAAGAGAAACTGCTCAGAGGAGAAGAGTTGTTTATATAATTAAATTATTCTGCTGTAATTTTTCTTTCACCAATTATTAAAGTGTGTGTATTCTACACATCTTAAATGACCTTATGAGCGAATGGAAATACTGGGTAAAATGAAAAATTATAAATATACATTAATCCATGTGCTGTTCTACCTTAGTAATAAGATCAGGTGAGTCAAGTTGAGAAAAAGCAAAGCAAATGTTGGATCTTTGGCATGATACTTGCATGATACACTGGAAATATTGCTCGTTAAAGCAGAACCAAAGGTATTTTGCAGGACATGGATTTTGAGTCGTGAATCTGCACATTTATACAGAAAATGACCACTTTATTAGGTTTGTCTGACAAGTACTGGGTTGGACTACTTTTTTACTTCCAGAACTGCCTTAATTCTTTGTGGAATGGATCCAACAAGGTGTTAGAAACATTTCTCAGAGATTCTGCTCCATCACATCACACAGTTGCTGCAGATTTGTCGGCTTTACATTCATGATGTGAATATTCTGTTCCACCACATCCCAAAGGTGCTCTATAAAGAAAATATAAAGAAAATGCTTGAAATATTTACATTTAAGAATAAAGATTTGTTCTATGACTATTTATGTCTTGAGTATCAATCATCGTACAAATTGCTTTGAAAACAACAGCAACAGTCTTTAATCTTTGAGAGACAAAAGAATAAAAAAAATAAAACAAAACAAAACACAGAAATGAATGAAAACATTCTGGTTAACCATAACCTGGCTAACTGGGAATCTACACACTCCTACTATACACAAACTTCCAGCATGTAAGTGCATTATGTAAATGACAGCCATCCCATTGAGTCACTGCATTGGTCGACCCCCTTTGACTTGGGGGTGGGTTGGGGTGAGGGTTGGTGAGGGAGGTAGGCCAAATTATCTTTGAAACTACAGTGTGCTTCTGCTCAGATAAACCAATCAAAACAATTTGTACAAGTCTCCTGCAGGCAACTCACTTAAGGTTAAACCATGTTAACAAAGATGCCTTTAAACACCACATCATGTAAAACCACAAACTGTGATCCAATCTCAGAAGGCAAGCTTTAAGTGTAAATAGAACTTAAAATCCATTTTATACAACATTTATACAACATATTAATACTGCTCTCTGTAATATTTTAGTCTGTCTTGATCATAATGGGCTGAAATGACTCAGATATGAACATTTTGCATTGACAGATTTTATGTGTATCCTGTTCCACTTTTCAAAACTGTTTCTGAGCCTTAAAACTGGAATGTTTTGTTATTAAAATTTGACACCAACATGCACACAGATTAACTACTTACCATTTCCTAATCAAACATTGCTTAACAGAAACAACTATGTGGGAGTGTAGTGGACCGAATCCATCCAGCCAGAGGGGAATTCTACCAAAAAAAGAACAACAGCCACACCTTTAGAGTGTGGAAGATGTAGTATGAAGTCAGATACCGAAGCAACAACACTCCCTCTGTCCAGGACGCATGACCTTTATTGTTTAGGCTCATATACAGAAGAGATGAATTAGATGGCTGGCTTTCTGTCAGCTTCTTTCAACACAACTAAACAAACTTTTCACTCGCTGAAAATGAAACTGTAGCTGCCAAAAACATTATAAAAACAATCCGGGATTTTAGAAAGCTGTGCTTCTCTGGCAGAGACAAGGGAAGAAATCAGCCATTTGCTGCAATTAAGAGATTTTACCCAAATTAAAATGGCTGAAGAGCATTTTTGCTCTTTTATTTTCACTTTCATGATTTTGCAGCTTAATCAGCGAACTTGGTTCAAGGAGCACCTGTCAGCATTTTGAAAAGGTTCCGTTCAGTGACTGACACCCATCTATTATTTTAATCTTCTGCAGCCACACCCAGAACTACAATAACTGAAGGGCAAACTAGCACAGCGGATGGAGAGCTGAACTTGACAGCAGCAGTGCACAACTATAGCCTTACATAACCACCTTTATCAACAACTCAAACACAATGGGTCATTTAGATCTGGGGTAGTTTTAAAAAGTGTTGATAATTTGTCATTTTGGAAGAGAAATTTAGAGAGTTTTGGGAGGATTAAAACTTTTAGTGTTCTGATTAGAACTTTAAAATAATGGTTGGTTAATGGGATAGAAAAGTTTTTTTTTATTCTATTAAAAAGACGAATGTGTGTCTATTGAACATGTGAAAAGCATCAAGAGTTAACTACAGCATTGTTTTCTAAATATAGCTGTATAGATACACATCCTTTAAAACATCTGGCTTTTCCTGAGCTCAGTGTACAATGTTGTTATGACCAGTTGCATTAATAAAACAAAGAGACATACCAGCTTTCATATTTGAGTCATCATGGTAAATGACATTTAGATAATACCATTAAATTAACTTCATAGCACCAAGGTTTTTCATTGGAAAAAAATGCCAAGAAAATATCCCCACATCCCCAAGGATGGATTCATGTTTTTTATGCTGTTTACTTCAAATTCTGATCCTACCATCTAAATATGGCAAGACTCATTAAACCAGGCAACATTTTTCCATCTTCTATTGTCCAGTGTTGGTGAGTCTTTGTGAAGTGTAGCCCCAGTTTCCTGTTCTTAGCTGACAGGAGGCACCCGGTGTGGTCTTCTGCTGCTGTAGTCCATCTGCTTCAAGGTTGGATGTGGTGTATGTTCAGAGGTATTCTGCATTCCAGTGCTCATTTGAGGTACTGTTGCCTTTCTATCATCTCCAACCTGTTTGCCCATTCTCTTCTAACATTACCAAGGCATTTAGGTCCAGACAACTGCTGCTCAGTGGATATTCTTTGTCTTTTTCAGACCATTCTCTGTAAACCCAAAAGATGGTTGTGCGTGAAAACCCCAGTAGATCAGCAGTTTTTTAAATACTCCGACCAGCCCATCTGGCAACAGCAACCATGCCATGTTCAAAGTCACTTAAAAACTTAACTTCTTATTCGGATGCTTGCTTTGAACTTCAGCAAGTTTTCTTGACCATGCCTACAAGCCTAAATACATTGAGTTGCTACCATGTGATTGGTTGATCAGCTATTTGTCTTAATAAGCAATTAAACAGATGGACCTAATGTAACCAGTGAGAGTACAGGGACAAACTCCTTACATACCTTTACATTGACTGAGATGATTGCTTCTCCTGTTGTATTGCAGCACTGCTCTTGTTACTTGTCACTGTTCAATATTGAACCAATAACTTAATTATAGTTTTACTGGTTACTTAAAATACTTTTAAAAAAAAACTACTTTTAAAATCATGAAAAAGTATCTATTTTATAATTACTTCAAAATGACCACTAGTACATTGAACATCCATCTTTTATATATAAAGTCAGCCGTGAACATACTTAAACACTGGCTAACCAACTTGGATCCCACCCATAAGGGGGAAAATCTGTTGAGCTGTGAAACCTTATTGAAAAAGAATACCTCAGTGTGACATTGTTCCTACGACTATAGTAAGCTGCTTGTAGAGAAAACGCTATAAGCTCTTCAATCAAACTTTTTTTTTTCTTTTCTAGTCACACACAATAAGAATCTAAAGCTCCATAAAGAAAAAAGGAAAAACAAAGATCTAGCCAAATACCTTTCCTTGAATTTAACAGAATACTTTTTGGGGGATTTTAAAGAGAAAGGTGGAGCAATGCATCTTCTCCTGTTAAGAGAAGCCAATTAAAAAAATCTAAATAACGTCTCCTGAAATTTGTATATCGTCACTGCAGACAAAAACCGAGGCTCATCAAATTAGGGAATATGCCCAGTACTGGGCTAAAAGTTGCTCTGACTCATGCTGGCCCGTGTTTATAGTGTCATAAATCTAAACCGAGCCCTGCAATTGAACATGGAAGTTGCAGCAGCTGATGAGCTTTCAGTTGTACTCAAATCTGTAACAGAGAAAATAAACTCTGATTGAAGTTGAGGTGAAAAACTTTCATTATCTTTTGTTAAAGTTAAATCCCTGAATATCTCCTCTTGTAGGCAGACTTAAGTATCATAAAGCCTGGATTATGTTAGGCAGCTTTTTTTTACAAACCAGTCTTTTGACATATTGAAGTTTGGAGAAAAGGCAGATTAACCCATATAGCAACATCAGAAATCTGATTATAACTTTAATTTCAAATTACATTATTACGTTATTATCTGTTTTAACTGTAACAGTGCTTTTCTGGTTAATATAAAAAAAAAACGAAAAATGACAAAAAAAAATTTCAGGACTCTACACTTTTACTTTTGCTTGCTCTCCTTTTCTTAAAGTTACTAACCCTACTAGAATTGATGAGTTAAACAGTTACACGCAGACCTTGTAAATTTAGTCTTAGAAAGCAGAAACATTGACTGCAAAAAGATTTTGTTAACTAGATCGCCACGAGTTCAATATATGCTCATTTTGGGCTACTTTGGGCTTAGTTGTCACAAAATAAGTCTAAAGCTGCTTTGTTTATTATTTTGCATCTAAAACTTTATTCAGATTTTTCCCGTGAGCAACATGAAAGGTCTGTTTTGATTGTCCAAACAATTCAGGAAAATGAATTCCTGATTTGGTTTCTAGCAGCACTACATCCTCTTATGTTGGACTGAGACAAAACTAATGGAAAAAGCAAAATTAAACGAAACAAAAGAATTGACGGGATTAGTTGGCGTGGGGTGGTTAGTATGGGCCTTTCCAAAAAAAAGTTACCTTACCTACTTTGACTCTGTCAGGAATTGTGAAATAAATACAGCAGCCAGCTTTGAGATGGACTTTGCTCTCCCTTGTGAAAGTAAAACCAATTATCTATTTTCATCATTTTTACAGTTAATTATATTTCTTAGGTCTATGAAGGCTGTCTTACAGAAGTCTTTCACAGTTTACGGTTATGTACTTCATTAAAAACCAGTGAGGTAGGGCTGAGCGAATAATCTAATTTTAATCTCAATTACGATCTGGGTTTTCAACAATCTCCAAACGCACCTCCAAATCCGAGACCATGGTCCTCAGCCGGAAAAGGGTGGAGTGCTCTCTCCGTGTCTGCAATAGGGTCCTGCCCCAAGTGGAGGAGTTCATGTATCTCGGGATCTTGTTCACGAGTAAGGGAAGGATGGAGCCGGAGATCGACAGGCGGATCGGTGCGGCGTCTGCAGTGATGCGGACGCTGCATCGGTCTGTTGTGGTGTAGAAGGAGCTGAGCCAAAAGGCAAAGCTCTCTATTTACCGGTCGATCTACGTTCCTACCCTCACCTATGGTCACGGGCTGTGGGTAGTGACCGAAAGAACAAGATCGCGAATACAAGCGGACGAAATGAGTTTTCTCCGCAGGGTGGCCGGGCTCTCCCTTAGAGATAGGGTGAG
>JBAMHW010000015.1:25706338-25722702 GCA_037177495.1 Rhadinocentrus ornatus
GTTAAATCCTGCTTCCTGGTGCTGCCAGTTTTAATTTGCAAAATGGTGAAATGACGGTAAACTTTGTCGTATGCAAATATTACAGGTTTGGTAAACATGCATTGACTGACAGATACATACCTCAGGTACGTATTTGAGACCTAGTTCACCAGCAGAAGGCAAGGCAAATGTTTTACATAAAACAATTAAAAGCATCACAGCGAGGTGCAAAAAGCAAGTGTATTAAAAACAAACTTTAAAAGAAATAAAAAATTTATTAAAAACAGGAAAAAATAGATTAAAAGACCGAAAATAAAATAGAAAAAAAAGCACAAAATACAGTTCCAGCGTGGGGAATTTAACAGCTGTTCTGATAAAAGAAACCAAATAGAAAAGTTTTAACCCTGATGTAAAACCGCTGAGTCAGCAGACCTGACCCTGATGTAAAACCGCTGAGTCAGCAGACCTGACCCCAATGTAAAACTGCTGAGTGGGCAGACCTGCAGGTTTCTGGGAGTTTGTTCCACATGTGAGGAGCATAAAAGCTGAACGCTGCCTCTCCACGTTTTGTTCTGGCAGAAAGTAGACCTGACCCTGATGACCTGAGGGATCTGGTTGCTTCATAACAAACCAGAAGATCGTGAATGGATTCTGGACCTGAACCGTTCAGGTCTTTGTTCTTTGACAGACAGGAAGACAGTGTAAAGATCTGAGGAATGGAGTTAGAAGGCAGTTTATGGACAAGCTGATGTTCTGTAGCAGATTATGGAGGTGAGCAAACATCTGATGAGGACAGTTGATCAGGCATCCCTTCGTCTCTCCATAAAACCAAAGATCAGTTCTCTGAAGCTGTTCAGACAAAGCTTTCTTCACATCTGAAAGATGCTGCTTCAGGTTCTGGTTCAGTTCTGCAGGAGGCTCTGGGAAGCTGTCAGACATAACTCTTGAAATTTGGCACGAAATGTCTGGTTTGTTGCTCTGCTGCTCTGAATTAGGCTGCACAGGACATGAGTATCCATCGTCACATGGTTGGAAATGCTCTTCATTGAAGGCGTTTTTAAGCCGTAAGGTTTGCTGAGTCACAGCGTTAAACATTCAGGCTCCACACGGCGCAGAGGCCGGCTCAGGTGTGAAAAACAGTGGTGAAAACTAGGAGAAATGCTTCAGCATCCACACGAAACTGCTGTAGTACATACGACAAGGCTGTGGGGGCGCTATGATGATGAAAGACTCCAAAGCTAGAACAAGACGTAGCGCATGCGCAGATAAAGGCTGTGTCCGAACGTCCACTTACTCCCTAATCCCTTCTTCACTACATAGTGACTCATTCTCTCGGCGATTCGGACACAAAGCTGCCTATTTTTTCCTCAGCCCAGACCACGTGACTACCAGCCGTCACCACGGCAACCACAACATGAATCAAGATATCGTTCCAAATTCAATCCAAAATCGTGTGTAAATTTTTTTATTCCTTATGTTGTATTTTATTATTTGTTGCATATCTATTCAATAAAAAATGTTTTTTCGCCTCCTTGCACAATGTTGAGCTTCTGTCCGCAATGCATTGTGGTCTATGTCGACTTGTCTAGTGTCCATCGATGCTCACTCTTTTTCAAGATGCGATGTGGGTAATTTTGAGTTCCCTACTTTTTTCTCTCTGGACATTCGGACACCCCTACAAAATGGCGTGACTCCTGCATTGGGCACTATGTAGGGAGGAGGGGCACATTTGGACACAGCCGGAGGCACGCTGCTTGTTGCAGGAAGTTGACACTGGAAGGAGAGAAGAGGACATGGCTAAGGATTCACTGCAAGGCAAAACGAACATTTGTTTGGACTGATGAAGAAATCGAGTTTATTCTTCGAGTAACGCTGGACTACAAAGCAAAACAACATAAGGAAGGCATAAGTTGGGAATTAGCGCGTGTTCGTCACATTGACATCATTTCCTCCAGTTGTGCAGCTACGCTGGTTTCAGGTGTTAAACCTATCAAATCAAACTTTATTTATAAAGCGCTTTTCATGCCAAAGGCAACACAAAGTTTACATGATTAAATAAATAAATAAAAGTCTAAGTATATTTCAATTCATGCATTTTAAAAATAAAACAAGCCTTTACACATCAAAGCAGAATTACATAACAATTAAAAACAGTCATTAAAATTTTTTACACACACACATGTATACACACACATGAAGCAGCCCCCCCTTCTGTGCAAACATGATTTTCTAGTTTCTGTCTCCAACTGAATGCAGGTATAAAATATTAAAAGTAATTAATATCTGGCTTGAGGCTGCTGCCAGGAGATCATGGGGATCCATCCACCAGGAGCCAGTCCACCCATGTCGTACAGCGCCCACCGCCGCGGCAACCACCCCAATCAAGGCAGACCGGGGCCCACACCACAGCCCCAAGGGCGATCACCATGGCAACAACCCCCAGACCGAGCACGCAAAACCCGTGGCGTGGAGGATCCCCATGAGGAAAACACTGGAGTTAAAACTAAGATAACCTTAAAAAAACTATAAGAACAGCTAAGAATGAATGAATGAATAAATAAATCAGAAGTAATACAGTTGAATAAAAGTAAAATAAAATTAACATAAAAAATGTCTTAAGCCCTTTTAAAAACCTCAACGGCCTCTGCAGCCCTGAGGTTCTCTGGCAGTCCTGGGCCGTAACCATGGAAAGAGGCCTGTCTTGGTCCTCACCCATGGAACAACTAAAAGGCCGGTACCAGAGGACCTCAGGGTTCATGATTCAAAAGAAGGTCCGATAAATAAGAGGGCCAAAGACCATTAAGCCATTTATAAACCACTAAAAGAAGCTTAAAATCAATCCTGAAACGCACTGGGAGCCAATGCAGCCATTTCAAAACTGGTGTGATGTGTTCCCGGCTGAGACACATATTGGAAACCTGATTTTTAATTAATTACATTCCTTATACCACCGCTCCTGGAAGGAAAGAGTTCTGTTTGACATAACTTGAGCTCCAATGAATTTTGGGTGTGGCTGATTTGTCTCTGTCCTCTGTCCCTTGACTTCAGTGTCTTTCAGCTGTCTGTCCCTGCTCTGAACACCCTAAAAGGTAAAACAGTAACAATGTCACACAATGCTACAAGACTGCAGCTGCTACAAGCAGTAATCCCAGTTTTCCCTTTTTTATTATATATCTACTCTTCTAAGTTGCACCTCTGTGTTCTAATGCAGGTGAGGTATCAATGAATCCATCACCATCAGCAGTAACTGTATGGTGTGTTTCTGTTTTTTTTACATTTGCTCGGTTGTGTTTATTTTATTGTATATAGTATATTTACTCAGTTATATTAACTGAAAGGCATATAGAATAATTTGCTTTAAAAAAAAACTCCACTAATGGTGAAAAGGCTGTTTGTTTTTTTTAACACGTTATTTTTTCAATAGAAAGAAAAGCATAAATATAAAAGCACCGCAGATCTTATAATCCAATACAAGTACAGATCAATGATAAATACTACAACAGGCAAGTTCAGTCCTAGAGAGCCACAGTCCTGCTGGTTTTATATGTTTTCCTGCTCCAACATGCCTGATTTAAATTAATGAGTCACTGAGCAGGTGGATCTATTTAATTTGAATCAGGTGTGTTAGAGCAGGAAAACATGGAAAACCAGCAGGACTGCGGCTCTCAAGAAACAAACTAGCCTCTCCCTGTACTTGAAAAACTTCCACTAAAAATATTCACAGATCTAAAAGTATAAATACAAGTATTTATATACATGACTTACACACCCAACAAAAATGATACTGACATGTGGTAATAGTTTATTTCTACCACTAATTATTTTTATATCTCCATCATACTTACAATGTGTAAGAAGAAAATTCTTCATCAATGATTACTGATTAAGTGTAACCAGAGCTAGTGTAATGACAGCAGTGCTAACTGGAATCTCCTAAGACCTTCATACATTTTAACAACAACTTACGCCATAGTGCTGATGATTTAGTCAGAAATCTGATTCATCAGTTACCAGCTGGACTTCATCTGATCTCTAATTTGAAAGCAATGGACATGAATAAGGTGTAGAAAAACACTGATGGGAAGGTTAAGAACAAGCGAGAAACACAGAAAGACTGCCTTCTTTCTAGCAGTGGGAGATTTTTATTACTTGTTTTTAACTGACATGGGTTAAGTTACAAGAAAATCATGTTCTTTTACAAAAATCTTAAATACTGTATTTAGTGTCAAATCGCTTTTGTCCGTCACTGGAATAAGTCCACCATATTTTCCTTGGCTGGTAACATAAAGAGTGTATTTTAGATACTGGGTTCACAACATCAGTTAAATATAAGCGTTAGACTGAAAATATAATTATCCTCCTGGAAAAAAAAAACACATTTCCGCCTCACATTTACTTTCTATTATGTCTTCTTAATAAAAAAAAAACTAACGTAAACTGCGCTGGTGTTGTTTTTTCTTCTTTGACTGTCTCGAGTCCGACCGGTGAGGTGGTGGGGTGCATGATAGGATGCTGCATTGTGCTTCAAAAATAAAAGCATGCACGTTACAGATTTCAAAGTTAAATATTTTTTCCTCTGTGATACAAATTTTTGGGGGTACAAATGCGCCTGTCTCCATTATTGGGGGGACACGTCCCCTCCGTCCCCCCCGGTTCCTACGCCCTAGCTGGTACTACTGCCATGTGGTAGATTATCTATTATCTCTTTAACGAAGTTGAGTGATTGTGCAATAACTAAGTTGTGTGCATATGGTATTTTGTTATGTATTTTCCTCTTGTATGTTAAATAGGGATGCATGTTATCACAGCTTTATGGAGCCTAATTAACAGCACTTCATATGCAAACATGTTGCACAATAGTGTCCAAGAGTGTTTTGAATAAGTTAACATATAATATACCATGACTTAGGGTGTCACATCTACCCAAAAACCTTGTTCATGGCATGAAGGGGTAGGGCCCCCCAAAACACTTTCTGCTTAGGGCCCATTAAAGTCTAGAGCCAGCCCTGCTTGTGCCACACTGAGTTATCAGTTAAAAAAAATGTTTTTCAGTAGGAATTTGTTAAAACCTTTTAACAGCTACTGTGCCTAACATTGGGAAAAGGTTAAAGGTACAGTATGCCTGGACATAAACACATTTCAAACAGAGGGGGCATGTTTTTGTTCAGACAAGTCCAAGTTTCAGCTTTGTTTGGTAGAAAACTGACACAATATTAAGATAATCTTGGCTGTAATTAGAGAAAGGTTCATCAAATGTTTATAATAGTATGGCAGTGCATCAGTGCCCATGTCAGGGAGGACTTAATTGCATCAATGGTACCTGTGAATGTAGCATTGAAGCAGAGGTGTATATTGGAATGTGGGAAATATATATTGCTATTATCAAGTCAACATCTTTTCTGAAGAGGTCCTTGGTTATTTCAACATGACAATAACAGACCTCATTCTACACAACTTTTAACATTGTGGTTTTACACATACAGTATATGTGTGTTTGATTTGGCCAGCCTGCAGTCCAGAGGCCTGCACTACGAAGCTGGATTTACTTTTATCGAGGTAACTTTTGGGTTAACCCGGGGTTTTCTGTACCATGATGCCGGTTCACCTCCTATAGGGGTAACTCACCATGGTGACGTAGGCTGAATGGCTAACCTGCTCTGGAGCAGGTTATGTTCTGGATAAGAGATCAGTGAGTATAAAAACACCACCTCCTGACCAATCAGTTCTGTTGGAAAATGGCTGCCCATTCTTAGAACATCCTGTACAGCTTGATGAGCATATCATGAGAGCAGCGCTTAGGAGAGAATGAGTTATTAGGGGTAGATGCATCCTTTTGATGAAATAAAGCCTTGTCATTGACAGCTTTAAAGTATGTTTGTGTACTTGTTCTTGACTTGTTCCCAACTCTGTTTAACTCCACTAGGGTTGCATCTGAAATAACAAGGTTAATAATCACTATCACACATGGCAGAACTGCAGTACCTTGAAGTTACAGAACGCACAACAACTTGTTGAGGAATTAATATCCAACACAGCACGCGCTCACAGATGGGTGCTGAGCTTCTAAAGAACTTAATGGAAAATATAAAGGAAAGGAAGATCACTCTCTGCCCAAAACATCCGTCCCTAAATAAAGTGATATTGAGTGAGCAGAGTGCTGTCCGTTTATATTGTCTGATGAATTAATTTGTATAATCTCACAAATTTACGCATAAACAGAGTAAGCAATTTTATGCCAGCATTCCTTCCTGGCTGTTGCTGCGGCAACGATGTGGCTTTTGGCCTGACTGATGGGTTGTCTTCTCCTCCACAGTGAAGCAGGCTGCTCTGCAGGGTTTCTCCATGTTTGTGATAGGTCAGACGCTGCAAACACCACCCCTTTCATGTGAGCACGCACTGATCTAGAAGGGTTCAAGTACCGAGTTGATAACCAGCTTCGTAGTACCGCTTATCGGGATTGCAAATGTCTGGGTAAAATTAGTTATCCTCAGCTCCTGATAGGAAGCTTTAAACATGATTTGACTTCATATGCTCTTAGCATCAAATTTAAAATTTTACATTTTCTAAATACAATGAAGTTGGTAGGTAAAGCCATTAGTTAAATAAAGATAACAATAACAATTCCAAACGTTTTTGCTGTACTTTAAACAACTTTTCCCAACTGTTCTGGACATGGGAATTTTACAATTCTGACATTCTGTGAAACAATGAAGAAGAAAAAAAAAAAAAAGAAGAAGAAGAAAAAAAAGAAATTAGAATAAACATCAAGAATAGCTTGCCAGTATCGTGTAGGACTACTTGTTTGGTTTAGTGCTTTGATTAAGGGCTTGATTCAGACCTATATTCAGAATATAAATGGATGACCAAGGACAAAGGGGCTTTCAGAAAAACTCAGAGCAGCAATCTAAATGTTCTACAACACGTTCAGTTAAACACACTGTACAAGTTGTCACACATGAGAAATGGACTGATGAATATGTCCAAACACCAGTGAACAGCTGTTTAATTTTACAACGGTAAATTTAGTTGATTAATACACATTGAAATACCTTTAAAATTTTACAAGATGGAAAATGTGTTGCCCAGAGTGTGTAACAACACAATACTGCTTCTCTGTGGGAAACTCCTTTTGGGTTCAGGTTCCTGCATGTTAAAAAGCTGAATACTACTGCTGCTCCTCCTATGAGCATTCTTCTTTAAAGGACCCAAATTCGACTTCAAACCAAATAATGGAAATTAATGTCCCAGCATCAAAACAAATGATGTGAGTGAAGGTTTTTTTTTTTTTAAGGAGACACATTTTAACAATGCTGTGAGCCAAATAAGGACACTTTAACAGGTACAGACCCACTTTTAAGTCTTTCTCTCTCTTGCAGTGGCATGCTTTTCAATCCGTTGTTAAGCAAGAAAAATAGACTGAGACAAAACGGGCCCAGTCCAACAACATTAACATGCATGCCTCAGAATCCCTCTGGATTTTCTTGTAGCACAATAGATTTTTGCAATTTTCCAGTTTCTAATTTGAACTGCTAAAATGCACCTTGTTCTCTGGAGGAGAACAAATCCTTACTGGGGCATTTCTGGGATTTAAAATCAATCAATAAATAAAAACTGATATGACCTCTATCCAAGTACTCTGATCTGATAAGTGCAGTCAGTGCAAAAAACCCATCCTTTTACAGCAGTTCTTGACAGAGTGATGAGGATTGGAATTTTTAATTCCAGACACAGCAGAAAAGGCAGTGGTTTCCATAACATGGTTCATTTTTTTGATAGTGGATGGAGATTTGTTGGAATTACTTTCCATAGTAAGCAATGGCATAAATTACAGTATTTTTGCTAGATAAATCCTTATTTCTTTACAATGTTTAAACCATTACTTAGATGCATTTCCATTAAAAAAATGTTTTGAATCATTTTTAATTTAGAAGATAGCATTTTGTGGTGTTAATTTTTTTGCTGACAGATCAGAGCTGTTACACTGGCTCGGTTGGGCTTATCAGCATTATGAAGAGATGTTATAGACCTGACTTTATTGTCGTTATTCAGATTACATACCATATAGCGTATATCAGAATAATATTTTGCTGTCTAAAATAAATTATGATCTCCTCTCTACAGGGATTTCCAGTCAGAAAAATTACAGACTCCCAACCAGACATAGATGCAGCTGATAATGCTTTCTATGGTGCCTCTGTAAAAGGTGTAGATAATAGAAGGGGTTCTGCAGATTCTGCACTTTAAATTGCTTTGTCCTATAATGTAATTTGATGTCTTACTGGGAAACTAAGGACTGTCTGAGCAGCCTGAAAGCAAACTTGCATTTCTGGAAGTTACTGGAACTCTGCTGGAATAGTGGATCAACATTTTTACAAAAGATATCACCTGATTTGGTGTTTAACCTGTGCTTAACCTCATGCCATGTGGCTGAAATGATCACCCTGTACAAGTCCTTTCAAATCAAGATATATTTTTTTTTATAACAAGATAAAAATGATTGCTCAGCTAAATTTATATTGACTGCAGTGATCCAAATTAGATCAACAGCAGGAAAAACTTTTCAGCACCAACCAAAACCATTTCATCCGCTCACGGGGCCTCCATTACTGTACTAATCCTGACCTGCAGAGTTACTCAAGTTTAGCTGATCAAATGTTGCCCTCTGGTGGCTAATTATAAAAAGGGTAGACATTTAATATGTTGTCCATTTACTATCAGTTATGCCACTATGCATGTGTCTGTTTACGCTTTGTTTATGACACAACAGAAGCACATCACAATCATTTATGTGATGCCTTTCTTCCATTCAACAAAGTCTTTTCAGGAAGTAGCAATGAGATGTTGACATAAACAATTACTAAATAAGACTATTGTAAAATTTAAAAATCAACTTGCTTCGACATTGAACATTAAAATACATTTTTCATCCGCACCAGTGGTAGCAGATCTGCATAGGACACTCACCAGCCATGTGTAAAAACCCGGTCACGGACAGTACAGCAGGTTGGAGCTCTCAGGGGTCAAACTGTCAACCTTGTGATTAGTGGAAAACCTGCATCATTACATGAACTTTGGTTGCCGATGATGTCATGGCCATTTCTGTTTTTCCTGCATGGTAGGTGAAAAAAAAGACCAATATTGGTGATGAAAATCAACTATGTACGATACGGAAATGTAAATCATTTACAGTCTCAATATTTTCCTGCACTATAGGGCTGCAGCATGCATCTTATGACAAGGATTACTGTTGACACACACACACACACACACAAATCACAGAGTAAAAGTAAAATGGAACATGTTTGCTAATATATGCTAGAATGTTAATGCAACCATACTAATAATTTACCAAGATTATAGTAGACTGGTTTAAAAAAATGTCCTGTTTACCCTGGTGCCATTAATCAAGAGTACCATTAGCTGCCACGTCCCATCTATGTTACAAGTTCACCTGTTCTTGACTTTGCTGGCTCCAGTTCAAGGCTGAGAAAGACAGCTAAATGGAACGTTGTGATGTCTACTAAGGAAACGCTATGAAACTAATTTCACAACTTCTGGCCAGGTTTTGCTAGATTAGTCCCTTGTGCATTGCTTTTGTAAAGCTGTTGTTCTGTGCTAAGTTTCGCAGAGCTGAAAACATTTTTTGGTTCTACACCTTGATTAACTTCAATTCCTATTACATTTATTGGTAGATCTTCAAAGAGTTTAGAAGGAGGTGGATTACAGAAATCCCAATATGGCTGGTGATTTTGATGTATTTTATCTACTTGTGTCATTTAAGTGCATTTTATATAAGAATGCAAATAATTCAAAATAACTTTGTAAAAGTAATCGGTCACGTTTCCTGGATTTATCTACTAGTAAATGTATTATAAGTCCATATTATAAGTTTGCTGTCTTTGGGTCAACCTTTAAAATAAAAAACAGATATATCTTTTCTTTCAGTAAACACATTTTTATTCAGTTTGGTAGCAAAAACAGCACCTCAGGACAACATCTGACATGGGCAGCCTCCTAAGGGGTCGAGCAGCTTCAGTTACAGGACACGCACAGGGAAGACATGCACTACCTACTGTAGCAGGCAATTTTAAGACATTAGTTGACCAATGACACTGAAGCTTTGATTCATTATATTCACATTCCTTTGACAACGTCACTGTCTGCATACTGCGAAACAACGGCCCTTCATGTATGAAACAGCGGTTGCATAGACTTCATGGGAACTTAATAAACATACTTTGTTTCCTACTTGCAATTTGCCCATTGTTTAACTTTCTTTTTGTGACACAAAATTACTTCTTTTTAGTACAAACAGTCAGACATCAAACATACAGCTTAAGTTCTTTGGTCCCTTTCAGATCTTTGGTAGTGTTAGGATAATTTTTTTGCTTCAAGAAAAATATGTTTATGTTCTGGTGGAGAGTGGCTGGTTAGCATTTTACTTCAGACTTGTTCATTACGATAGTTGAAGTGAGTGAACTGTGAGTACAAAACTACCAGAGGGGCAGAGGAGATCATAGCAGACAGGTAGCTACACCTCTAAACTAGACAGCTCAATCTTCATAGACCTCAGAGGACTCAGACACCACTCTGCCATCCTTGGTTTCAATTGTCTTGACAATGACATTCTTCTTGCTCTGGGTGGTGGTGGTGGTGGTGTAGCCGCCGACACTGCCACTGCCACTGCTGAAGCCGCCACCGTAACCACCATAGCCGCTGCTAAACCCGCTGGAGTAGCTGCCTGAGTAGCTGCTCTTCAGACTGTCCATGGGTAAACCACCATAACTTGCTGTTGAGAGAAAGTAGCAAAATTTAAGAAAATCATACAAAATCCAAACCATGAAAGTCTCAGTATCTTTGTAAAGGCGACTTACTGCTCTGTTGAGAGATGTTGATAGCCTTGATGCCGTTTGCCAATCTGTCCTCTTCTCCCTCCAGCAGCTTCCTGTAGGTGGCGATCTCAATGTCGAGAGCCAGCTTGACATTCATCAGGTCCTGGTATTCTCTGATCTGGCGGGCCATGTCTTGTTTGGCTCTCTGCAGTGCATCTTCCAGGTCCCTGATGCGGGACTTGGCATCCTTCACTGCCATCTCACCACGCTCCTCAGCCTCAGCGATCTGGGCCTCCAGGTTGGCACGCTAAAAGATCATTTAGAAAACAATAAGACTTTGTCCACTCAGCTGATGAAGAGCTCCTCAATCATGTGGAATTTCTTTTTCTATACCTGTCCCTTGACGGCATCAATCTCTGATGTCAGTCTCTGGATCATGCGGTTGAGGTCTGCAATCTCTGTCCTGGTTGCTCTCAGGTCATCTCCATATCTGTTGGCGGATGTCTGCATCTCTTCATACTAAATGAACACCAGCAAAACAAGATATTACAAACTAGAGAGGCTCTTGATGAGTAAACAAAATAGTGACCGAAGAACTGAAGAACTGTATCAAAAAGAGTTGTCTTTCACCTTTGACTTGTACCACGTTTCTGCCTCGGCACGGGTGCGGTTAGCGATGTCTTCATACTGAGCCCTGACTTCAGCCACAATGGCGTCCATGTCCAGATTACGGCTGTTGTCCATCTCCACAACTACTGAGGTGTCCTTGATCTGGCTCTGAAGCTCACGCAGTTCCTGAGGAAATTCAAACAAAAGACAAGCAGGGGGGTAAAAGGGAGACAGATTAGTCATCTACACCATTCAAGCTGATGTACTTCAAAAAGTTATGCAGTCAAGATGCAGAACAGTTGAGTAAAAACAGTTAAAAAAAACAGGGGGAACAGTTAAATGAAGGAGAAACCACAAATATTACAGGCAAGCCATAACTGAAGGGATAAATCACAAGTAATGCTGATGAAAGCAGTAAGAGGTTTGAAGTCTGAGGAAGCCAGGAAACAAAAGCCATCATATAAAACTTGAAACGTACCTCCTCATAAATTGACCTCAGGAAGTTGATCTCATCTGTAAGACTCTCCAGTTTGGCCTCCAGCTCGACCTTATTCATGTAGGCCTCGTCCACATCCTGGAAGAAAAGTGTTTGTCGGAGCAATGCATCACAAGGAGCTGATTTAATTTAGAAACGTCACTATCAGAACAATTAAAAGAAGACAAAAAATGATAATTACCTTTTTGATGAGGACAAAGTCATTCTCACACTCTGTACGCTTGTTTATCTCATCCTCATACCTGAAAGAGAGAAATTCTCATTAGATTAAGTTTCTGTCCAGTTTTTAAAGCGTCTACAGTAATGTAACACCAGGCGGTGCTAGTGGTCCATCCCTGTCTCCTGAACTCATCTGGGATGTTTGTTTCATACAATGTTGACTCAGGGCCATGTGTGGGAGGTGTTACTGATATTTCTCCATCGGGTACTCCGAGTTGATTTGCTTCATTTGTCTTTGGTCATTGAGCTCTGCTGTACCTGTGTCTGCTGTAGCCATGTGTACATCAGCATGTGCTCATTCATTCTTTCCCTCCCCTGTGTAAAGCTATGGGCAGCCTTGCAGAAAGCCAAGTTTGGTAAACTCATAATCATATGTCATGGACTGGGTGTTCATAACGTGCTTCTTAAGTGTTGTAATTTCCTGATGTTGTATGATGTAATACAATAGATAGATGTAGGGAGGAGTTCATGCAAACATTTAGTTCACCGCAAAGCTCAAATTTGACTTGGTTTTAATACAACTGAGACATATGAATTCTAATAAATTTACCATATAAGCATCCTGCAGGCCTTATATTTTGCCCTCCTTCACACTCACTTGTTCTTAAAGTCCTCCACCAGGCCCTGCATGTTGTGCAGATCTGCTTCCAGCTTCATCTTGTCGTTGCCAAGGCTGTCCAGCTGTCTGCGAAGGTTGGTGATGTAGGCCTCAAACATGGCATCAATATTAGAGCGGGTGGTGGTCTGTCCCTGCAGCAGCTGCCATTTAGTCTCTAGCATTTTGTTCTGCTGCTCCAGAAAGCGGACCTAATGTTGAGAAAAAATTAAAATTGGGTTAGAATATAGTTTGAATACATAAATGCAACCTTTAAAATTAATCCATGACTTACATTCTTGGTAAATGACACTCATGGTGATTTTTTTTTCCTTGTAACTAATTTTGAAACAAAAATCTCCCTTAAATGGTGTGATTATTCTACACAACAAGACTTCAATGTCCTAGTGCTTTGTAAGACACTCTGTAAGGCACTGTTGACTGTGTGTCCACACAGGCATTCAGGAAGGCCTGCGTGACCAACAAGCATCCTGACAGGAGGTAGAGCACTGGAAAAATTTAGTGATGGAGGGGATGAATAGAGCTAGTTAACCCTTAACCTGCATGCTTTCCTGTTTTTCTGCCATGATGTAAAGAGGGTGTGACAAAATTTCATCAGCTGATAAATGTAGAAAGGTACAAATTTACCAAAGTACTGATTGATTTATTATTTGAGGAGGTGGGGAGTTTGCACATAGTGAAAACAGGTAACCTAGTGGACTCTGTTGCTGAGAGCTAATTAACTCCTTTGATCTTTATTTATATTGGATTGAGTACAAATCATAAAGTGACTTCAAATTGACTGTCACCAGGAAATAACAGATACTAAGGCGGAAGCTTATCAGCTCAGTGTTGAAGCATGCAAAAGGCTCTTTATCTTCATTTAATCATTGTGCCGAGAGGAGGAGTTGATATGTAGCCAGTCAGCTGGTATTAAACAGAACATGAAACCAACTGGCCTTGTTAAATATTAACTCACCACAGAGACGTCAGAGCACTGATACTCTGTTGAGTGTTTTACAAAATGTCTTTAAAAGTTTAAAAGATGACCTAATCATCAGTCAGTCAATGCTTTTTATATGCTTATAAAAAAGGGGGTATTTTGATAAAGGTAACAATAAGCAATCCTTACTGATTAATTGTTTGTGTTTGGAGTGAGTGGGGGCCAACAGGACAGCCGAGAGAGCCACACCCCAGCTGAGGGAGGGACCATTCCCAAGGTAACACATATCACAAGCCCTGAGCTCTGCCCTGACACACCCTTTGCTTTTTTTTCGTTGGGTCTTTGTCTTTCCCAGTTTCCCATTTCTACATGTCTGTTTTTCATCACTATGAAAGGGCAGCTAGAGCCAAAAAATAGAGGGCCAAACCCAAAGATGCCTGTGCTGCATTTGTGGGAGGCGTGGTTAGCAAAGAGAGAGAAGGGAATAAATCAACATTTTCTATGCAGAACAAGTGAAAATATCAGCATTACAGGACATTTGCCAAACATAGATTCTTTATTTACAGTTACATAACAATGTCACATCTGTGAAACAGCTTTTGACTTGGCTATAAACCCCAATAAAGCAATTTCTGTTTAAAGTTTAAGTTTAAAGATAAAACTTTTTGACTCAAACTATAACAGGCTCTTACCTTGTCAATGAAGGAGGCAAAGCGATTGTTGAGGCTCTTGATCTGGTCTTTCTCTTGGGTGCGGACAATTTGGATGGCGGGGTCAATCTCTAGGTTCAGGGGGGCCAGGAGGCTCTTGTTCACAGTCACGGCAGTGATGGGGGCCTGAGCAGCCATGCCACCACCAAAGCCCATACCCATGCCCATGCCCATGCCTCCTGCACCACCCATGCTCGAGCTTAAGCCATAGGCAGAGCTGCTGGTGATTCCTCCATATCCTCTGCCACTACCAGAACCTCCATAAGAGCTCTTGACAGTGAAGCTCTTGCGGGAGGTGATGCCACCTGGTCCAGCATATGAGCTGCTGCTGAAGTTCCGTGGAGCAGATGAACTCCTGTAAGAGGAGGTTGTGGTCCTAAAAGACATTCTGAAGTAGGTTTTCTTTTTAATGAAATGAATCTGGGATGGTCAGAGCGACTAAGGCAGGCAGGCAGGCAGACAGGCCAGCTGAGGGGAGAGACCAGAGTGGATAGACAGAGGAGAATGTACAGAGGAGTTTTAAAGCCTGCCCCTGCTATGGGAGGGAACTTGTATGAGTCACCATTGGTTGCATAGCTGAGTGAGAGGGAGGGCAGGGCTGTAACTTTACACCTCTACGACAGTGCACTCAGAGAAAACCATTACCTAGTGCTCTTACAGGCTTCTCTAAAGGAATGTCAAAAGTGATATTTCTTTGCTCTCTCTATATTCCTCCTCCAAGTAGCCTATTCAAACACACTCCAGCATGTAAAACTAGAACGTCAGGTAAAACTCGGCGCAATAAACATGCAAAGAAGCAGCCATAAATGAGAAACAGTGAAGAATTTCTGTGTGGTAGCCTTGTTGGCTTGGTTCTTACATTTTGCTTTTCAGGTGTGATTTAGGATTCACTGATAAGGTGTCTACCTGTGACAAAAAGGAGGTGCTTCGTTTCAAACAAGTGAAATGTATGCTGTAGTACTTTGTAGTGAATCTGATCTCCAATCCATCCAAAGAGAACACAAACATGACAAGTCATTTTCATCTCATCTGTAGCATAAACATTTTCCTGATTTCAGTTCCTCAAGAAACTCACCAGTAGAACCAGGCTTAAATATTTTTATATATTTAAACAAAAACCAGGTCATGCTGCCATGGACTGTCTAAAACTTCCCAACAAATCTAAATTTTGACTTGATAACAAAGCACTTTTCCTTTATCATTGAAGAACTGAAAAAAAGCTAAATGACAACTTTAATTCTAGCATCTATTACTACAGTTACACATGACCTCTAACTTAACTGTAAGTAGCATGTCTAACACAAAGCTTGTACGCTACCAGTCTTGATTAGATTTTAAAATCAAAGTGAAAAAACATATTAAATGGTTTCCAAGTTTTACAATTCTGCTTGGATTTTGTTACATTTAAAGAGAAATATGCTAGCTGTTTCACATTCTTCCTTGTGTTTATGGCATGTTAAGCTAACCTGAGTTGTATATAGTTTCAAAATTGAACCCTGCTGAGCCACTAGATTCAGACCATTAAATAAAGCACGCAATAAAATCACAATTTAAAGTGTGAAAATAATTTTAAGTTATTGACACAGCAACAATACTAGCTTAGTTTGCAGTAAGAGGGCATACAATGGCAAAATGCTAGTTTTTCTATCGTTTCCACTGACACTTGTTGAATCTCTGAACAGCATATTATTTTTAGATGGAAGCCACTACTGAGGATCTCTTGGTACTGCTATGATTAAAACTGATGTAGCATTGTTTCATTTATGTTGCATTAAAACTGGTAAAGGTGCAGTTGAAACTTTACGTGCAGGTTAACAAAAAAATTACTTAATTATGAGTCCAGAAATGTTATATACCTCATAATTTAAAGTTTTACTGATGTCTAAAGTTTTAATTTTTTTTGAGGAAAAACAAGATGGCCTGGTGCTCAGTAGACAGACAAGAGACATATAAGGATGCTATAAACATGCCACAATATATA
>JBAMHW010000015.1:25722802-25753486 GCA_037177495.1 Rhadinocentrus ornatus
ATAGATAGATAGATAGATAGATAGATAGATAGATAGATAGATAGATAGATAGATAGATAGATAGATAGATAGATGGCTCTAGACCTCCTGCCTTTACTGTAATTTCAGCATATTTCTCACCAGGTAGTTGCTCAACATACAGCTTTCCCTCCACCAATGCCTACTCTGCATTCCTCTCCACCCTCCTTCATTTCCGTGCCAGTCCCTCACCACGATGACTCATGAGTCTTGGCAAAACCAATCCAACCCCTTCCACCATACCCTCTTGCCTCTATCTAACCATTTTTTCCTCGCCACTGCCTCTTGGTCTCTTTATCGTCATGGAAACACACAGAAAAAAAACACACTCCCATGATTGTCACTCAAATGCTAAAATGGGTGCCAGCTCATATGCAGGCCATTTGTGACTGCACAAAGTTGCAAAGGAACCAACTCAGTCACCCTAAAAAAGATCATGCCGCAAATTTGAGACAGTGTTGTGAATCTAAGTTCGATCTTGAAGAGAAATCTAAGAAAGCAACAAAAGTAAACAGTACCAGTGGGGAAATTCCTCTCGTGCTTTGTGAAATTCACATGACAGATGTGAAATCATAGCGATCATGTAGTATCAGCAGGGTCTGAATCATACAGCAGTTTTCTCCACAAGAGCTTGGAAGTTAATTTAATTTCTGTAATTTCACCATGAATTGTGAACCATGTTTTGGATCATCGTATGACTCTCATTATTCTAACTTTACAGTCACTTAATGGTGTAATTAGGTTCTGTTGATATGTTCACTGCTGATATAATTCACTATTTATCTGGGCCCTTATTTATCACACAGACATGGAGCAGGTAAAATTCTTTTCTTATACAATAAAACCTTTTATCTCTTGTTAGAAAACTAAAAGGGACAAAATAGTCATTCAAATTTAAGACAGCACAGGTCCACTTAGTTATCGACAAGACATGTTTACTGCAATTACTATCTAAAGCCCTTATAGTTTAAGTGTGGAACATGTTGCATCAGTTTTTACGGGCATTTCTGTCATTTTTCATGTAAGTGTAATATAGTTATATGAAGTAATATAGTTCTCTAGCCTTTTTTATTTAACTGAAGTCTGCTAATATAACACTAACAAAACAGCTTTTCTATTGATTTTATTTGCATCTTCATTGTATTCACATTACTAATGTCCAAACTGTACACAAAATGAAGCTAAATTTCATTTTGCATGTGTGTTTTAGTTTACATGTTTTATTTATTGTACCTCTGGTATGCCATGCAGTAAAAGTATAAAGACAAATAAGTTTCTGCTTCAAACTTTAAGTCATGATTTGAAAGCAGCTCTGACACATAAGTAGGAGAAATAATATGACAAATGTCTTATTCTTCAGTGTTGCAGAGAACTTCTTTGGAGCTTAGTCAAAAGTCTGATTAATGATTATATGCTCTGATTTCAGTGTTGCAGAAAATGAAGTAAGAGGATTCTTCTATTTCCACTTTAAGTTGTCTTGATTGATTTCTGTTTAAACTTACTGTGTCCTCAGAATATCAATCTATCTGACACTCAGTGCTGTATTGAGTGCTGCCTTGGTTCATGCGCCTGTCACAGGTTAAACAGGTTGACTTGCCCTGATCAATGCTGCAATCACAAAATCTGTTTGTGGGGAAGTAAAAAGAATTTTCAGCTTCAGTCATTAACTCTGAAAAAGATGGTATGAGAGTATTCCTACTACTCACACCATTTACCTCACTGTGTCTTGTTACTGTCTGTCATCACACCAACAACATCAGGTTGATCCTATATCTGCTGGCTAATCACAAGCTGATGAGATGGCTGATTTATTGTCTTTGACAGAGTAAGTGGTATTAGCAGGAATTTACAGCATGATAAATGAGAACCTTTAAACTCTGTGTCCTGCAACACTTCAGAAACATCTCAGAGGTCCTCCCGCCATCAGCTCTGCTCAAAGCTGCCATAAGGTGTGTCTGAGAATGTCACAAGTGTGTGTGTGTGTGTGTGTGTGTGTGTGTGTGTGAGAAGGCAGTGAGGGTGTGTATTTGTGGGTTTGGGTGGAGGATATATATATATTTTATTACTCATCTAAAAAAAAGGGAAGTATTAGTTAAATGAAGCATGAGCATTCAATGACTTTTTTCTAAAACTCATCACTATGAAAAATTTGATGGTGTGTTTTGCTTCCAATCACAAGTATACTGTATCAAATTTTATTTAAGCAGACTACATGTTTCTTACATGTGGGGGTTTGGCTGTTGTTTAAATGCAAACTGTGTCTTAAGGTTGTCCGGCAGCCCTTTCCTGACAGGATACAGTATAATCACTCTGGACTTTGAACCTCCCTTTGTGTCTTAATTCTCCATTGTATTATAATTGAGCCTTCTATAGCATTAAGTGAAAAATGAGCCTCCCTGTCAGACTGCACAAACCTGTTTTCCTTTATTTTCCTCTGGAGCAGCAGGTCATGGTGAACGTTCTGGAAAGCACAGCATCAGAAAGCAGCTTTTTATACCCTGTAGCATGAGGTTTTTAAGATAATTGCCAGATAGGATAGCCAGATGGTAAATGTTATTATCAGAAACTTAAAATCTTTTATTTTAAAGAAAAATGCAAGACATGTTTAGTGATGGGAATAACGGCGTTAAAATAAACGGCGTTATTTCTTTCAGTAGCAGGTAATCTAACTAATTACTCTTTCCATCATTACAATGTTACTGACAGCGCGCTACTGTTGTCAGATAAGATTCCTTTCTGTTTCTGTGAAGAAACAACAGATCAACTATTACTGATGAGACTGAGGTCAGTTAGAAAGGTTGCAGCCAGCTGGCCTCACTTTGGTGATCAGTCACAATTTAGAGCACCATTTTTGCATCACACTGGCTGGTGGTGATGAGAACATTTGCCGCCCCCTTTGCCTGATAAGTTGTTGCATCTATCATCATCTTATCACTGGCTAACTGGCTCGAATGATTGCTGATTACTGAACAACCAAAGCCTTCTGGTGACATCTTTTAGATGTGCTTTAAGATGAGCATTACTACACCATAAACATTCATATCCCATGCTTATGCATACATTTATTAAATAAGTTACTTAACTGTTATAAATGTTTTTAATTTATAAATTTGTCAGCTTGTAAGATGTTAAATAAACCAGTCAAAAAGCAACAAAGCTCCAGTTCCATTAAAAAAAGACACACTATGCTTGTTTTTATAACAAATTAAATTTTACCATTACAATAATTTCTGATGTAATCGGCTATAGATTGGGCAATGGGGGAAAAAAAATCTTAAACTAATCCAATAACTTTGTAGGCCTATATCTGGTATGCCTGCTGTCTAATGGCATCAATTGTCTTTCTGGTGATTTCTATTTTGGACCCAGAATCTCAGCATCATCAGAGAAACATTTGGAGCATGCAGGTGGTGGTCAGTGCGCTGTGTCTGTGTGCTAGCTTACAATGAGACGGTTTGGTAATAACTGCCTTCTGAAAATACCTGGGCCTTGGGCTCTGAGATTATAAGACTGCTGCTCATTCTCTGTTTCTCCCTGGAGGCACTTACTATGGTGATCTCTTTACATGTCATTTTCATCCTGTATGAAACAATAGACATAAACATCCAATGCTTCTGTTTGCACGTCAATCGCTTTGTTGAATATATATATATATATATATATATATATTGTTGTTTTTTTTAGCCATGGGCATCTAGCCACACACACACACACACACACACACACACACATATATATATATATATATATATGTATAAATAAATAGATTTCTTAGCTTTGCAGGGCAACAACTGCTTTAAGTAAGTTCATAATAAAGTACAATCAAAAATGAATCAGAAACACAGCAGTGTTGCTTTAGGAAGATGATATAATGTCACAATGTCCTAATTAAAAGTCCATGACATGCTTTGATCAAAATACACCAGAAATACTGTAAAAATCTTCCTTTTAACCACAAATTTTTTGCTATTTTCACATGACCCCCTTTGATCTTTTCCACAAATGTACTACTTTTTAGATCTGTCTCACTTAATTACCCTTGAGCACATGATTACATTTGCTAGAGCAGCAGTATGTAGTCTGAAACCTAACACTAAAAACAAACAAAAAACCGAACCGACATAGACATACTGGTAGGTTTAATTGTATACTTGCTTATCCTTTATCTGCAGTTTGGCCACAGATAGTTGGTTTTGATCCCTCTTTTTGTTGAAAACACAAGTATTCAAATAGACCTTGTGATTGCAGAGATATGTCATCATTTGCTTTTTGGTTTACAATTTTCAGCCTAAAAAAAATTGGGACAGTGCTTAAAAGGTACAGTAAGTGGCAGAGTTGCTGATGGTGCATTCAAACACCTCCTACTAGAAGTCATAGTTCCTGGACTTAATATGAACATGTTAGTAAAATAAAACAAAACAAATCAATATAAAACAAATAACAATAAACAAAAGAAAACAAGCAAGTGGACAGTCCATCACATCCAAACACAAACAGTCAACCCTGTCATTTCTTTCCATGTTTGAAAAGGAATGGAGAGAAGTAGAAATTTAAAAGTTCTTAAACAGGATATTAAAAAAAATACAAATTCTTGGAATATTATCGTAATTTCTTTCTTAAGTGAATTATATAACTGCTGATGAAAATTAGCTGTAAGTGGCAAAGCACAAAGAAAGATAATCTGTAGAATATTATCTTTTTTTTAAAAAAAAATCTGTTCCTTTTAAAACTTTCTGAAAACATCTCCTTAAGACACTGAAAACTGAGCAGTAATAGTTCAGTTTGCAACAGCTATGCAGATGACAGAACGTTTCCTGCGGTTATTAAAGTGATTAACTTGAAGGGCCCACGTGCAGGACTCTGAGAATAGCTGCTCTACTATAAAATTAAATGCACTTGTTATTTTGTTAAGTAATTTATGCAATGCAAATCTTGTAAAATATAAAACATTAGTTACTCTCATTTTTCTGTTGGACTTACACCTTGATTGGCTTTCTCATGAATCGTGCAGTTTTTACGTAATGGAAATATTGACAAAGCACATTTTCTTTCTTTTTTTTTTATAGTGAAAACATCTTAAAAAAGAAAGACATTCTACCAAAAAAGCGTTCTGATGGTAGTTTGACAGAGCCGCAGCTTCGGAGATTTAAAAGTCATAAAAAGATTCAGTAGAGATTTGTACTAAAGCTTCTTGTGTTTGTTGAAATACTTGTGAAGATCCCTGATTTTACTGTAAACCTGCTCATAGCTGACCTAACTACCTGAAGCTCTTGTTTTCAGGAATGCTCAAATCAAACACATTTTAGACTGGGGAACAATTTATACTTCACATGTTATCTGTGATATAATTTCCATTAGAAGATTAGATTTTACTGGGTTTTTACATGACAAGAGTCTAGTGTCTTATGAATGTAAAAAATCACTCTAAATTAAGAAATACATGACAAAATGTATCAAATCTGATCTAAACAACCACACAAGTCATTGTTTGTGCCCTGCGATGAAACTTATATGAAACAACTATCAGTGGGCTGCACCCATTTACAGTACATGATAACATTCATAAGCGAGGGCAGTTAAGTCAAGCCAGCAGTCCGTTTCATGGGCGTCTGCAGATTAAAGCTGTCTATAAACACTTCCTACCTCCTCACTGCTGTTTTGTGGAAGTCACCTCAATGTCAACGTTATTACAAGCTGACATGAAGAGTGTGATGAAAGCTGCATTTAAGCATGGGGAAACAAGTCTGGGGAAAGCCCTTTTTAAAGGCTTTATTGTCAAGCGGTAACATTTTGTAATGTGGACCAGTGTAGGTAAGATACGTTTTGTCTTGAGATCAGAGTGCATTATTAATTTGTCTTTATTGAGTGCTTTAAATCATGTTCACCATGTTTTACATCACAACCTCTCTGTGTAGATTAAGCTGGACACACGCATAAAGATTATCGGGTAATTTTTGTCACAGTTTTGCCCCTTACTGACCAAGGATGGCAAATACCTGATTATCTCAAGTCTAATAAGAACTAAGGGAATTTGTCCTGACAATCAGCTCTGAAATGGGTCGTGGCCGACAATCCTAAGAAAATAAATATTTAGGACCAAAAATCTTCAAGAGCAAAGTTTAATGTCTGATTTTTTTTATGTTTATGAGTGGGGTTTCTGATAGATAAAGCAAATCTCTTTAGATTGAAGAAATCCTTATGTGTGCACCAGTTTCAGGCACATTTTCTTGTTTAGGTTTAGTCAATGACATGACATGGGTAGGAGCAAGAAAATAAAAGGTTGGGGTAAAAAAAATCTTACACAATGACAGTATTATCTTACTGACTGTTCAATCAATCAATCAGACTTTTAATCTTTTAATCTATATATGCAATGAAGTTCAACCCCACATCAGAAAATGTTGGAACTATAAGGAAAATGCATCAATTTTTGTATTTAATGCTGCAATAAATCAGAGTAAAAAATAAAAAATAAATTCAAAAAAATTGAGAAAGAAGAATTTTTAACAAATTTGTAATGTTTCCATTTTTTCTCACAACACTGCTGGCAGTAAGGATACTTTATGTTACTGCTTTGTCCCATTCTTCTTCCAAACATGTTTAACATGAGAAAATATACACCAACATTCTCTGTTAAGGATTGCAGGCAGGTATATATATATATATATATATGGTTTTGAAGGTAGCATAAAGGCTGTGACTGCATCAATGCTGTTACCACAGAAGTGTAAATAGTCTAGATATCCTTATTTATCTTTAGTCTGGAGCATCATCCAAAGATCTGGAACTAATTGTGTCTGACCATAATACATGTTTCCACTGCATGATTGCCCATTTAGATGTCTCTGGACAAGATTAATATAAGTTTCAAACATGACAAAGGTTCCCCACAGTAATTCTTTTGCCCATGTTTGTTTGATCAGCTATTGATCAGTGACAGTGGGACCAAGGATCACAGGTTTCCCTCTTAGACTTGCTCCATTTGGCCTTTAAACTGCGGAATTCCTTCACATTCCTTTACCTGTTTAATGATATTCTGCACTGCAGAGAGAGAAATACATAAGTCCCTGCCAAGTTTTTGTTTAGGAACATTTTTCTCACATATTTCACTGACAAACTGGATATACTTTCTTTATCTTTGTTCCTCAGCCTTTTATGGATGTTGCTTTTATACTGACTCATAAACAATCACTTCTAGACATCACCTGTTCTTTTACCTCCTTACTTGCAATAAATTTAGCCTGTACAAACTTTCTGTGGAGTGTGTTTTGTCTTTTATTTTCTGATTCGGGGTTAAATAATACACTTACAAACATGTAAACCATCAGTTCAATCTCTTGTTAACTGAACTGATTAAGACCTGAATTTAACTGAGGTGTGTCCCCCTTATTCTTAGATGTCAGCTGGGATTAAAGGTGAATTTTATGATTGTGATGATTAAACTGCATGAACCATTGCAAGAAACTTCTTATGCACTGCATAAGAAATGTGCAGATGTTGGTGTTTTTCTCCTCATGCTGACGTTGCATTTTATTTACCACACAGAGCCAGATATGCGAGTTGTCACAACTGCCACCGCTGTGCTGTTTTGTGTGCTAAATACAAACAGGTGTGGACGGCACGCCTATCTTGCACAAAGCAGCACTGTGCTGGGAATGATTTGGGCCAGATCCAATATAAATAATAATGATGAACAGTGGCCGGTAAGTGAAAAACAATATTTCATCGAGTGAAACACTTCATTTACAAAAGTACAACGTTGAAACACTTTTACCAAGGGTGAAACAACTTTACATTTCAGAAAAAAACAACTTTACAAAATGTGAAACACTTTTACAATCCTTGATGCAAACTTACACGTGCAACCGCAAAATATTTTTATACATTGCAGAAACACTTTTAATGACGACAAAGCAACTTTACATTGACACGAAACACTTTTAAATGTTTAACAAAACACTTTTACAAGTTTAGGAAACACAGTTATAAAGATATGACCCGGTGTTTCAACAAAATCTGTGACCCATCAGAATCTGTGACCACCAGGGGCGATAATGTACATTTCTCTGCATGCTCATCTAAGACGAGCAAAGTCTTGTATTGTAGTCTGAGTTCATTATAATGCAAGTACAGTAAAGTCACACATTCTGATAGAAATAGTGACCTATGTCACCCCTTTAGTCTGGACTCTTCTAACATAATTTATGACCCTCACATAGCCAGGATCACAGAAATCATCATCTCTGATTGCGTAAACAAGTTGTTTGCAGGATTGCCCTTAGGAAGGCAAGGCAAGGTGAAAACAAAAGTGTTTTAGCCTTATACTTTTGTTTTGTAAATGTAAAAATGTTGCACTCTACGTAATGTTGTTTTCCACTTCCCAGCCACCGTAATGATGTGCTTTAAAACAGGTGAAACACTTTAATGGCAACAGCAGAACCTGCAGTGATATAAAGAGTAAAGAAAGTTAAAAAAAAATAATATCTCTTAATGTAAAGTTGTGTAGGTATTTATAGAAACACATTTATGGAACACTGATATGTAAACTGGATTGTTTGTCTTAGTATACTTATGCTAGTTGTGTACTGCTGTTAACCACATTTCTTCAGTAGCTCTCATTCAGCAGGTGTGTGCAGGTGTAATGGTAGCCTCAGTCTGTTTACACACAGTAAATCTTTCCACAGGCCCTGAGCCATCCTCTGCACCAGGATCTCACCTATTATTTCATGCATGCCTATCATTCCTTCTCAAGCACCAGATTGCACACTGAATTCTGCTTGTAACCCACACATGACAGCTCTGTGGTTGCCCAGGGTAACGTTCAAGAAGGTAATCACTAGCACCTGTGGAAATCTGAGAGTAGGCCGACTCCAAAATGTTTTGTTTTAGTTTCTCATTCTAGAAAGTCATGAGCAGGATGGAAAGTTTAATTACTATAAATTAAACTTCACCCTGTAATACTGTCCATAACTAGTTTATAAACCAGAACCAGAAACAAAAGATCTGTCAGGCTTTGTACTTTGTTTCATATACAGGAATGATGTGCCTCAGTTGTAGCATCACATACAGCGCGGGGGATGTGCAGTGACACAAAAACGTAGGACGGAATGTGAGAAACTAAATGGATTGTTTAAAGAAAAATAAAAACTAGTTGTCAGTTTTTCTGAAATAAATACTGTAGTTGGAAAAGTGATTGTTTATAATAGAGCTTCTCTGTGCACTTTGTCTGATTTGTTCTTTGTTGTCTGCATTTCTTTGTGGCAATTTAGCATCTTTGTGAGCACTTAGTCAATTTGTAGCCTCATATGTGCTTTTGTGTCACTGGTGCAAATTTGCCAAGCAAAGTAAAATTTCATCTGTTAATAAATAATCTAATTTCTTTGTTTTCATTGTACCTCTGTGGTCATTTCAGGTTTCTTTGTAATGGTCAAGTTCATAGAGTACTGCATCTTTTTGTAGTATTTTTGTGTGTTTTGTGAAGCAGTTCTGCTTCTCTATATGGTCATCGTACAGTATATGTCTGTTATGAATTCTTTCTCTGTCTTTTTGGAGTTGATGTGTGGCGTTGTGTTAATTTAGCCTTATTTATAAAGACATTTTGTTCCCTTTTTGCATTTCATGATTTGCATAAATTTGCTAGAAACTGGGACTAAACCAACAACTCTAAATAGGAATCCTTGTAAAACTTGCAGGAAAAAAAAGACAATTTCAATGAAAAGCATGAGCAGTTTAAAATTTTTGCTGCCTCAGTTTTTGGGAGTTTAAGCAAGCTTCTTCTCCCGCCTGATCCCTGATATTTATAACCTTCACATAACAGTTTGAACAAATTAAATAAAGCATGGACAAAAAAAAAAATGAGGCGGGAGCAGAGGAAGTGGGGAAAACTAACATGTTCCATGGAAAATCCTGGTTGCACTCAGCTTAGTGGCCCCAAGCCCAGTTCACCCGTGCCCACATAAAAGCTGGTTCCACATTGAATTTACTGTCTCCTGCTCTCTCCTCCTGAACAGCAGCCTTCTCTAATTTACAACACAAAGACTTGACTTGTGTGAGTGCATGTGTGCAAAAACTTTCCCCCTCATATTTAGATCAGGCACATATGCATTTAATCCGACTTTTCTGTTTCTATCAACACACACCACATGTTCCTCTCATGTTTCCATATGTGTATGCATGTGTGTGTGTGGGTCTGTCATTTTAGAATTCCCTTGTAACAGTTTTCCTCTGTCACTCTACCCGCCCCCTGTCACACCCACAATTGCTATGACAACGGGGTTTACCACAGAGCGGTAACAGCTTATCCAGATGCGTTTGGGACTGCCATGGAAATAGCTTCGTAGTCATGGATACGGAGATACACTGAGCCATATAGTGTGTAACTTCTCACTGTGCGGGACATAGCTATGTGTGGAAAGTGTGTGGCATGTGCATGTGTCACTGGATTTCTATTTTTTCTTCTTTTTTTTTGGTCGCTTCTCTTCCTGGCAAGTGACTGGACAGGCAGACTCATACGCAGACGTTTTCCTCATGTAAAATCTAATTTGTATTAAAGCATCCAGCACTTTTTTGGAGACACAGTGATAATCCAAACAGCCCTTCCACAGGGTCTAAAACAATGCAAAGATAAATAAACTGTCAGAGCTTTAAACAGGAAACGGAAGTCTATGAATTTGTGAAGCTTTTTACACGAAGGAAACTTAGGATCAGTCTCGTTCTGCTTAACCTCATCATGAGTGCAGAAATCTGTTTGCAATCAAAGGCCTGCTCACAATACTTTCTCTTGTTTTAGCTTGCGTGTGGTTTAAATTACTTATCTGAAATAAGTAGATGTGCAGTGGAACATGAGGATTTTCATGGTTTAAAGACAACAGGGATGAATGATGAGTCTTTAAAGACTTTTTTGGAAAACCACTTTGAAGTTTCCCCAGGCTATAATCTGTTAGGGATACAAAGTGCAGGTGTGTTCATTCTTGGCAGTAGCTGTCCCGACATGTGACTTGTCTATATGATGGTTTCTCTTCACATCTTGAGTGAAACCAGTATACATGATGAATGGTTAAATGTTACGTAACTTGGCAAGAAGCTGGTTAACAATTTATACAGAATGAATTTACCCTTCAGAAGGATTTATTTTGTACTCTGTGAGTATATTTGTGTTTAAGATACTATAAGATCAAATCTTGTGGTATCATTTTAAAAATAAACTCATTTTAATATTCATCAGACATCAAACCAGAAAAGAAGCATTGCAAAGGTGAAAACTGGGTGTCAAAGGCTGAATTCAAAATGGTTCTCCATGCTTTTATTTCTTCTCATGAACATTACTCTAGCAGCCTCTTTTTTTTTTTTTTTACTTCTAATCAAAAAGAGCTAGACAGTCTTCAAGCCGTACAGGAAGCAGTTGCACAGCCTTTAACTTGCACTTATAAAAGATCACACAATACCCTGATTTTAGCATCTCTCCCATGGTTTACCTGTTCATTTTAAAATTCTGATCCTTACTTTTAGAATTCATCGTGATCAGGCTCCTCCTAACATCTCTAAACTTGTTTGTCTCCACTCACCAGCCCGTGCTCTGTGGTCTTTAGGTCAGTAGTAACCAGTAGTCCCGAGCTCGCACTTTAAGGCCATATTGACATGTTTCCACACAAAACGTCCACGTACAAATGCGTCTTCACTGATGGCAAAAATGATGTACCAGAAACAGGTTTTGCTTCAACAGACCAAATTAAAAAGATGTAGTGGCACAAACGTGACACGGAGGTCCACCATGGTTGTTGTGCTTTTCGCAGGTTAAGCAGGGTCTGAGTGCACAAGTGCATGATGACGTGAAAGACGTCATCATCACCAAAAGATTCCACTTCCAGTTTACACTGGCGGGACTCTCCTTGCATCATGAGAAAATTTCACTCTGGAATCTGTTGTCAAATCTTTGCTTTGGTTTGGTTTTGGTTTGGTTTTATCCACCCAAAACTGTTACAGCAAAAACAAAAGGCATAAAGCTTTTTACTGGTTTTCTGTCTCTGTGTTGTGGTGTTAACAGGACCTAAGACTAGAGGAAATCTATTATTTCAGGCAATGGCATCCAAACTTTGGATTGCACTGCCTTTTTCTTTACGATGCTTAGACTGTGTTGATTATTTTAAAAAGTTGAAGATTTTTTGCATTATTCAAGCAGGCTTTTTGATGATGATTGTTTTTATGACTGTGTGTTTATATGTGCTTTTTTAAATGATCTTTTATGTTCTTTCATGTATTTTTTGTCTAACTGTAATTTACAGGACTTGTGGTTTTTATCTGTGAAAGGTGCTATGTAAATAAAATTTACTGCTTTCCTTCCATCGAGGTCTGGAAATTTAGCTCTTATGTAACTTGTGGATCAAGTAGAGTCACTTAAAACTTTTCTTTACCTTGCATCCCAAGTTAAAATGAACTGATTTCAAGAAGGCTTTAGCGGCATGAAATGCATTGAAAAGTCTTTTTTGGAGTTCACTTTCAGCTCACCTTCAACACTTCATTTTTCCAGGATATCCAGCAGAATCCTCATGTTCAAACTTGGTGAGCAAAATGTGTCTGAATAGCATTTACAGATAGTTTAAAGGTTCCATATGATGAAAAATTCACTTTCTACAGGTTTTCTAACGATCATATGTGTTATTATAGATCCAAGAATTAGAAAATTCTGTATCAAAGCATGTAGCATCCAGTTCAAGGTTGTAACTCTGCATATTATTATCTAAACGTAAAACTTTGTGCTCAGTAAAGAAGGAGATGCAGAAAACATCAGAGAACTTTTAAAACAATAGTAAAAATGTTATGTTATCACAGTGCTAACTGTGCCTTAGAAGATTTTCTCATTATATCATGTAATGATAAAATCTGAAGAGAACCCACTAAAAACATAAATATAAGTTAGCATGTTATGACTTTAACATCTGATCTATTTACATAAAGGATGCCATGGCCAGAGGGTGGGTTCTATCTAATAGGGCATTTTATGTTTTTAGCATCAATACTACATAGGTAGTTTATTCAGCAATGGGTCAATGAGCCATTGTCCCCTATTGAAAATAAACATAATGTGGGAATCTAATCTGTAAAATAAATTAAAGGACATTCCATAATGGAGTCTATTTATACTGTTTAACAGAAACAACCTCCATTTCACTGTTTAGTATCCTCCAAATCTTCCTTAAAACTGCCCCTTTATGGTCTGAATAAAGCTCGCAGCCCAGCCAACGGCTCCGCATGTCCCAGGACTTAGTAATAAATTCTAAGGTTAATGTCATTAATGAGGCTGTGGCTTTGCTGGTACAAAGGTCAGTGGTGCATGGGAAATTGGGTTTCTGTGTTCATTTTATTATTTTGTGTAGCACAGGAATTGAAAGATTCCCTGACAAACTTCATGCCTTAGACTCAGTTGGATTCCCAAATTGGAAATCAGATTTTATTTAGATGGTAGGCTAAATAAAATTTACATATTTTACAGTGCTAACAAAACATGTATAAATTACGTACCAATGGAGAAACGATGATGAATCAATAACAGAGATTTCAACTGCCAAAAAACCACAATGTGCTGTACGTCTCAAAATATTAACATCTCACAGTTTTAAGCCAAACAAGTTATAACACCACTTGGGGACTTCTCATCCTGAACACAAAGAAAAGCCTGTTGATTACCTGTTGATAGAAATAAACTACTCGATTGCTGTAGGCAAGGCTAGGCAAATTTTGTATAGCACATTTCATATACAGGACAATTCTTTACATAAAACATTACAGCAGGATGCAGAAAACAATACAAATGCATTTATAAAAAAACAAAGATAAAAAAAATAAAAATGAATTAAATGAATGAATAAAAACAGAAAGAAAAAGCTAAAATTAAATAGATAAAATGCAAGGAATAAAGTTTCAGTTTGTGGAAAGACAGTATTAAAACATGATCAAGTTTAAAGATTCCAGCTTAAAAGAAACAGATGCAGATCTGGACTTCTAAATAAAAACTATTGAACTATTGTATCTAGCAGAGTTTAACTAAAGCAGCATCTGTCTCATCGGAAGCTCATCTCAGAGTTTCCTGGTTTTAAATGCCTCACGCTAAAGCAGAAAAATGAATATTTCCTTTTGCCACTGACATGGTTTTAACTATTAACAAAGTAGCAGCCAATAAACTAAAGACTATTTTGTGGTACATGTTTCTTTGCAAGCATCGGAATGCATGTGGCAGTGGGATCGTGGGGGGGGGATCTTGACATTATTGTTGTCGATGAAGAGGGGGCCCTGCAGAAGAAGTTTGGGAGCCACTGGATTTTGTCCATCCAAATGTTTTTAGCCGCAGCCTTGTACATTTTCTGTGCTTTATTTGATTTAGCACATCTTAGAAACCATGTTTAGCACCATGTTTCATATTCATATTAGGGATCAAATAAAGGTAGAAGGGTATGGTCATGAAACAGGAACATGGGAGACATAGGTCCCAAATGCAGGACTGAGGGGCAGATGCAGACACCAAAGGTTTAATTGTCAACAAACAAAAAGTCGATACGAGAATGCAAACCAGAAACAGGTAATGACAACACGGGGAAAACCTAACAATTACCTGGCAATGACTAAAAGAAAACTTGGAGCATTTATACACAGAAAGGCTGATTACGAGATGAGAAGCAGGTGTGACAATTAAGGACTGGAAACAGGGAACAGGAAATAAAGCAGACAGGGGAAATAACTACAAAATAAAACAAAAATAGGGCCAGAATTAAAACATTACAAAAGGCTAGAAACCAAGAGACCACAGAATTTGAGCTAAAACCTACATATCATCACAGATTGCAACAGTTTCTGTCTAGTTTCAACACGAATACTAGTCGCCTATTCAGCCCTAGATACATAATTAAATAGTCGTCTTAATGAAAACAGGATATAGTACAAGCTAATATTTTAGTGGCTAATGTTAATGTGTGACATGGCCAGGTTATAACAGCTGTTTAGCACTTCATTTTGAAGCTGAAGCCCCCCCCCCTGGGAGGGTTGAAGCTCTACCACTTTGTACACTTTGTAGCATGGTTTGCATATGGAATAATCTATATATTTAGCCCTTCCATGTACACAAAGTACTCCCAAACAGCCCTTTTACTGTTTTCATTTTGAATGAATGAATGAAAATTTTATTGTCATTGCAACAGGTGCAACGAAATTCTTTTTCCAGTACCAACCCATCCAAAAGTAGACAACAACAACATATAAACATAAACAGGTCAGTCATTTTCACAGATTGAAAAGATAACATGAGGGAGGGTGAATGGGTGAGGGAAAAAAAGAGGCATCTATACATTGAGCCTAAAGGGTGCAGTGTAGAGATACAAAAAAAAAACACACCTCAGTACATAAAAAACAAATATTCAGGGGTCAAAACATAAGAAAACACATGGTAGGAAGGGAGTGGGGGGTCTCCCAATGCAGCCAAGTGTGAACGCAGATGACTTGAGCGCGTCCAATCCACCCGCCGCTTGGGAGTGTAGGGAGGGGGGAAGGGTCCAAACAAAGAGGTGAAATCATGGAGAGGGGTGTGTCTGTAATAGTGTGTGTGTAATGCATGTGTGCATAAGTAAGTATAAGTGAGCCTGTAAACTTTCCCCAGTTCATTTCTCCAGTCTCTGCCACCAGATGATAGTGGGGCGACCTTGGGAACTGATCCAGGAAACGTCCCCAGCCCAAGAAGATGGGAGGGGGGAGGAAGGGGGCAGAGCATCCATCTGCATAACATTCCAGGATAACTTGGTAACCAGCCATTCAAGGCCAGTTCAGGGAGCCAGATTAAGATAACAGCATTTGTTTTGGTTCAGGCTAGAGCTTCTTTCGTCTGCCTTAAGTCTCTTAGTGGTCTCTCACTGGCGACTCTAAATCATCCGAATCTTAGTCAGTTTCCACCTAGCCGACCTGACGGCTTCTCCAAGTAGGTGTCCACCCCGTGTATGAGCTCCGGAACTGCAACAAGCCTGCCATTCTGAGCTAGGATGGCATCCATTTACTATTAAGCTCCTGCAACGCCATAGTCTGATTGTTCAGAGCTCAGCACACACTGGCACAAAAGTGCGGCAGCTTGCCAGTGGCCACCAACAGTGCCCGAATTTTGCGATACACCAGGAAACCACCCTTTACAAACAGCAGAAACCCAATTTTCATAAATCCAAATGTGTAGATAACCTCTGCATCCTCAACAGAAAGAAACTACAGACACATGACCTTCCACACCCCCAGGAGTCCATCACATATCCAGCCGCAAATGTTCCGCCAGAAGAAGCGGGCTCCCCTACGCCCGTTGTGCGGTTCGAATAAATTTGGTCAATTTATAAATAAAAGTTGAATAAAAGTTGTAAAGGCTGTTTAACAGCAGCTCTTATTTAAATAAAAAAAAACAACCTGGCAACACCAGTTAGCTCAGTGTTGTGAGGAAACGCTCTATAAGATTTCTCCAGTGAGCCATACACCTGTCCTGACACCTCCTTTCTTTTATTGTTATGACACCTATAGTACAAATACAGAGATATTCTTGCTTTATTTTACTATAAACCCCGTATCTGTCATAGTCTGGTAGTAAAAGTATAACTCTTTCCTTAGCATCATAAACTGAAATGTGACCACCCCATTGAGCCCCAGAACAATGCCTACAGTGTGTTTCAAATGCCAGAACATTTTAACCAAAGGGCTCAGTGGTGCTGAGAAAGAGCATGGAAAGGAAAAGTAACAGGAAAACACTGGAATGGAGCCTGGAAAGAAGGCTGTTTTGAGTTGCAGTGGGAGAACTCAAAGAAGCATATTACAACCTGGTAGCGATAAGTGACACTTACCCTAACGAGTGGTATTTATCAGACTTATAAAACTCCAACTTTAGCTCATCTTCATGTCACAGCTGAATGAAAAAATGTCTCAGAGGTTTGGTGAAACCTATAACTGGAAGTTATGTGTAGCTCTGAGCTACACAAATACAGTATGTTGTAAATTTATTTCTAAGCAGTGTGTGTAGTATTCAAACAATGTTTGTTCTTTATTCTTTCTGCAAATGTGTGAATATCTGTATGCCAGTTGTGTGAGATTAAATCAATAAAAGGCACAAACTTTGTTACCCAAAACTGGTAAAGCTTCTCAGTCAGCATGCATTTATGAGTCATACACCGCCAAGGCTGCCAGCTGATATCTGCGACAGATCTATTCATAAAGCAACACCCCTGTTCTGTCATTGTGGCAATGTTTGTCTGCACTGTCTACAGACAAAACATTTCAGCACTTTTTGTGTAGAGCAGAGAGAGGAAAGACTTCTAATCTAGCCAGCACTTACACAAACAGCTAGGTCAGAAATGCACAAGACTGGCCTTGTGTAAAAGATTAAACAATCCCACACCAATTAGGTGACTGATTCTGTACCAATGTTTTTGGTTAGTCCATCTTTTCATAAGGCATAGATTCATAGTCAAGTTAAAGTCAAAATAAAGTTATTGTACATACACTACAATAAAATACTGGTAAATGCCATGTTTGTAGACAAACACAAGTGGTCATCTCTACAGGTGGTTCAGGAGGTTCACTCATTACAACCGAGATTTGCAGAAACCTCATTGTTAAGTGCACAACATGTCCAACCTCGAAGCAGGTGAGCAGCAGAAGACCACATTGGGAGCCACTCCTGTCAGCTGAGAAGAGGAAACTGAGGCTCCAATTCAACAGACTTACCAAAACTGGAGATAGGAAGATGGAAAAACATTGCCTGGTCTCATGAGTCCTGGATGGATCCATCCTGCTTTTTATCAATGGTTCAGACAGCTGCTGGTGGTGTAATGGTGTGGGGGATGTTTTCTTGGCACACTTTGGGCCCCTCAGTACCAACATCACATGGTTTAAACTCCACAACCTACCTGAATATTGTCCAGCCCTCTGATGGCACCATATGACAAAGCTCAAATGAGCTCAAACTGGTTTCTTTAAACAAACTTAACTGGCATCCACAGTCGCCAAATCTCAACCCAAAAGAGCAGCTTTGGGTTGTGGTGCAACGGGGGCTTCTCATCATGGATGTGCGGCCAACATCTGCAGCAACTGTGTGATGCTATCATGTCAATATGGAGCAAAACATCTGAGGATGCCATAAAACCCAGCCCAATACTTCCAAGGAGTACTACATAAAGTGGCCGAGGAGTTGATATTTCACTTATACTGATGCTAAATATTAACTCTAATGCAGATTATGTTGATGTAAATCAATATCTGTAGCTGATCTGGTACTCTCATTTAAGGCCTTCTGGTAAAAGTTAAGTTTATTATATGTTTCAGTGTTCTGGAAACAGATGTTTTGATCCCTTTCTGTTTGAGGTTAGAAACAGACAACATTACATGAGCTGGAACAGTTTATTTCCTTGAGATTAAATCTCAAACACAAGGAGTGGCATACATTCACTTTCATCTACTGTAGCTCCACCTCCCTGAGGAGGCAATGTCTGCCTCACACTGTTTCTGTCACATGCAGAATGTAGTCCGTCTACATTAGACAACTTTTTTCTTTTTTACTTCCGTAAATGTGTCAGGCTAATTCTTCATCACAGTGTGACTGTGAGTCACTATGGTGAGCCCATGTGATCAGCTAGAATAGTCCTTATTCACCAAAAGTAGTACAACTGTAAAAATGCAGCTGCAGAGGCAATTAGAAGATTAAATCTCAACAAACACAGAACGCAGTTACGCATCAAATAGATTTTTGTCTTGTATACCTTTTGGGCCTTCAGTAAGCCATTAAAAAGAATGTTGTTTAAGAAAAAGCCACATGCATGGTACAAAGAAAGGGATTAGTGTCATAAAATGTCCTGTGAGACATGAATATGAAACTAACAATCCCATATTTTTCTGGGATTATTCCCTTAGCCAGCCAACAGTGGGTTATCACTCTGCAGAGTGTAGGTAGCGTGTTGAGAGTTAAGTTTCATAGTATGTTTTTAAAGTTTTTACCGCAATGTGAGTTTGGATATAGTGGGAGTGTGTGTTAGGTTACCTGTAAGAGTGGGTAAACAGACATGTCAGTACAAAGACAATTCTTTGTATCCCCTCTTTTCTTTGCTCAAACAAACTCTTTCTTTATAATAACAAAGATAGGACATAAGTACATATAGTCATGTCTTAGCTTGGCTCATCCATGTTTGGGTCTTAAAAATAAGTGGGTGTGTCTGTGTTTTAACTAACACCAACATGCACAGTTTAACTCTAATGTTTGACTGCTGAGTGACACCCTCTGTGTTGGTGTAACTTGCTGTAATTTAGGTTTAAAGACAACACTTAGTGTGGGTCGCATGGGAAAAACATAGTTATATAATAATTTTGACCATATCTTATGTAATCTATTCTATTCTATTCTATTCTCCAGTTATTTGGCAGACACTTTTATCAAAGTGATTTAGAATTTATTTATGACAGTAAACATTTGTTTTATTGAAAAATTTTGTAATAATAAAGAATATTATCTAAATGATCATAGACAACATTAGTGAGTTTGGATATCTTCTTTTTATTTCAATCTTCTTTTTTTTTTAATGAAACCAATGATGAAAAAACTTCACACTTCCCATGCAGTACTTTTTGTTGTGGTCCTGTTCCTGTTTTATGTTCTTTCCAAACAGTGGTTAGCAACAGTGACCGATATTTACCATGGTAACATGATTCAGTTTGTTTGTTTGTTTGGGAGGTATGCAAGTACATTTTTAGGTTTATATTAAAAATAATTATGTTTAACTTACAATATAACTATTAAGTAAAATGAGACAGGATAATATAACAAAATAGATTTGTGAGATATTCTTTGTAATTACATGAACTCCACACTAATGGAAGCCTGTTGCAGCGACTCCGACAATAATGTGTTTAGAACATGTATCTACTTGAGATTCTTTTACAGTCCCATTTTATCCTGTGAGGATGAAGATTTTTGTAAATAATTGTTGATTATGTGCTGCTGGTAAACATATTGCCAGTGATCCTGGCACTTTTTTAACACGATACGATCCATTACAAACCCAACGGGCAGCATGTTTACATGCAGGAACATGTAAACGAGTTTTTTGAAACTCAAGTAATGCCTGAAATAAGACTGAAAAGCAAGAGCAAAACATAGAGCAAGTAGAGGGATGCCATTTCTTATGTTTCTTGCATTGATTGTCAAGGGAAATGTGAGGTTACTGACTAATGAAATGGACAAGTAGTAAGTGCTGGAACAGCAGGTCTATCAGGAATACAAGATAATTTCTTTTAGTAACATATTTAAGACTCTAAATTCTTCACACGGCTCTAAGACCGTGTGGCCTGAGACTATAGACAGAGTGGTAACAATACAGTTGGCACTAAAATGCTGGGAAAAGATAGTCTCACTACATTTCAGTTGAACAAAATGTTGTGAGACTACAATCCTCTATGCCTGTCCCAAACTGGGGGTCCCGACCCCCACGAGGTTCCCAAGATAACTTCAGAGGGTTGCCTGATCACGTTAAAAAATAATATATAAAACCTACATTTATCAAATTAGTTAGAGATTTTTGTTAAGGCTGTTGAAATAAACATGTTGATCTAAGGAGATTAATCCAAGAAATTAATGGGTTAGTTTTTTCCCACATTAATGCATAATCAAGGAACTTCTTACTAATGTCATATTAAAAATCCAAAATTGGTATTATCTCTGGGAGAGAAGCTCATTTTAAGCACATAGATGCCTTGTTAAAGCCAACACCAACATATATTATCTTAATTTAAAATCTGCAAGCACAAATGAAATCGTTAAGTTAAGGCTTGTGACTGTTTAAAATCTTTTGTGAGACTGTGCTGAAACAAAGCTGTCTCCTCCATCCGCTCACAGAGTAACACTTTGTGAAGAATGTTCTGTTCTGGCCAGATGATGAGCTTTATCAAATGGTGTGGATGGTTCAACGTAACCAGACTATGTGTGAAAACTAAAGTAAAAATAATAATTAAAAAAAAGATGTCTTACACTGGGGTCAAAATCACAGATAAGACTAAAGAAGAGCTTTTTGGACTGTTCTCAATATCTTCAACTTCCAAACACTTCAGCATGTTTTGAGTGATATTTTTTCCACATTATTTATTTAAATGATGCATATCTTTAGTGTCTAGAAGTAAACTAATATTATCAGCAGTTTAAAAAGCCGACTACAACTTCTTTGAGCTTAAACTTCTTCCATTAAGGAGTCAGTAATCTTTGAGAATTTTTGTTCTGGCATTCTTTGACAAAGAACTAAAAAAAGTGAAACGTTTCCAGACATGAAGTATCTGAGTGTAGTCTTTCAAAACTATTAAGGCTGAGTTTTGGGTTGCAGAAACATACTTTCAGACAGATCCTCCTCACTGACACAGAAGATAACAAAAAGGAGAGAAAAATGCCAAAAAGGTCAAGAATGACCCTCCCTGTCGGTTCACCATATGAGCACAAAGCTCTGCTTTGGAAATGCAGTGAGGTGGAAGCAGAGGAAAGTGATTCTTCATCTTGGATGTCTGTTTCAAAGTCAGCAGATTATCTGAATCCAAACATAACCGTTACATAACTTTGAAGATAGTTATATTTGTTTGCTGCAGTATGAGGAATTTGTCATGGTTGTGTTGCAAACCACTAGTGCAAGTTGGGGATTTGGGCATCAAAATAAGGATTTAATGACAAGTAATAATTTCCAATAAAAAGCCACTGAAATACCGTCTTGTTTAGGAGAAAAGATCAGTGACTTCACATAAACTGAGGTGTAACAGCTAGTGTACACCCTCTAAATTGTGTCACATTGACACAATAAGATATCCAACACTGATAACCTTTTTTATTATTTTATTTTATAAACAAGTGTATTTAAAAGGCAGAATGTGGCTTGTATTTGCAAAACACCACCGTTTTCCCATGTATAAACAATGTGAATGTTGGCATCTTGACCACAGCATTCATCCCAATATACATGACTTGAAATCTGGTTTTGCAATTTGGCTTTTGACACCTTCCAAAGTAAGCAAAAATTGTACATGCACAATGAGGGAGAACAATAAACGAGTAACACAATGGTATAGTTAAACAACTGGCACTCACGAAAGGAAGACGTGACTCACTCCCGCATGGCTACTCTTTTGTGGAAGAAAAAGAAGTGAAAAGAAAAAAAAATCAATTTAACATCTCCAAATCGGAGCCTCAATTCTGGCTTTGTGCTTCCTGTCCAGACCACGAATGACTCATAAAAGGTAATTATATGTGGATGGAATGTATTAGGTTCTTGCCTGTTTTCTGCACCAGAATTTGCAGCCTTTAGCAGTGGACCTCGGTACTTAAAAGAAGAACATGAGAAAAATGAACAAGAGCCCACAAACTAAACTTAAGCATTGGGATATACACAGTGAGATATGCTTAAAATCCTCAGCGCACATATTAACCATGTTTACTGGCACGTTGTAACTTTTTTTTTTTTTACTGTGTGTGGTAGCTGGAAACAGCAGGAAAGGAGTTAAGAGTAACACCAAAGAGCCTTTGTCCAAAACTTGGTTTGCCACAGACAAGAAAGCTTGTGTGAACAGCAGGTATGATGGAAGAGGATAGGAATGTGCTAAAATGGGAAAATGGGAGCAAGGCAAGACATAAACGTCATGAACAACGGAAGAGAGAGTCTGTAAGATGTTGAAAGAGAACGATGGGTCAATGGTTAGTGAGTACAAGAGATTAAAAGAGCTTTGTTACTTTCACATAATTAAAAAGAGTGAGCGTTCATTAACTTTTGATTTAGAGTAGATTGAAGAAACATGTATCTGGGCTCAGACTGTTTCCTAACAGTACTTTATATATGTACTGTAAATATTTTTATTTCCTACCCTTAAAAATAATTATTGCCTAAATCCATGTATTGAAAACAGATGTGAACAGCTCTTGAACAAGCAACAGTATGTCACAGTTTTAATTAAATATTTGAAAATATTTTCAGTACTCAAATTTGTGCCCGCTTACTAGCCCAAAGCAGTCATTTTCTCAACCTAACAAATCCTCTAAACAAGGATGCATCAAAGGCTGTAGGGGGTGCTGCAGTAGCTCCGCGGAGACTCGACGCGCACCTCTTCCAAACCTGATGTGCATCCCTACTACGCAGACAGTTACGCGGATATACTCCCTTACGATTGGTCAGTTTGGGATCATGTGTTTCCAGATTTCTGGATCTTCTTGCAGAATTTGTGTTGTAACCGCCATTTTTACAAACAGCACCCAATGGATCAAGTTGAAGATGAGACTGATCGTATTATTTCTTTGTATTCTTCCACAAGCTAACACTGAAAAATACTAGAGTAGACGTTTTAAAACAGAGAACACTTTTACTGGCCAATACCACCCCTACTGCCACCTTCAGATTAGAGGAGAAACTGCAACATGACACCAAAACGAATTGTACCCGCTATGCTCGAGTGCGAGAGCAAACTCACCAGCGTCAGCTAAGCCGTAACCAACCGAACGCAGACGCTGCGCGAGTATAAATTCGCCATGAGAAAGGAAGAAAAAGGGAGTGTGAACAATCTCACAAACTGTCTCTCATGCAAACAGTGAGGTGGGGAATACAAGCATGAGATTATGGGATAAGTAGGGGGAGTGGAATGAAGTAAAAGAGCTATAAAAAAGAGAGTCAAGGCCAAACAAGGGCTTCAGTGTGAAGAGAGAAAGTAAGATTTATGTGTTACATGGAAGAATGTGAGGTGTCCAATTCCTCACCAGTCTTCTGTCCATAACCTGTAAGCCTTTCAAGAGTTTTAACATGAGCAAAACTGCCATGTGAACCTTATTGCTTTGGAAAGAAAACCTGATGTGACTTTGACTGTAAAGGAAATCACCATCAGAAATATATGATGTAAATCTTGCTTGCCCACAATAAGTTTGTTTGGATTCTGGTTCCATCCAGTTTAGGGTTGATAATCGTACGCCTTTTTACAACTAGCTTATCTGATCCACAACTAGCTTATCTGATCCACTCCCATTATTTCTTCAGTATAATCTATGATTTACCCTCTAGGAACTTCCACACCCACTTAGTTACTAAGTTACTCAGACATTTGGAGTAAATTATGAAGGACCCAGGTCATTGGGAGAGGGTTTTTAAGGGAGTGGTGTTGTATGAGCCCATGGTAGAGCACAATAATGTCAAAGTAGAAAACAGCTGCTTTGGACTATGGATATTACCTAATGTATGTGTTGTAACAAGTGAACTGTCTTTGAAGTCAGTCTTTTTCTTTTCATTTGTACCGCAGCTGTACATGTGTACACAAACACACACTAAAGCACACAGACACTCATCACAATGGCGCTTGAATAAACTAATAGATGAAAGCAGGTTTGTGCTCTGTCCTGTTGGATATCTCTTTGTGTGAATGTGTGTGTGTTCATGTGGATAACCTGTAACATCTGGTCACACAGGTTTTAATGAAACACACCCACAAAAGTAATTTTTCCTCTGGCTACTGGTGGGGTAACTGATATTACCTGGTTTAAACCACCTACCTGAACTGGGTCAACACTGGATTAGGAACTAAATTTGTGTCAGCAACTTACAATGAGTTGGGGATGGAATCTGAAATCAACATTTTTCCTGTCAAAATGAATATAGAAATGTGAAAATTTATATAAATGTATGATTTTGTTTGACATATTTTCTTTATTCGAAGTTGGTTTAAATGATCCTAATGGCAGTAGAATAATTATTTAGAGCAAGACCATACTGAAGGAATAAATGTTTTGGGGATGTATCTGCAAACTTAAGGAATTTTATACAAAACAAGAAAAGCATCCAAAGTTTCCTTCTCCACAGGATTCACATCTGTCGATACTTGCTTACAGAAGGGGAGGAGAATTTTGTTTGAGGTTACTTAGATAACATCACTGCATGCAGTTAACATCTGAGGGGCCACAAGGGCAGAAAAGACTCACTTGAGTCTTAAACTTCTGCTTAAGTTAATCAAGGGATTTAGCTTGTTAAATGAGGCCTAAATGAGCAACTATTCTGTAGCAATAACAAGACTTTTCATGATTAATGGATGCAAATATGTGTGTGCACCCTTTATGGTTTATGTATTCATCACATCTATCACAGAAGTTCTGATACTTTATGGTCCCTCTCCTGGCCCCTACATCTGGTCTGTGTGTTCACACTCTCACAGTAACCATGAACACACAAAAATGTATTTCATAACTTTGCATTTCAGCTTTATCTTTTAAAAAATGTGGGGGTTTGTTATGATGAATACACCCAGGTTAGAGGATGTGAATGGTTCAGCTGGGTGCGGAATCCATCCAAACTCTAATTATACACAAAAACGTTAACTTTATTAAGTATTGGTAAATGGGTCCGTACTTATATAGCACTTTTATCCAAAGTGCTGTACATATACATCACATTCATGCACTGATGGCAGAAGCTGCGATGCAAGAAACTCACCATGACCCATCAGGAGCAACTAGGGGTTCGGTGTCTTTCCCAAGGACACCTTGAAATGAACTCGCCTTGACCGAGGATCAAACCGGCAACCCTAGGACAAGACAACCGCTCTACCTTGCCGAGCCACGCTGCTCATTACTCTAGAAATTTATTTCTTTATCTATATTTTATTTTTTATTATTTTTATTATTGTTATTTTGTAAAGCTGTTTTCTGTTATAGTTTGATTTTATGTGAAGCACTTTGGTCAACTTTGGTTGCTTTTAAATGTGCTTTATAAATTAACGTCACTTTGACCTTAAGTTTTAGGAAACTTACCTGGATGTCTGCTAAACCAAATATAAGCTACATTCACCCTGCAGGTTAAGCTTCAATATTTATTTTATGCTGAGATCTTTTTTTTTTTTTTTTAAATGAATTAAGTATGACCACCCAACGTGTGAACAGTTAACGACCATCATGCACAATTGAAGACATGACGTCACATGCAGCACGCTGTGTTTGCAGAGGTAAATGTGGATGCTGCACATACTGTGTGTATAAGTGTTGAAGTTGTTGTGCCATCAGAGGCATTAAAATTGTAATTTTATTTTGTTCACATATGACAGTGGCTTGGGTCAGATTTTTGCTGTTCAGACTGTCATAAAAAAAATAGCCAGTGTTTTGTCTGTCAACTTCTGTTTGTAGAAGTGATGAAATAGTCAGTGCAATAGATTTAGTTTCATATTGTGGCAGCACATATTAAACACAGTACATGTTGCTGTTGGGTAAGATATTATCAAAGAGATTTTGCTTATTTTATGTGACTATGAGATCAGGATGATGTTATTCGATTAGAAAAGGGGACACATTTAGCCTTGATGTTGGTGGATGTACAGCAGATACAGAACAGTATACTGCAATTTAAAGATAATGTCAATGTACTCTTAAAATTACACTATTAATTGTTTTAATCCATTAGTTTAATAGAAAAAGCAGGAAAAGGCAAAAGAAAATAATGGATCTAGTGGTCTTTCATTGCTGCTCTTTATGGCTATGGTTGTTTCGGCTTGTTGTTCCACTAAATGAATTTGTGACAGTTAAATACTTCCCTCAGGGTATAGACAGACAACCATCTACACATCTAAAGTGCCTTGAAAACCTTGCACAACACATCATCTTTAAAAGGTTATTTTGGTTTGTACCTCCAGCTGATTGCACACGAGTGGGAATGTAATGTCCATGTCAAGCCTGAATAAGTTTTAACACTTTGTGTGAAAAAATGGTATGATCGTCTTTAATTTAATGTACTTGACTTTAGAAGATGATGGGATTTTTTCTTTGATTGGATTTTGGTGTTTGGTGATGTTGGTATTTGAATTCAACACATACTGTCAAAGGTTTGGACACACTTTCCCATTCAATCTAATGGGAAAATGTGTCCAAACGTTTGACTTGTAGTGTAAATGGAACTAATAGTTTTTCTATCATAAAATGGGACCTCAACGCATATCATATCATCACCAGGCTGGTATGGGTTAAACAACAGATGAACCTCAGGGGGAATACCTGGAGAGAGAATGTGCTGATTATTTCAGTGCACAAAGACAGATGTAAGGGTCTCTGAACAAAGGGAAGACAAAACAACTGAAGCAAAGGTGGAAAAAGAGGAGAGGAGTAAGACAAAGAAGTGAAAGAAAAGCCTCAAAGCAAACTAAGGGAAAGGTAACAGAGAGAGTCAGGGGACCTGGGAGGGGTGCAACTTGCAGACCTGTTATTTCCTACCCAGTCAGTATGCTGGGTTGAGATAACAGTTGGTAATGCAAAGTTTATTTTCTCTGTAAAGTATTGTTTTTGAAACCAGTAACACCACCTTTAATGTTGCTAGCTCCCCTGGTGCTGATAAGAACAATGATTCCAAGAACACACACCTACACCCACACACATACGCACGCCCATACTTTTGCATTCCCACAAAGCTGGTAGTCACACCCACAGCTTCCCAGCCCACACACCTCTTTGACTGACACACATGGACACATGAATTTAATCGACCAAAAACTCACGTCAGATATGTCCACATATGCACAAGAAATGGAAATGAACATTACACAATGCAGGATATGTTGTAAAAAAAAACCTCCTCTGAGGAGAGCATGCAAAGGTCTGAAAAGATGAAAGTGGAGCAGATAATGTTCATCACCTGACTCTTAAACTTGTACCTGTACAACACCTGCATTATACTGCCCCCTTCTGCTGCAGCAAACAGTTTTACATGAAGAGTAAAAGTTGAAGATGTAATAACATAAAAAGGAAAAAAAATGCTCTGCTGATGTTATTTCCTTACACTGGCAGTGCTTGGCTGTGTTGTTAGTAGAGTAGGAGGAAAGAGGCAGCATGCATATGTTTGCATGTAACACGATACATGACTTTAACAGGAGAGATTTGTGTATCAGCAAATTAAGATCCTGGGAACTTTAAGTCTATCCACATGAAAACAGGCTGGATGTTTGCAGCAGTGAGCAAAATTTTTTTTATATTGAAGGTTTCCATGTTTCCATGGAGACTGGTGCGTCCCCAAGCAATGCTTCATGGTTTATTTGTGCTGGGATCCATGACTAAATAGTGTTAGTCAGCTCCAGCTCAGTCAACTCAAAGGTCTCTGTTTTTGATGTTGAGTGAAATATTTGTTTAACGGTTTAGGAATAAAGGTTATGCCACTTCTGTAAAGTCCAACGCAAAAATGTCAAGAATTCCATCGTTACAGAGAAACCTGCTGAAATTTCTGCTGAAACTTTCGCAAGAAATATTATCAAGCAAAACATCTAAGAACAAAAATGTGTGAATAATTCTTTTAACAGAAACGTGATAATATCTCAAGAATTAAGGAGTTAACCCATGACCAATGAGCAGGTTGCATCAACCCAGTATTACTCATATTTTTTCCATTGCTGCTGGGTTGATTTAACATAAAAACGTATATAATAATAGGGAATGTTAATTTAACATTATTAATTTTTTTTCTTCATTTAGGTAACATCCAAAAACTTGATAATATGTGGCCCTAAAAGATGATACTAAGAATTATTGGTATGTTGAAATGTTATCATGAACTGAGAGGGGGTCACGAACAATACAATTTATAGCAAAAAGGAAGAAACACCAAAATAATGGAGACTGAAGAGGCACTAGTGAAACAGTCTTCATTGCTGTAACAGTTTCATTCCATCACAGTGCAGCCCCCAGCTCAAATGGTAACATAAGTTTCTGATACAACTCCCAAAATGAGAGCAATACCTTCTAAAACATAGATGCACAAAGACCCAATGCAGGGAGCTCGAAGACATATGTTAGACCCTGCCATAACATTTCTTCAGCTACAGCAGCAGACCATGTTATGCTAACCTGCATCTTTAACTAACGTAACATTTGACTATCTAAAGATGCATACATTTTTTGTTGAACTGAAATATAATTTTGGAGGTTTAAGTTGTTTAAGATGGGGAATTTTGATATACTTTAATAATGATGTTTTGTCAGGTGTAGGGATAGACAAAAGAAAAACAAACAAACAAAAAACTATTGTGTTAGGTTCAGGCAATAGTAAATACTTGGCTATGGTTAGGAAATATATGGCCAAGGCAGATAGGTATATGTAGGCTGGATCTGATAATGAAATTTAATGATTGCTTCTTCTTTACGCTCTAATCAAGGAAGGGGAAGCTTACACATATTTCTCTGAAACTAGACTTTATTATGCACAAAGATAATAAACATTTTATGTAATTTATTTGAACGCAGCTACTGCCAAAACATTTTTTTACCAAAGACAAAAAAAAGTTAATCATTGAATATTTGGAACTTCTATAAATAACATAAACTATTACACAAAGATAAACAGCACATGTAGTCAGGTGATATTAAACCATTACAGGATAGACTGCAACAAAATTATGTGCATGTTTAAAAATAATTTTTTTTTTTTTTTTTTTTTTAAGTCTTTTAGTTCAGAAGTTGAGAATGATACTCTATTAAGTTTCCTCAGGAAAATTTTATTTTAATAGATGCCAAGCAGTGACAGTTTTACACCTCTCTGTTTGGGACTTTGTTCAGGAATCACTCCCTTGTGCAACTCAAACTAGAATTCAGTGATTAATCTGGTCTTCCTTCCTCCTCACCTCCCCTGACAGCTAGCTTTGCCTTTCTGGTCAAAGAACTTTGTCCTTGCAGAGACACACTGTTATCAGTCCTCTTGTTCTGTTTATGTACAAACAGAACATTCCTGTCAGTGACAGGCTCAGCTGGAAGGTCAGGAGGTGATGTAAGGAAAGGGGAGGCAAAGAAGGAAACCACGCCAGAACCAGAAAATGATTAGAGGACTTGCGCTGTCCAATACTTAACACAAGACTAGGCGGGAGAGATATGACAGATGGGGTGACTGAAAGGTAAATGATTATGGAAGAAAATAAAGCAGAGAAAGTATGCAAGAGCAAAATGTAATCTACAGTTACAGCTTAATGGGAGACAAGGAGTAAAACTTTTCTTAAAGAAACAAAGATCATTTGGAAGCATTAGTAAATATAGGTTCAAGAAACCCCCGTCACAACTAACAGAAGAAAGCAGGCACTTCGATGAGGACTGCTTTGATACAGGAAGAACAATGTAACAACTAAAAAAAGAAATATTCCAGAAGAAAAGGAGAGAGTTTCAGGGATGGGGAAGTAACATAGTTCATAAGGGAAAGGGGGGGGGGCTGAGTCTGGTAACTTCTGAATTCTCCAGCACAGCTTCTGGTCATCAACAACTGCCACACCCAGGGTGAAAGGTCAGGACACAAGACATAAAACTCTCACCCAAAAGTTACATAAATAGACAATGAGAAGACACACAAGCATACCTGTGCACAAAAACTGATATGTAAAAAGAAGGAGTGTTTATATATTCAGGAGGCACATTATCAGCTAGCTAAACAGAGACAAGCTCTTAACACGAGGGTATCGTGAGTATTTAGGTCATTGTGAAGATAAACAAAAGGAGAGAGAATAAATTAATCCATCTTCTGCCACTCGCCTAAAGTTGGGCTGTGGGGGCAGCAGCTTAAGCACAGGAGTCTGGACTTACCTTTTGTCATGCCTGCTCCACCTCTACCAGTCCGCTCATCTTCACCAGCCTACTGATTACCAGTTTGAGACTCCACCTGT
>JBAMHW010000015.1:25767171-25788563 GCA_037177495.1 Rhadinocentrus ornatus
AGGAGACTATATATATACCTATATAGAAAGAATTTTATTTTTTCAGATTGAAATTATTATTTTTTTTTTTGGTTGGTTTTTATGTTTTAGATTTTTATTTTTTTTGGGGTTTTTTTTGGGTGGGGGTGGGGGTTTAAAAACAGGAAACAAAGTGAAAAGAGCTCAGGGACTATATTAAATCAACTTGCAGATCTATACATCACAGTTTGGACAACTGCTTTTCTCTTTGCTTCATTTAAACAGTGGGACCAACTGACACTTACAAAAAGGAAAAGGGGGGGGGGGGGATTTAATAACTGTGACATATCAACAAGTTTTTTCTTTTAAATCTGCATTTTCTAACATGCAGCAAATTAACACAAAATGATTTCAGAATTGCAAGTAAAGGGTGGCATTACACCAGACTCAATCATTTTAATAATTTATTGAGGGTTTTGTCCTTTTGAAGGTCACATAAAAAGCTGCATTCTTCATTTCAAAATACATTTTGCTGTTAAGCAAATGAGGTCAAGAATACCAACAAAATGTTAATTTTCCATTTTTCACTGTGAGAATGTGTACAAAGAAGGGACACCTAATCTTTTTCCATGTTTAGAATCATAAGAGAAGCATCAAGGTCAGCAAAAATATTTCTGACACAACTGATCTAGTCCAAACATGAGGGGGAAAAAAGAAAAAAAGAGTGTAACATCTAGGCTACCTCACAGAATTATCTTTCTCTAAACACACACTCACACATACACACACACACACAATTACATAATAGCAAATAATCTTTGAATGTAGGTTTGTTTTTCTACCAACAGCTAAGCAGAAACATAGTTTATCCAAACACCCAGGTGTCAAATATTTTTACTAGCTGGATGCAGAAAGTCACTTAAATGGTGCCCTTCATCTCAGCCCCATTTGAGAAAATGCAGACTTTCACAGCAACAATCAAACACACAAGCCAGCAAAGTCAGCTGCCAATGCAAACATGGACATGCATGCACATATGAAAACCACCATTACTGCCACCATCCTCATGCAAATCACCTGCTGTCAGGGTAGATCCTGCTGCTCGGCAGCTTCAGGACAGCAGCTGCCTGGCAGCCACCTGATTGCTCATGGACTTTGTCACCTGGATGGTTCTCCTACCATCATCCCACCTCTTATCCACATTTACCAGACTGCTAAAGTAAATACTGAAACCATCTGGTCTTTCAAGTAGTCCTCAGTTATACACACATACAGAGACTAAAAGTCTTTTATAAGTCACTTACAACTAGCTAGAAATATATAATTTTTTTCAGGTTATAGATAATAATCTGACAAGATTTCAAAAATAGCACAGCTGTTTTTAGAAAAATGCATATGCGTAGTTTGTTTGGTCTTAAGTTATACTAAAATATACTTATTTAGCTAGGAGTTGGTTAGCTTAACTTAGCATATTTTTGGGATGACTGCTAGCCTAGATTTGTTCTACTACTTCACATTAGCATACAGACAAAACTATGCTTACCATTCTCTGAACTTAATAACAGCACTCAAGATGTGAAACTGTTAAATATATCTTTACTTGCATACGTTAAAATTTGCCCCTGTCCAAAGTTTGCTTTCTTAGCATCTGTTCTTCTGTAAACCCATTCTAGGTGTTTGATGCCACCACTGACAATGCCCGCCTGGTTCTCAACATCGACAATGCTCGCCTGGCTGCTGATGACTTCAAAGTGAAGTAAGAACTGCCTACTTCACATCTGAGACTATAAAACACCAAGCCAGACAGCTGCAGACACACCCAGCTTTACTACTGAATGCACAGCAGGATGAATAATACTGCCATGATTTAAGGAAGCAGTCATCGGTCTTGTAGTCATAAATCATCACCCTCGCATTAGAATTTGGCAAAGATAATAAGTTTTGTCATTATATTATATGTCATGGCCAACCCAACTGGCTACTACAGTGCAAAATTGTATGCTGGCCAAATATCCTAGTATACATTTACACTTAAAGAGAGAAGGTACATTAGAGAATATGTTAATTTTGACCAATGCAATACGTAATTTAACACAGGGTCTAATAAATGCATTTACAGTCAGACTAAGATTTTTCAGTCCATGTTAAAGCAAGCAGCTGTCTGTGCTCTGCAGATATGAGTCTGAGCTGGCAATCCGTCAGTCTGTGGAGGCTGACATCGTTGGGCTAAGAAAGCTAATCGATGACACCAACTTGAGCCGCATGAACCTGGAGAGCGAGATCGAAACCTTGAAGGAGGAGCTCATCCACCTCAAGAAGAACCATGAAAATGTAAGTTTAACTTCAAATAAAGTCAAAAACACTATTGATGTCATTCTTCTGTTTATATTATCAGCACTGCACTAAATAAATATTAAAAATAAATAAATAATAATTAAACTAATTTTAAACACCTCTGGCAAACATCCACACCCTTAAAATAACGTAATAAATATTTACATACTAGCTCATCTCAGTAATCCCTGTCATTTTGTGCTCAACTTACACAGACATGTTGTGTACTTGGTCGTAGCAAAGCAGGCAGCAGGGCGTACTTAAAAACGGGCGTGAGAAAACGTCCCTTCTCTGTTAAGAAATGTAAAATGCCTGTGTGTAATTTCTGTGGGAAGCCTCATCGTAAAAAACTTTGACAGTCCATATTTGGCAACAGAGATAGCACCACAGAATTGAAATGATTGTGATTTGTATAAGTATGTCAAAACACAAACATTTTTTTTCCAAAGGGAATTATTAAAGTAACTGTTTTGGGACCCAGGCACAGATTTAGACGCAACCCCTGTATATTTACCCGACCATAGCATGTGATTATTGTTGGAGGAGGCTATGAGTCCCTGCTAGGTCACAGATTGAGTAATCTTCAGCAACTAAACTAGTTTAATGGAACTCTGTTTATTTTAAACGAAAGGTAACATATTAACTTATTAACACATTTGCAATCATAGTTGAAGCAGATAAAAAAAAAAATTAAACCAAGTAATTATTTGTATGTTTAGACACTAATTCCTCTTTTCTTTTTTTTCTTTTTTGCTTCTTTAGGAAGTTATGGAACTTCGCAACCAAATTTCCCAGTCTGGAGTTCATGTGGATGTTGACGCTCCCAAGGGTCAAGATCTGTCTCAGATCATGTCTGAAATTAGGGCCAAGTATGAAAAGATGGCACTGAAGAATCAGGAAGAACTCAAAACATGGCATGAGTCTCAGGTAAATGATTAATGAAAACTCTCTTTAACAGAGACGTTCTCTAGCACAAAGTCCAAAATTTAATTTTAGTCTGACTCATCTTTTAATCTGCTTTGCCTTCTTAGATAACCGAAGTCCAGACTCAGGTGAACCTGAACACAGAGGCCCTGAAGGGTGCCCACACAGAGGTGCACGACCTGCGCAGACAGATACAAACACTAGAAATTGAACTGGAGTCACAGAAGAGCCTGGTGAGAAGAATACTGTCAGCACACACTTCATTTACCTCAACACAAGCTTATCCTCCCTCCCTGCGGTGCCCAACTCAGCACTTCAAGTTGCTTGCATTTACTTTGTTGACACAAGCTTTACACTCTGGTGACCTGTCGCTATGAAGCCATCATTGCAGAGCTTAGTTCATTGTAAAAAATTAACTCATCCTTTTCTTTCTGCGTGTTCTTCTCATGCTAACAGAAAGCCTCCCTGGAGGGCACAGTGAGGGACACAGAACTACGTTACAACATGGAGATTGAGTCTCTTAACTCCATCCTCCTGGGTTTGGAGGCAGAGCTCACACAGCTGCGCAACAGCATACAGCTGCAGACACAGGATTACGAGGCCCTACTCAACACAAAGATGAAGCTGGAGGCAGAGATCGCTACATACAGACGGCTGCTGGATGGTGAAGACTTCAAGTGAGTGGGATCATTTGTCTGTAAAACAAGGAAATACCTTTTTTGTATTGCTCACTATAGAAAGCACCTAACTGGCTTTTCATGTCTTTGTTTAGGCTCCAGGATGCTCTGGAGGAACAGAAAACAGTGAGGACCAAAGTGTTGACTGTCACACAGACCCTTGTGGATGGCAAAGTGGTCTCCTCCAACACAGAGACCAAGAACCTTTAAATATAAGAAACAACCAACTAACTCTCTAATCACCTGAATTCAATTTGACAAGTTTTACATCCAACTTACTTTTTAGTCATGCAGCACTAACCATTAGATCCTCAGCTGTTTCAGATATTACTTTGACATCCTGGATATACAGCTGTTGAAGAGGGGACAAAAAGACTGGACTGAAGGAAAACAAAATCATCTTATTTATTTCATCATGGTTTATTTATGTCCTGCAGATGTTTACAAAGTTCAGAATTGGAAAACTGCGAACTTTTCTGAGACAAACTCAGTCAGAGTCAAAAGTCAAATTAATGTAATTTTTTCAGATATATATTTTGATAGTCATGTTTCGTTTTCCTTTTGTCCTGTTGTGTGTCCTCCTGCAATGCTGTGATGATCAGACATTTCAATAAAGTTCATTGGAAAAATATTGCTGGTTAACATGGTGTCTTGTTTCAAAGGTTCATAAATGAGGTGGGTTGGCTTAGTGGGAAGAGTGGTTGTTTTGTAGCCTGAGGGTTGCCGGTTCAATCCTCTGCCTGTCAAGTTTATGTGGAGGTGTCCATGAGAAAGACACCATATTGCTCCTGATGGGTCGTTGCACGGCACGGCAGCTTCCACCATCAGTGTGTGAATGGGTGAATGTGACATATAAGTGTAAAGCGCTTTGGGTTTCATTTCACTGATATGGATTGTTTTAGACCAATTCTGATATTTGGCAGAAACAATTTAGGATTACCGATTAATCGGAGGATTGTTTAAAAAAATGTATATAATGAATAAATAACTTAATTTTTTGGTAATTAACGGTTACACCAACAAAAAATATTAATTACAGGCAAAACATTTTACTGTTTGACAATATTTTGTCTTTAGGTGTTAAACTTTACAACAGAAGAATTAAAAAAAAACATGCAACAAAGCATTAAATAACTGGGAAATTAAATTATATAACCTTAAAAAAGGACAATCTATAAACTAATTATATAAATGAATGATGAATTATTAAAAAATGTCTTGTTTTGTATTTATTGCTGATGCAAATTAGAAGAAGGTTAAAGAACAGGTAGAAAAAATTTTTTTAAAGGTGTAAACAGAAAAATGTGAGAGGAAATCAATCGAAACATTGAGGCCCCCTGTGGTATGTGCAATTTTCAAGAACAAAAAACTGTTAAGTACAAAATGTTTACACATAAAGTGGCATTAGATCTCTGAAAAAAAAAAATTATTAAAAAAAGAGTGTAAATCTATAAAAGTTATAGAACATATCTTTCAACGTTTGCCCTTCAGTCTTGTATGTAAACATGAAATACCTTGTATGGAAAAGCAACAAATAAACAATATTAAAATAAAACTTACACAAGCCCTGTTTTATTATTCCTAATACTGCCACTTCAACAGAGAAAATATCCCTCCCTTGTATGTGCAGATGCTGTCCATTAAAAAACAAAATGAGGGACATATCTCTATTTTTCCTATTTATTTATTTAAGAATCCTTAATTGAAGAATTTACTACAAGCAGTTTTCTTTGTTGTTTTTGGTTTAATTTTGAATGTCTTTAAACATGTTCCTGTTTACACCAAAGTTAACCACTTTTATGTTTTGCATTTGTTTTCTTACTGTACCGAATAAAGAAAAAAAAACAACTAACCTTAAAACCAAGGTACGTACCAATCTGTGATTTTGGTGTATCGTTGCGATTAATAGTTGCTCAGCCCAACCTTTTCTCAAAAAGAAGTTAAACTATGCATTTCTTAAAGACTTTGTTGAGGGCACATTTAATTTTTAGGATCATAAAGAATGTTTATTGGTAAGAAAAAATTGGAAGCCTATTCAACCCTATCCTTAAAGCTCCTTTCTATATCGAGTTTCCATAGACAAACTTTTTTAATGAATATATCACCACACCTTTTCACCTTTGAAAGATTACCATTGAGGGACAAAGTCTAAGCAAAGGGGTAAAGGTAAAAATGTAATATAGATAGGAGAGGAGCGGCAACAAGGTCATTTGACATCCACTGTCATATATAAGATCCCTAACACCTCCTTAGTCCTCCACTCTCCGCTGCCAAGCTCCTGTGTTCCAATACGTGCCACTTCGTCCTCTGACTGATCAGCACACTTCTTACAACAATGGAGCCCCTAATTAGACGCCAGAGCTCTCAAACTCTTGGTTTCTCTGGTTACTCTGGAGTCATTGGCAGACCTCTACAGATGGATAAGTCCTATGCTCATAGTGTCAGCGGCGGGGCAGGCGGCCACGGAACCAGGATCTCCACTGTATCCTATAGCACTCGGGTTGGCAGTGGCCTCGGTGGCAGTTATGACTACCGATCCTCAGGATCCACCTCTGGGACACTGGCTATTGGAAATGAGAAGCTAGCCATGCAGCACCTGAACGATCGCCTGGCCAGCTACCTGGAGACCGTGAGGAATCTGGAGAAGGCCAACAAATCACTGGAGATCAAGATCAGAGAGATCATTGAGCAGAAAGGCCCCTTGAAAGGAAGTGACTACAATAAGTACTATGTTATCATCTCAGAGCTGAGGGAAAAGGTGAGCAGATGAATCACTCTATCAATTATCATTCTATCATCAATACTGCTTATCCCAGTCCAAGATCATGGGGAGCAGGCCCCTATCTACTGCAAATAAATGAGAGGCAGGGTACACCTGCAACATGTCACCAGTCCTTTGTTGTACAGTTTTTTTTTTCTTTCATTTTATGTAGGAAATGGAAAAAGAAAATGCACTAAATAACATCAAATCTTCAGTAAATTACATTGAGAACTAAAAGTTCTACTTTTTCAAACAAAGCTATGACTCAAGTAGTTGCAAAACGGCAAAGCTCAATAACCTTTTAAATGTCTCATAATTTGGAGCAAAAGTCATCCCGGAGTCTGTTTCTCATGTCTCGCAACTGATTTCACAACATTTATTACCTGCAGCTTTGCCCTTATCGTCGTGCGCAATGTGAGCTAGGATTGCACAAAAGAGATAACATTTATGACTTTTCTTAGACCAATTGTCCTTTCATCAAAACCATTCATCAAAGTGAAAATAGCAGTTCTGTTTTCATCAGCATCACTGTCAGGAGATACATGTACAACTAAAAATCACAAAAACTTTTGAATTTCTTTCAGATCTTTAATATGATCAAGGAAAACGCCCATCTTGCGATTTCTCTCGACAACGCACGTCTTGCTTCTGATGACTTTAGAGTCAAGTAAGTATTTCAAGTGCATCAACTGCAAAATATGACTGTTTTCTGTCCAGCATAATTTGAGATATATGACATGTTGACAGGATGGAGTACGAGATGTCCATGAGGCAGGCAGTGGAGGCTGATGTAAATAAACTAAGGAAACTTCTGGATGACACAAATGTTATTCGTCTGCACTTGGAGGGAGACATTGAGTCTCTGAGGGAAGAGTTGATCAACTTGAAGAAGAATCATGAAACGGTGAGAAAGAATTTCAGTTCGCTGGTGATGTCATTTCATCCTGTCTACTTGATGAGCATTACAGGATTTCTAAGAGAAAAATCTCATTTGATCAGCACTTCTGTCAAATTAAAGCAGTCAATCTGCTGTTTGTTCCTTCTTCTGTTTGAACAGAATAACCCCACTAACTTTTATCAGGAAATCACTCCCTAACTAATTTCCTCCTCTACAGGATGTTGCTGAAATGCGTGCCCACATTACCCAGGTTAACGTCAATGTGGACGTTGATGCTCCTAAAGGTCAAGATCTGGCCAAGATCATGGAGGAAATGAGGGCTAAGTATGAGAAGATAGCGCTGAAGAACCAGGAGGAACTCAAAGTATGGCATGAAACTCAGGTATAACAGAATTTACGTAGGACAACATAGTTGTATGAATGGTTACTGTTTTTAAAGCACTATTTGCAAACAATAAATTGTATTCTATCCTGTATTAAGATGACAGAGGTACAGGTCCAGGTAACGGAGAGCTCAACAGCATTAAAGGAATCCGCAAGTATGTTGACTGAAATTAGGAGGAGGTATCAGGCAATGGACATTGATCTTCAGTCTGCACGCAGTCTGGTAAGAATCTGACTTTCTGCAGTGTCACCACAGGTAGGGGTGACTGGTAGCCACTTATCCATCTTAGGTTAAACTAGACATCTTGCATTTATATCTTGCATCTACCAAGAATCACACTCCCTGGAAATTGTTGCATTTCTTAAAGGATTATGATTCTTTACCCTTTTCCTTTAAATGGGTTGTGCTTGAAAAAATTTAGCAAATTTGCAAAGTCTTAAGTCCACACTAAAGTCATTTATTCCCTAAAACAGAATACCCCACCCCTAGACTACTTTAACACTGTTTCTCCCTGCAGTTAATTTACATAATCCCTAGTGTGCATACTTTAAACAAAAATGAGTAGTATGAGCACACACAGTCACACATTGTTTCTGAACAACTGGAACAGACCTTTTTAGAAGAAAAGACCAACTAAAGAGAAACATTTGAGACATATGATGAGTTGCAGTGGAGTGAAACAATATTTTCTTCATTTTGAAAACATTAAAGCATATAATAGTGAAACCCCAAATTAAGATTACTGTTAGCATATTATGTTTTCTTTCAGGAATCTTAAATTCTAAACACCCAGGGCAGACATTAGCTTACTTTAGCTCTGTCCAATGGTAAACAAGTTCCACCTACCAACACTACTAACACTTGTGTGATCACAAACTAAAGTTTATGGCTTTTTAGTTTTGTAGGTGTAATAAGTGAGCTTCCGACATCCTTGTAGATGGATTTTGTCACTTTAAACAAAGATGGTTGGCCTGTGTTGCCAGTTTCAACACTAAGCTAAGCTAAGCAAAGCTAAATTAAGCTAACATGAGCTGTATCTTTATATGAAAAGCAGCAGCACAATGGCTATTGATTGTTCGTCTAACTCTTGAAACTGTAAAAGGTAACATCCTATTTCTCTGCAGCAACAGTGAGTCTTCTCTTTCCTATCTTAACAGAAAGAGGCCCTGGAAGCCACCTTGCGTGACATTGAGATGCGTTACAACATGGAAGTGGAGAGGTACAATGCAATCATCTTGAGGTTGCAGGAGGAGCTGAGTCAGATCCGCACAGACATCCAGCAAAACACAAGAGAATACGAGCACCTCCTGAATATCAAGGTGAAACTGGAGGCTGAAATCGCTGAGTACAGGAGGCTGCTGGATGGTGGAACTGGCCTGAAGTGAGTATGAGAAAGATAACATGGGTGAAATAGTTCAAAATGACTTATAAAAGTGCAGGTGGTAGTTTTGCCCGAAGAGATTCATCTGGGACTACTTTTGCATATTTAATTCAAATAACCTATGCAAACATGGAGCATGGAAAAGGAAATATGGAAAGTTAAAATCCCTCTCGCCATCACATTTAAAGTACACTGTAACTACAATAGTTTCTGTTTTCTTTTTCGTATTACCAGACTGGAAGATGCTGTTGACCAGAAGATGGTGGAGAAAAAAGTAGTGATGGTCACTCAGACTCTGGTGGATGGCAAAGTGGTGTCAGAGAGCAAGGACGTCAAAACCACTGAAAAGATTGCAATTAGTTAAAACTAGAGAAAAACAATCTGGGTTACAAAAATAAACAGAGCAAATATTAGAAAATGTGCCTGTGCCTTTTCTTTTAGCGTTACATAAAGAAGCAACTGAACCATCACAAAGACAACTTTGCATTCACAGTAATCCACTGGTTAATAAACTCATGTAAAATCTCAATCTATGCTTAACTTTTGGGGGAAAATTGTATTTTTAATTTTAATCAATATTTAAAAAATAATCATTCATTTTATGTTCTACATATCAAATAAAAAAAGAGGAAGCAATACATTCAACTTAACTGAAAGACTACAGCTATAAGCTAAGCTAACTATATGATGGCAAAAGAGCAGAACAGATCTTCTCGTTTATCACTTTAATAAAAAACTGAACCTATTTCTCAAATGAATTATTTTTTGTGTTTGATATTACATGAAAGTGAACATTGTTCTAACAAGAGAGTTATAAAAACACAACATTACACAGATTCACAACAAAAGGCCTCTCCTCTGCTATGTAGGCATTGATAGCTGCCTGGCCTCCTGCCATCATCCTCCCTCTCATCCAAGTCTGCAGGAAATTCTTTGAGCCTCTGAGAAATTCACATTGTGACCTGCAGTTCTTTAACCTTGTCCCATTACAGGCAGAAAGCTGCTATTCCCATGCCATGCTCAAGCAGGCCAGCAAAGTCCTGTCTCTGCTTTTTGTTGATTTATGTTCACATGAGTCAGACTAATTCCTGTGAACCATTCTAAACAAACTGACCCCTTTGGGTCTGTTTGATTGAGTTGAATCGCTGCATAACATTGGGTTTGTAGGAAGTTAATGTGTTAATAGAGATGTGAGATGCAGCTGATTTGATCATTGCTGGGATTTGGTTGGAGAGTTGAGGGACAAGTACACCCATAACCCTCACAATGTAACCATTTTAGGCACATAGAGAATTGCAACATTCCACAGAAAGCACCATTTATCTTCCTGCCAGGGTCTTATTAAAGCTTGTTTCTCAACTGCTTCTGAGAATAAGTGAAAGTTCCCTAATTTGTTCAATTTTACAGTGGCCTAAAGCTGTTGTGAAAAGTGTGTGTGGCAGCATGGCTGCTGTGAGCAGCTCCTTGCACCAGTCACACCAACTTCCATGTGTAAGGTCGTAAAGTTGTCTTTGTTCAGTGTGTGTTGGGGTGGACTGTAACTCCCTGCAGACATATGCTTCATATTATGGCCTCACTAAAAGATGTTGAGCATCCAAACTGGTGAGGGGAAAACATTTCTGAAGAGTAGCGGAAAAGAGAGGGTGGGATTGATGAGGGTAGGAGGAGAAAATATAGAGGGCAAATGTGCATATCTCTGCTGCATGCCTGTAATCCTTTGGTGGGCCCCAAAGGGAGCTTACAGAACAGTTCTTTTCTTTCATAGGATTCTTTTAGCTCTGTCATGCTACTCACCTAAAACAGCAAGAAAAGAAATAAACTGATCATTCAATCATCTCTAAATTTTCACCACATCACAAGGAACTATTGTAAACTTCACAGTGATAAATGCAAACAGAAACTAAAAACAAATTTCTTTCAAGCCTTTTTTGTCTAAAGGCTGCCTTAATGCTTGACAGGAGCAGTGAGCAGGTTTCTAATTTTGACCAAAGAATTAAAGAAAACAAACATGCTTTTTTCTCTTATCTCTGTTGTCTTAAATCCCTTTTTGAGCATGCAAAAGGTCTGCAAAGTTACAAAGCACACATCTAGAGGAGTAATTGGGTGTTTTCAGACAAGAGGAACGTTTACAGTTCTTCTAACTATTGGAGGAAGTCCTCCATTTTTCCCCTTTCAGAGTCACAGGAACTGCATGCAGCACGCAGTTAAAAGGATGTCTTTTCATTTTTAAACTTACTAATGCAGGTAGTGATTTACTGTGTGGATTGGCAACAGAACAACAAAATTCCATCTCATCTACAAACCATCACTTCAGTGTTCCTATGAAATGCAACCTGAGAATGAAAAAAAAACACATGGGTTTGTTTCTTTAAGTCTTTGAGTTGAAGATGCAACTCCTAAAGTAAACTGCTTAAAATGCTGAGTCATATGTATTTCAGGTCCGCTTCTTTACTTTATGACATTACAATGTAACACTTTGTATTCATTCAATGCCTGCTTAGTGCCTGCTTTGGAATTTCTCAAAAAAAAAAAAAAAGAACCTCCCTTGCTTAATTTGACCTATTTAGTTGAATTTGAACTATTTAGCTGACCAGTTAGCCCAGAGAGGATACAGGATTTAAAACTGGAGTTCAGACTGAAGGTGACAAGAGGTGCTGCAGCTATTTGGAGCATGTGGTAACGTCTTTTGTTTTTCAGCATTAATACAGTAAACATGCTCTAGGAGACCTCAGTAGAAGACATTTTTTTTACTTTTAATTAACACTTGGGACGGCCTTTTCTGGAAGTGTACTTTCAAAGACCTTTGCAAGAATCACTCATCCACATTTTTACCACCATACCATTGTTTCTTGAAGGAACTTCTTTATTTTTAAAATGCCAACTTTGTTTTAAAGTTAAAACAAAGCTCATTGATCAATAAAAAAAGAAAACATAAAAACACTGCCCAATATTTTGAACAACTATTAAATTTATAGTGACTTATTTAACTTAAAATATTCTGACTAATATCTTATGGCAGCTTCATGCTTTTTTATTATTATTAATAATATTTTTTTAAAATAAGTGAGCGGGAGTTTTGGATCCTGGACTGCTGAGGTTCACAGTTTGACATGCAAATGATTATTTTAGCAAATGTGTGGCTCAAGGAAGCTAAGCTGTGTCCAATGATAAAAATCATGTTTTTCTTCTCTCCTACAAAGCGCCAGGACACCCTTAAAATGTGATTTGATATACTTCAGAGGAGCCTAGGCTCCCAAAGTTAGAATCCAATAACTTAAAATGACTTTAAGTTAAATAAAAAAAACAGCTTTCTTACTAAATAAAACCAAAATCAAATTCCCATGTGAGAGTTGAGCCATAGAATTCACTTTTGTGCTTAAGATTACAGACAATAAGACATTATTTTATTTTAGAAAAGACAACTGCACTTCTGCATTTAAGTAAAGAGACTAAATGTTTAACTTACAAATCATCAAAAGGTAAATATATACCTAGTTAACTAGTCTTGGTCTTCATATATTTTCACTGAAGCTGAGATAAGAAAGCCCTGCATAACATTTATACAAATTGATTATATGTAAAATATAAATAAAAAGGTGGAAATAAAGTCTTGCAAAGTTGATAAATGCTGGAGATAAACTCCACCTGTCTCTGTTACATCCACATTGCATCACCCACAGCAAAGTACTCAGGAAATCCCCTTCAAATCACAGCTACAGACCATTCCAGTTTATTTTAACAAGACTAGGCCTGTTAGGAGGCCTATATTAGCAGCCATCATGAGTTAAAGTAAACAGTTTGAGAATTCATTCAGGATTTTTTTCCAAACTGTGCATGAGTCACTCGTAACGGTCTGTGGCACGCCATATAAAACACTCCTGTTTCATTTCTTTCTGCAGTAAAACAGTTAAACTGAGATAAAACATTAATCACCTCACTCTCACCCAGTAATATGTTTTTAATGGTTCCCTCTTCTCCACACATCTGCAGGGTGTGTTCAACATGAGTCAGTCATCCAAAGCTCTTAATTTTTTGGGCCTCCTTCCAGTGGGAGTAAAAACATGGGGGAGAAGTGAGGGACAGAGGGTGTGATTATGTGTGCAGGGAAATTTTAGGAGTTTTGTGGACAGCGGGAGTAAAAAAATGGGAGCAAGAGAAACACAAAGCAAACTGATGAAAGCTGTTGTAGATTTGGTCTAATTGGTAGAATAAACACTCCATGTTGGACACACAGTGAAGAACAGACTCCCCACAGGAAGAGTTCCTAATCAAAGTCTGCAATCAAAATCAAAGCAGTGCAAAGTGTCTTTTGTCTTCTCACAGCATCACAGACCTGACAGATTTAGACATTCCATATTGTCTTCATAGACCTCTTGGAACAAAAACATGTAAGGTTTTACTCAGTGAAGCTGCCAGCAAAAAAGTTAAAAAGGGGAGTAGGGGGGAGGTAAGACTGAAACTGAAAATGATTGACTGATGAGAAGAGGGTAAAAACAGGAATGTGGGTAAGCAGAGAGCAGAGGAGGCCATGGAAGTGGAGGAGGAGCAGAGGACATGTAAGTAAGAACAGAACTGGGCAGCCAGCCACCCCCCAGCCACCGTTTGCTCTCCCCACTTTCATTTTCCAGTGCTGCGTGGGGAGTGAGCTGGAAATCCAAGGCTCACCTCCCAAACTGAAAGGCTGAATTGGCTGAACTTGCTGAGTGACTCATTCGTCTGGTTTCTGTGGAAACTAACCAAAGAACTTGGTGACCAGAAAGTTGCAAGCTGTACACCCAAAGGAGAAAGATGATTGCTGCCTGTGCTCTGCTAAAAATACAGTGGTGAGGCTCTCTGGCATGGATGAATCCAGCACTTAACAACTCCTAACCCTGAGTTCATCAAGTTAAAAACGCATATAGTGTCTATTGTTTTTTTTTTACACACTTTTATCTTGCTATCTGCAGTAGTTTCATTGACCTTGAGATTCTTTGAATCAGTAACTCACTCTCATTCCAGAGCAGAGGGTAAATGATTAAATCTGAGATCATACTGCTCCGTACAGAGTGAAAAGATAGTAACACTTTAAAGAAAGAATAATACATTTATCTTTAATAGTTTCTTCAAGATCTACAAAACTACAAATTTTGTTTCTAAAGGGATTAGTTGGCACACGTCAATCGTTCCATTGGCTGCCTGTTTATTTTAGAATACAATTTAGGATAATTTTATTTATTTTTAAATCCCTCCATGGTCCTGCACCATCCTACCTCGCTGAGCTCCCTCCCCCTTACATACCTACACGTTCTCTAAGATCAGCTGACCAACTGCTCTTGATGGTGCCTTGAACAAAGCTGAATCTCCGAGGAGATCAGGTCTTTGCTATCGCTGGTCCCAGATTGTGGAATGACAGACCTCTGCATATCAGACAGGCCTCCTCCTTGCCTGTTTTTAATCTCTTCTTAAAACTCACCTCTTCTCTTTAGCTTTTTCACACTCTTGAGATGTTAACTATTTTTTTTGTGTTTAATTTTTTTTAAATATTATATCTAGTTTTATTTGTCTGGTTTTATTGTTTATTTTATTGACTGTGCTTTGATTCTTCTGACAGCACTTTGGTCCATTGTGGTTGTTTTAAAGTGGTTTATAAATAAAGTTGGATTGGATACGTATGATGATTTTAGTAGTACATATACAATAAATGGAAGATTAAGTTAACTGTAAGAAACTTTGACAGTAACTTTTCTCTGGTCACTTGAACTTCATTAGACTGTGAGTTATAGAACATTCATGACCTATATTTTCACAACGCACCTGAATAATCGGCTGGAGGATATTAGAAATGAATGGGCACTTCAACAAAAATACTATTTAAAGTGCTGCCTGCTATAAAATTCCATTAAACTTCATAAACCTTCACCATCAATAAAACTGAGGGGCAACATGTTTTTAGTCTCTGAGATGAGGTCTGCTTTTGCTCTTCACATCTAACATTGTTTCGGTGTTGCTTCCTGCTGTTGCCTCTTGGCCAGTTTGTAATTGTAAATGAGAACAAATTCCCATCTGACTCATCTGCTTATAAATAGAAGTTACTACTGCTACATCAAACCACATCTGGCGACAAAGCTAACTATTGATGCTGATTAGTAGATGGACCTTCTGCTGGATGTTTTGCTCTCAAACGACTGTATGACTGACTTATGATATGCTAGCTTTACCCAGCAGAGGTTGCAATGGACTGAATTTTTCTTCAAGTAGTTCCACACAGACCTTTTTGCCATTTGTTGTCTTTGGCCATTCATCTGTTCATTTACTTCTGCTTATACGGGGTAAGGTCATGGGGACAGCTGCCTAAGCAGGATAGCCCAGACTTCCCTTTCCTCAGCCCTTTCTTTAAGCTCATCTCAGGCCAGCTGAGAGACCTAGTCCCTCCAGCATGTCCTAGGCCTCCTCCTTGTGGGATGTGTCCAGGGTACCTCACGAGGGAGGTATCCAGGAGGCATCCTAACCAGATGCCCGAGCCACCTCATCTGGCTCCTCTACTCCTCTACTATGAATGACTTCCTGGATGACCGAGCTTCTCACCCTATCTCAGAGGAGAAAGCTCATTTCGGCTGCTTGTATTTGTGAGTTTGTCACTACTCATAGCTGGTGATCCTAGGTGATGGTAGGAATGTAGATCTGCCAGTAAACTGAGAGAAGTGCTCAGCTCTTTCTTCACTATGATTGCTTGACGATCTCCTTCTCCATTATTCCCCAGGATACTTAAACCAATGGGGCAGTGCACAGGGCATGCATGTTGCAGTGGGCAAAAGTGAAAAAGACCAAAAACTCCCTTTTCCGAACTTGCCCCAGGGAGGGCAGCCATCTGCCTTGACCGGTTGGGATGTACATGGTTCGGGTTAGGATCAATGGACATGGTTAGGTTCAGATGTTAAACGGTTTATGGTCAGGGTCAGAAAAATATACTGTATATTGGATGTTTGCTCTAATTGTGGACCAACTCAAAAAGTACACACCTTATCCTATATCGACATAAACACAAATTCCACCTAACTTTGAGATAATTTTATCACCCAGCCCAATAATCTGAACATGTTCTGAGAAAGAAATTCCTATTAATTTAATACCTCTAAGGTTTTACTTTAAGGAAAGTCAAATATTTTAAATCTCACATGCTGAAAAACAAATGTTAATGTTTAAAATGACATTGAAATGACATTGACAATTCAGTAAATGATCTGTACTTTAGAGCACTTTTCTAGACATCTTGACCACTCAAAGTGCTTTTACACCACACGTCACATTCACCCATTCACACACACATTTATACAGCACTTTTACTGTTATATACTATAAGTTTACTATAAGTTTACTATAAGTATATAAGTTTATATACTATAAGTTTGCTACTAGTACTACTGTACTTTGCTCTCTCACAAACATTCATTCAGACACATTGGGAGGTAACATAGGGTCTTGCCCTAGGAAACTTTAGCATGTAACCAAGGGAATCAAACCACTGACTTTCAGGTTGGCAGATAACTGCTCTCCTCCTGAGCAACAGCCACCTATATTCTTTAGAAGAACAAGCTCATGGATGGCATCACTTCCATTTGTCCATACTAATATTTCCATCAACAAAACTTCTGTATATAGAGGGAAAATATGTACATCATATAATATAATATATATATATATACATATGCAATGTTACATTATCATTGTGACAATCAAAAAAAGGTCACATATTTTTTGTTCAAATCAGTATATTCTGCATAGCTGATGCATTTCTGGTATTTGTAATGAATCAGAGTGCTTGGAAATTTAATTACCTCCAACAGACTTTGTCACGAGATACTCTTTCTTTCTCATGTCCTCTCAGTGAAGAAAAGAAAATGTTCAAAAACATTATTCTGCTTAAGACAGAAATTTTTTAAAAGTTTTTAAATAGTTTTGATTCTTACTGTGTCAACATAAAAAATGTTTTCTGTAAAAGGAAAAATAGTAAAGATAATAATTAGAGTTTGATGAGTACTTTGTACAAAGAGCTCTTTGTTTCCTTGTGAATTCTCTTTACCTAACCCAAGATAATCTACTTACTGCTAGATGCTGTTTGCAAGGAGGGGAACTCTAATTATAGAGATTGTTTGGGAGATGTTTTTGACGAGAGGAATTCCATCACAGGAAAGGAGGACCTGCATTTAAAGAGTGACATTCAAACACATATTCTCAAAGTTCAAAAGCACACACACGCAAACCTGCATGATTCCTGTTCCTGTTTTCTGTCCTTAAATTATCAGGCATGTGTAACAAAATCTTGACAGAGCTTTGGCTTGCTTTACTGTGTGAAATCTAAGTCCAAGTAATGAGGCACAGTGTGAGAACAAAGACCAAAAAGAGATGCAAACTAATCTGCAGAGGCTTATCTTTTAATGGTAGATAGTAAAACCAGCTAGATTTAGGAGTAAGACAGTGCCGGCTTAGAACTATGATGAATCATTGATAAATATTTAGTGTGCATTTGGGAAAAGGGAACTGGAATGCGTAGTTTCAAGGTCAAAAAGTTACAGAGTGGGTTATGAGAAAGCTAAAACATTGTCAAAAGCTTTTGTTTCCCCTTCCTCTCTTATGTCATTATAATTTGATTGTTTGTAGACCAGTAAGTTTATAAACAGGTCAAGGGCTGGAGTAGGAGCCACAGCAAACAATGGGTTTCATTCACCAATATCATCTCATGAATCTTCTTGAATTTGTTCTTAAAGACCCACTCCGAAATTTTTCAACCTTAAAACTCCGTATTCGAGGCTCATTTCATGGCACAGTGACATCTATTATGTGCATTTCTGAAGCTGTTGCTGCCCAGCAGCGTCCCATGGTTGAAAAACCTCACTATGGAGCTTTTTTATCCGGGACGCTGCATGATATTGCCTTTGAGTTTCGTTTTGTGCACACACCACCCACCAGCACCATATTTAAACAAATCGGCCATTTTGATCCTGCACCACGGTTGATTTAGCAAAGAAACATTAAAAGACTTTATCAGTGGAAAAGAGGAAAAAAAAGAGAGCCAGAGACAGTGCAAGAGACAAGACAAGAGTCAACATCAGACTGTTTTTTACTGTCTGGACAGAGCTCACAGTACAGGTATGCAGGGGTGAAAGTGGTTGCCAGTACTATTTCCAAAACTTTTATCTCTCTCTCACTTCATGCATTTTAAAATAACAAAAAACATTTTAATTGGAACATTAATAAACATGCAGAGTACAAGTCTCAAAGAACAGCTTATGAAGTCATGAGCAAAAACTTAATTATTTAAAAAGTTTGTAGATGATAACTGGTAGATATTTAAATTTTGTTGAAAGTGTTTTAGCCAACCACAAGAATGTGTGGAATTCCATTGGTATCATTTATTGAATGCGGCGTCTGTTGACGTCCAGTTGAGGAAAATGTCCCAGTGCATTAAATTAAACGCACCGATTCCCATAACAATTGTTGTGTTTGGGAAGTAGATGCGCATTGCAGTGAAATCTCCGGTTGTTACGCACTTTTGCTCTGTGCCTTTAAAAAAATAAATAAATAAATAACACGAAACACAGCTGCTTTCTCTCCTACTGATTTTAATCAGAGTATTCCGCAACGAACGTAAAGACATAATACGTGGTTCACGTTTCGAAGGCTGGGCGCAGAAGAGTCCACCGGGCTCTCTACGAGGGGAAGGTGGGGGAGCGGGGCAAGAGCCTTAAGGAAGAGAGAGAAATGCCTGGTCAAAGCTCCTTCCAGTATGGACTAAAACAGCACCGACAGTTCAGAAACAAATCTTATTGAAGGAATTTTTAAACACACAAAGTGGCTTTCAAAACTGCATGTTGCTAATGGATCTATTGTCTGACACAGAGTGCAGTCGTGACTGGTTCTGGCCTTTATAGCAGGCAGCCACTCTCCCATCTACTGCCGGGTGAATCTTTTAGTGGTACGTAGTACCAGACCGTACCTGCTTACTTTCACCCCTGCAGGTATGATGCAAGATGGATGCCGTATTAGCCGTTGATAGGGGGCGCGTCATAAAACAGCAGAAGTTAAGCAGTGCATCTTTAAATTTTACTTAAGAAGTAAAAACAAATCCAAGGTATGAAGATTTTAGTGAATGCCTCAACCTTTGTAAAAGATTTGTAAGTAGGACTACAGAAGAACAGTTTGTGAATTAGGCCCAACAACCCACGTGAAAACATAGCTGATGATCATTGGATCTTTTTAAAATTTTTAAAATTTTGCCAAGCTTCCTAAGATTTTTCGCTCTAATTCTATAGTGTGCCTTTGTATATGGCCCATTTCTTTTTTAACAAGAAGCACAAGCCATTTTTTGTTTTTTACTCAAAGTGAGAAGCCTTGCATGAAGTCAACAAACCTTCAATTCAGTACTTGGAGGAAAGCTACCAGGACGAATTGTCCCAAACTCAGGTGTGCAAGAAAATAAGGTTACAATTGTCCTGCAAATTTGATTGTAAACACCTCTTAATTATCATCTGATCATTCTCCTAAACAATTACCCCTAGGTTCTAATTAAAGTTGGGCTGATACTAGCATCGGAAATACTAACTGATCCTGTCAAAATGAGTATTGGTATCGGCATCAGTATCGGCAGTACCAAGGGACTCTGAGGCTTCTTTGTGTGTGTGTTTATATGTATGTGTGTGTGAATGTGTGAAATATTTTAATGAGTATTTTTTATTGTTATGTAATTCTATTTTGATGTGTGTAAAGGCTTGTTTTACTTTCAATATGCATGAATTGAAATATGCATGAATTATGTAAAGCACTTTGGGTTGCCTTCAGCATGAAAAACGCTTTATAAATTAAGTTTGATTTGATTAGATTTTTTCTGCGTAAACATTATCCGATACCACGAAAACAGAATCATCACCACACACAGACACAGTCTTGCTTAAGCATTGTTTTGAGTTGGTAGGCGGAGAAGCAGCTGCACGTAAGCCACTGTTGTGCTAACATTTAGCATTAGCGGTGTGTTAGTAATTTGGAATCATTCCTCATTAGAAAATCCTTGCTAGCAAAACAGCGACATGCCTAATATTCAGGGTGGAAGTTTCCAAAGGTGACATGAATGCTGCCAAATTTAACACCAGCCACTTTATAAAAGATTTGGGTTGTCGACGCGTGAAAGAGCACGAGGATTCTGTTGCAAGGAAAGGTGCATCAAACTGCAGCAATTGGAAACGATAGCAAATGTTTTTAAAAAATGTGAAAAAATTGCAATAGAAAGCCAGAAAGCAACCACAATAACAGACAATGTTTTAGAATTTATTGTCCTAGATTGACAGGACAATAAATTGTCCTGTTAACAAATTCCAGTTTCATTTGTGGAAAACATTCACTTTAAGTCCAATTCAAGATTTTTTTCAAGTTTTAATAGAAATTCTTTTATCCACTCTTAGATACACCTTATGGTGCCCCTGGACTAATCATCAGTGATGTAACCTGGAATCACAGGGGGTTTCGGGTCTTTCAACAATCAGACCCCCTCCTCCAGGCGACCCAGCCAGGGGTGATCAGGCCCCAGCTTGTGTCTAAGTTGATTCAGCCAATAATCTATAAAGTTCTCTGGCAATCATGGTTTTCATGTGGTAATAAAACATGAATTATATAAATATTTTGTTGTTGATCAGCTGTTTTTCAGTTATTAGCACTGTCTTTGTTGTTGCGCTTGTTTGATCATGATTCATTTTTAAGCTGTGATTAATCTGACATATGCATTTCATGTTTTATAGTTGAACCTATGCTGTTATACATATGAAAATGTAAAACAAGAATCAATTCCCAACAATTACTCCAATCAAATTGATCAAGTTCATCCCCCAGTTATTTTACCTTTAGTTAATTATACAAAGCTTACCTAAACTCTTTTCTACATCCTGGTTTGGTTACTTGTTTAGGCTAAAAGAACTACTTTCTTAAAGCTAAAAACATCATGGTTTGGACTAACATACATTCTTTTTATTCTTTTCTATTCTATTCTATTCTATTCTATTCTATTCTATTCTATTCTATTCTACAGTCATTTGGCAGACGCTTTTATC
>JBAMHW010000015.1:25796459-25806963 GCA_037177495.1 Rhadinocentrus ornatus
AAACCCCCCAGGGGATTTGAAAACAGAGGGGGTTAGGGGCCCAGGGGTAGGGTTGGGGGTGGGGTTCCCCCCCCCCCCCCCCCCCCCAACAACAACAACAAAGGTAGAGGGCCCGCACCATGCCGAGGAGAACCGGGCCCCCCCAAACAACCCCCTGGCGCAGGCCACACCCACCCCACCCACACACCCCGGGAACCAGGGCATCATTGACACCCCCCCACCCCCCACCCTCCACCTACTCCAACCTTCACCCCATACAACCCCTCACTGACACCCTCTCTGGCTTTGCCAATTTTTACCGCCGATTCATCCCCTCACCCTTACATGCCCTCACATCAACTAAATGCAAATTTGTCTGGTTGGATCAGGCAGACAAGGCATTTAAACATTTGAAAAAGTTGTTTACCTCTGCACCTGTGCTTTGCTCCACAGATTCATCACGTCAGTTCATGGATGTCGGTGCCTTAAACTCATGAGTGCGGGCAGTTCTGAGTCAGAGGTATGCGGACAACAAAACTCCCCCTTGTGCCTTTTATCCAGGAGCATGTCAGCAGCTAAATGTTATTATGATGTGGGCACTCGAAGAATGCAGACACTGGCTGGAGGGAGCCAATGAACCCTTTATAGTATGGACAGATCACAAAAATCTGGAGTACTTGAAGACGGCTAAGAGACGTAACTCCAGACAAGCCCGTTGGTCCTTGTTTTTTGGCCGTTTTAACTTTTCCTTGTCTTACAGGCGGGGGAGTAAGAAAGTAAAGCCTGATGCGTTTTCTCGACTCTATGACTCCCTGGAGAGTAAACACTCTCTCCTCAGGAGGCTTTAGCAATGATGCAGGCCATGGGTGACTGTGATTCTGATGGTGGAGAAGAAGTCTCTTTAATTCTTAAATAGGACAGCTCAGATACATCATCCACAGAGGATGACGCTGTGAGTGAGACAGAGAAAATTACAGGCCCCCCTCAAAAGAAACCTCGGAATTCTAAGAGGACCAAACCGAACGGATCAAGTGTGGCTGCAGAAGATGGGACTGTTTGGATCCAGCAGGAAGTTGAGCATCTCACTACATGTGGATCAAAATAACGAGCGTTTTGCAACAGAGGAGAGCCTACAGGGAACGGCAAGAGTAAAATCACTAGCCGTCTCCAGAGTTTCTTGTGCTTGATCGACATCAACATGCTGCTGTCCATCACTCAGTCCACAACCAAGCACGGCTGCAGAACTGACCCAAGTTAGAGCTTGGCTGTTTATGAGCTGTTGGCCTTCACCTTCAACCTGCAAGACACTGGCTCAAGAGGTCCTGAGTTGGTGATGTACTTTACGCATGCACCGTCTCACTGTGCGCAAGCAGGTGACGTACCAAGTTGCTCATAACTATCCCACATTTCTGTGTGTATTACAATAAACCAGAGCAGAACAATTAATCATTGGCAAAAAGAACTAAAATCTTTCTGCTTGTTGAGCATATTTTTCATAAAATATATTTTTCTCCAATATAGGTCACAACAATTGCTGCATACAGTACAGACTATGTACTTACAATAAACTTATCACATTATAACATGATACGTTTCACGTTTTTACAATAAACTATCAAATTATAACGTTATACGTTTCATGTTTTTACAATAAAACTATCCCGTTATAAGGTGATATGGTCCCAGTTTTTTAAATTTTTTTTATTTAGGTGACAGCTTCACGCTTCCGTACCTTACTGATTTGAGTTCATGTAAAAGAGTCTCGGTCAGCCACGGTCTTGACTCTGATGTCTTCAGATTGGATGTTGCGTAGAATTAGCAGGTGCTGAATGGCCCAAAAGAATCAAGGGGTGCAGACGAACCTCATGAGACCATGAAGTTGTCCCGGTAGTCATCATCAAGCACATCCAGACACTGATGCTCTCTCTGGCTGGGGAGGTCAACCTCGCATCCGTAACAGTTGTCCAGCCGGAACCTCCGAAGAGCGGTGATGAGTAGATGAAGTACCGCCGTCTATACAGTAATGATGAATCTCGATGACACCCAGCCGTCCAGCTCATCCTCCAAGCTGGTGACGTGGGTGGCATCACGGCAGACTTGAACCACACAAGATCTTAAGACCCTGTAGAGGCGGTGTGCTGGGAGCCCTCATCCGCGGGCAACTCCGACGATGCTGGTGAGCGGTCAGGATCCTGAGTTGGGTCTGGACGAGTCTCTGCTATGGCCGGGTTTTGAGCTCCGTGCTAGGGTGAAAACTCAACAAACTCAGTCAAGCCAGAGGAGGTGAAGGGTGAAGAGGCATACTTGGACGGAGCAGGGTCCAGACTAATAGGTGTTCTCAGACATCTTTGGTTCGAGGGTCCCCTTTAGAATCTATGTAAAATGTAATGCTGCAGGTTCTTTTTTATCTTGCTAGGGGCCTTTCTCACTCCCACCCCGTAGATCCTGATCCAATGAGAATGTGTAGCGTCATGGGTGGAGTTGAAGAAACAACCAATAAGGATGGAGGAGGCATGGTCTACAAAAAGTTTTTCTTTTCACAGCTATAGAGTCTTTCCAGTTGGGGCAGTCGCGGAAGAGAGTGTTAATCTTCATCTATTGTATCAGCACAGGCAGCGTGAGGCAGAGCCAACACTGTTTGGAAGACGCCGCATTCTAAGTTAAAGGACTCCAAAATATGGTGTTCTTCATCCCATAGATCCCCATAACTCGGAAGGCTAGCTCGGAAAAACCAACGGCCTGAGGCGGTGGTTTTCGACTGTCATACTGCGCCATAATGCAGCTTTCTCCCACCATCTTTCCCCAAGTTGCCGGGAGAACGTTCCAATCTAGGATGTTTAGTAGAAGAAACAGTTGAATGCTCTTCTTCATTCAAGGAGCCTAGCTCAATCTCACCACTATAGCGCGGCACCACTATCTTCCGGACTCCCCAGTCGCTGGAGGTCAAAGATGCTACATTCAGTAGAGTTCCAAATGTTTAACTCCCATCCGCCTGATACATACAGCATTGAACACATACCCCCATCAACCACTCACTCAATAGGGGACTAGAGACCGTTCGTTGCAGACTTGGCTGAAGGCATCTGGATCCGCTGGTAATACACAACTCTCTTTACCGGAGCTCTGGGTATCAAATCTGTTGATTCATAGATGGTTACAGCCATCTCGCTAATCACTGGAGGAGTACTGTTTGGTCTGATGCACCTCGGTAACTCATCGTTGCTTGTGTCAGGAACCAGTTCGCCTTCACTAGCGATGTCTTTTTTTCTTCTCTCCATTTCTTCTCCGTACTTCTCTTATTTTAACAGTTTTTTCAGACTTTGTTGGGCTCATTGGACCAACCCACTGTTACACCAAACCCTCATCTCATTGTCTCAAAACGGCGAAAGAGGCGGAGATCCCAGCAATTACGTCTCTTCCGGATCCTATGGAACGACACAACTTCCGGACAATGATGTCACTTCCACTCTCTAAGAAGGGGAGGGATTTCCAGTCAACAACGTCAATTCTGCTCTCTAAGAGGAGCGGCACTTGGTTAAGGGGCATTTCCGGTCCCTAAAAGGGGCGGGGCTTCCGGTTATGGATGGACTTCCGGTGATGACGTTGCAGCTTATGATTGGTCAATACCACCTCTCAAAATAGATTGGCGAAAGATGATGTATATATTCTCATATATATTGTATAAACCATTCAGGGGAAGTGCAATGTTGATAATTACTTTTAGGGTTTTTCAAAATAAGTGCTACTTTGGTAAAATATAGGATGAGTCCAGCTTTAAGTATAGACTTGACAAACCTGTGGCTTACAATGGAAGGTCAGCTGGAGAAAATGCAGACCACAAGGCTTGAGTGAGGGCCGAGATTAAAATCTAAATTAGCTTTGTACCCATTATAACTCCATAAAATTTCAGAATGAGAGAGAGCTTTGTCTTGGGGGAAGTGTTTCCTGACAGTAAGAAGTATATCTTCATCCAATTATTGGCCCTTTTCCTGGAGGTCTGTCACAGAGGCCAGCAAGGGGATTATAGTGGCCTAGGATTTTGTAAAATTCATGGTGCCAGTAAGAAGACTATTTCAAATTCTAAGGAGAGGAAACATTTTTATTACAAGACCACTGCATTTATTTATTTTTTTAGTATAACAACAAACCCTCAATTCCAGCTGTTGATGTTGAGTTTCTAATGAATTTTCCTTATACACAATATGTAGTGTGTGGTGGTTGGTAAATGCAAACTACTTCTGATCACAATACAGGCAACTCAATTTCATGCCCATATATGACCCAGCCTACCACTAACGTGTCTGAGTTGTGTTTCTTCTTAGTGTTTACTAGCTATTGCCTGCTGTTTTATGGAGAGTTTTGCAAAGCTGGCCACGCCACTGCCTTTGTTGGTCACAGAGCTTGGAGCTAAGAAATCCAAAAGTGGAAAAGATCAAAGTTTGACAGAGGCTTGGTCCGAGGAATGTTGGCTCAGCTTTGAAGCACTGAAGATCAAGCTGACTACAGCTCTTATGCTTCTCTTTACCCTTCATCCTGGAAGTAATTGCAATACTGATTCGTCACCGTCTGAATGAAAGATCTGGTAATTAAGAACTCCGTCTTTCTCAGCCAGACGATCCCATTGGCGAAGCAGCACCAATGCCAACTGGGAGAGCCGTTTCCACTCCTCATAACTGGGGCATTGTTTTCGCTTCCCACAAAACAGGCACCTCCCGAGTGACAGGATCAGCCTGCTGAAGAGCACAGATATCAGTCAAGGTATGCTGATGCAACACAGTGATAGCAGCTTGAGTTGCATTAGAGTGTTCTATATGCAGAACTTGATGTAAGGTTTAGGCAGACCGTTCCACAAACCACAGCTTCCAAAACCGGCTTGTTAGGTGGATACTTTTCTATTGCTTTACCCTTTTCTATTGCTTTACCCTGGCCAATATCTAATCTCAAAATCAAAATCTGCTTGCAAAGCAAAGTTGTGCAGCCCAGCATTGCTCTGTAGCACCAAGACTGCTAGAAGAAAGATGACTCAATGGGTTAAAATCAGTATAAACAATGCATTTTTGACCCAACAAGCACTCCCTGAACTTTTTAGTAACGGTCCACTTGAGTGCCAAAAACTCTAACTTCACTGAGATGTAATTTTGCATGTTATGCTCCAGGGGCCTCAAACCTCTGCTTTCATAGACTATGGGCCTTTTCTTGCCCTCTTAATCTTGTGAAAACACCGCACCCAGACCACCAAAACTTGCAGTTGTTGCTACCTGCTGTTTTGGTCAAAGAGGTACTGACCGGAGTGCATCAGTCTTCTATGTTATATTATAATTTGTTTCGGCTTTAATTACACAACAACTTCTTAACTGAGCCACACACGCTAACAAGTGTAGCATCCCTATTTACCTCCATAAACACTGTGGCACGTGTGACATCACATCTTCCTCTGAGCATGCAGGTCACTTCCAGACCATAAACGGATCATACTGGAGTCTGATGGTAACGTGATAAAATTGGATTTCAGTGTCTCTGAAGTAGCTCTGAAGCTCTGTATCACTAAAAATATGTGGCTGTTCTATTTTTGCTGCTTACTGTTTGTAAACCTAGTCGAGCTAGAGCAGAGCGGATTGCTCAGGCAGGAAGGCAGTTGATGAAAAGCAAAGTGGATCTGGTCGATTTTAAAAATGTCCATACTTTTATACATCAACATTACGTCATAACCGGCAGCACGGTCAAGAAGCCATCAAGTGAGAGAGGGTCTCACTTGACACCATGGACAACAAGACATTTATCTTGCAGGTGAAAATTTACACCATTTTATTCAACACCACACATCCCTAGTAAAAATAAATACACAAATATTTTCAAATATTTTCAGAGCAGTCTATTTGTATACCTGGTTCCATGACATACTCCTGTGAAAAATGGAATGACAACAGTAAGGTTTGGGAAATCTTTTCAAAATGATAATGATGTCAGGTTGTACAAGTCAGCACCTTCCTTCCCTCTCCGTCATACTATAATCCTCCTAGATTTTCTTGACCTGCGGGGATAATAAAGTGCATGATGCAATGCATAAACACAGCTAGTCTCATAAGCTGCCTAAATATTTAAACAGACCTCCTTTACCTTGAATCTTGGTGGAGATTATTGATGTATTATCGGTTTAGTTTTTTTCAGTTGTAAAAACAGGAATTGTTCTCAGATTCAAGAATAAAAAAACAAAACAATGTGCGGCTATAAATGGGGCGTCTAAATCTTTCTGACTATGAATCATGTCTTTCTTCACTCCAAGCAGAATATGAGGCAAACTGACATTTCCGTGAGCAACTCCACTGGGAAACCTCATGACATCTGTTTGCTTGCCAAGTTTCTGCTGGGAGAAGAGAAAGAAAAGAAAAGAAAAGAAAAGAAAAGAAAAGAAAAGAAAAGAAAAGAAAAGAAAAGAAAAGAAAAGAAAAGAAGGGGAAAGAAAGTGGCTTTGGAGGATTATGTTTAAACAAGTGTTGAGATAAGGGAAGACATAATTATGGTAGCTGCAAATTAAAACGTCAGCTGCATCATCAACTTTTCACTTGAACTGCTTCATATGGTGTGTAATGAAAAGACAAATCAGTGTATCTCAGCAGGGAGTCATTGTAATGACACAGCAGTATTGTTGGAACAACATGTCACAACATGTGGAAGTTCACAATGTTGTATATGACTTTTAAAGGAATATTTTTTATTACTGCAAATATATTTGATGGAAAGATTAAATACGTTCATTATAAAGGAGTGGCGATAAAATAGTATCTAGAGGTTCAAATCATAAATGAGATCCATGCGTATTTTGGTGTTTTTATGCAAAAAGAACTAGATTTGTACAGAAGTCTCGATCTCTCAATTGCAAGACTTTTTTTTTAGCATCCCAGCCACTATCATGTCATAGTTCCTGAATTTTCTTGTACAATCAAATTATTCTGTGTGCTGGGAGAAAGGGCATGCATGATATCCTCTGCGACCATTTCAAATGTAGAATTTTTTTCTGGTGCAAGGAGCAAGTGATCTAACACTTTCTCAGAGAAGGGCCAACAAAACATGTTTGGTTGTGGGGACAACTTTACCCCGTTTAGCATCCCGAAAGACCCTGTGATATCGGATGAGTGGATGCAGTTGTCACCTAAAATCTTTGGATTTGTTTACTACAATTCACGACAACTGTTTCATGACAAGCCACAGTATAACACTGACTTAAAACAACATAAAAGTCATAAGCTTGAACCTCCAGCAGTAAGTGCAACTATTTCAAATGTCAGTATTGTGTTGGCATTGGGCATATGATGCATTTTGGTTCAAACATTATGCATACAGTAAGTAAAAAGGACAGGTACATAATGTGCTGCTGATACATTTGTTCATCGGGTTACTAAGAGCATTCATTATTACTTCTACAACAACCTAAAATTATGATAAGTATGTTTCTGCAGACCTGGAGATCTGGACCTGCACTTCTAGACCCCTTGTCTTTTCCCAACAATACCCTCTATTCCATTGCAAACTAACATGGATGATGATTGGATAATAAGTGTGCAACTGTTTAATGCCATTAAACAAATTTTTGTCTAAAACTGAAAAAGAAATAAAGGTTTTAATGTGATAAGTTTAAAATAATTTGACACTATTTACCACCATGTCTAAAATGTACTTCACATATAAATCAAGGTCAAGCTAGTAGATAGTTTAGCTAGTTGGAAATATACAGTTTGAGCCACACATTTAGTTTAATGAAACCGAGGCTCCATGATGAGTTAAACATAAATAGTTACAGTAATGAAGTGGAAAATATAAGCAAACATGTACAGGTCAACGTTTTAATAAAAGTATTAAACTGTTTACATTTTTTGAAAGGCAGACAAACACATACTAGCAGTTTTTACTTTATGCTAAAAGTAAATTTTTTATTATATCATGTAAAATATTTAAAATGAAAGTTCTCCATTATTATTTATACTATGCATCATGTATATTTATCACAATTTACATTTATAAAACTAGCTTATATTTAGAGATTTTATATTTGAAAAATATTAATTAAGCATTCTCTTTTTAAGGTGCACAACCTGCTGCATAGATTATATTTGTTATAACTATATTAATGTATACAAGAATACATATTTATGTGTATTAAAGTTTAAGTAAAACATTCAGATTAAACAAACTATTTTATCAGTTGTTAGTATTTAGTAGTGTGCTGTAATAAGCTAAACTGTTTGGTATTGGGGTAAACTAAACCTTTAAATGATTTGAATTTATACTGTAATAAACTTTCAAAGCTGCTGTAAGAAGACAGATTTAGCTCCTTCACAATCAGAAGCATTGATCTCCACGTACAGTACTTTAGTTTGAAGCTTCATAAGCAATTAAAATTTAGTATTTTGATTTGGGTAAAATACAAACTTTCTTTTTAATATTTTAACTTCTAATAAAGCTTTAAAAGTGTAACTTTTAAGGAAAAGATGTATTTAGGTTGGAAGCTGATTTGGTAGTTGGAATTTATTCTGCAGTTGCAGGGTTTGAGATGTTGCCAGAAAACATAGTGTGTATGAGTTATTGCAGTTTTCAGATCAGCACTAAGGGTCTAACCTGTCCATGTTATCGTCATCTTTTTCATTGTGTTGCATCCATTCAGGAGTAAAACAAGAGGCATTTCTTTTGGGCCACTTTTTGTTATTATTTCACTGTGTTTCACTGTTATAATTGATGATCTAATGACATTTAAAATGAGAGACATAGGCCATGGCTACATGAGGTTTTTTAATTCGAAATTAATTATTCAAATTAAATTATTCTCTTTTGTGTTTACATGGAAATAGTCATTTCAAATAAAGGGGAATTAAATCTTTCATGTAAATGTGGCCAGTCTGTAGCTAATGTGCAGTAACTTCAGGCAAATTTGTAACTTGCGAAGTTGGGTGACAAAATGGAATGACTAAAGTGTTGTTTAGTTTTACATAAACTTTTATGGACAGATGGTCTGGCTCATTTCTAAATAACCTGACCATGAGAGTTAGTAATTAACAACTGTCTCCCATTTGTGTTTTGTATGAGATCTATCCTTTGTAATCAAAATGTATCCCTGCCAGTGCTTCCTAGAAGTTGCTCTGACTGGGAAAAGTTAATGATGCTACTCCATGGCCGTGGCACCACGTAGTTTCAGACACTATTTGAAAGTGATAATGCATCGCTAAAAAGTTGTTGCCAACCACCCAACTCTCCCACTCTATCAGCTGGATGACCCACTTAGTTCTGGAGGCTTGACTGACAAGAACGGCCTTTTTATCCACGGAACAAACAAATCTGAGTCTGTTTTGAACTTAAAAAATGTTCCAACCTGATAAATAATGTTGATGTTTAGCCTTTATTCGCAGTAGATATAATTTGCATTAATATGATTCCTCAAACAACTTCTCCTGATTGAGGCAGCGAAGTTCTGTTCCAATCCAACTAATTGTCCTCTATTAATTATGAGACCTCCAATGGACACCGTTGCACTTTGCTGACCTGAAAGAAATGTGTACAAAATTATAGCTTTATTGTTAACTTTTTATTTCTTTGACCAATTTCACACTGAAAGTTCCATGCCTCTTTTGTTTTGGTAAAGCTTCTCTCCACTAAAAAACGCTTTGGACTCTGCAAACTCCTCCTCACCCCTCGTCATTACTTCTCCCCTGGTCATCACCCGGCTGACAGTAAACGAGCAGACCCAAGTCAGTGTCACAGCCACACACACAAATGATCAGGAGACGCCGCAACTGAGAGTCCAGAGAAAACAGAGGAAGAGTTTTAATATGGATAAGAGATAAAAGACAAGAATGTTCTGAGAAATGTTCACCATAACCAGAAACAATTTTGTTCATGGTAGCTGTAAGAAGTTAGAATCACGAGAAACTCCTCTCCTGAGACGGAGCCTCAACATCCAGCAGCCTGGGATTAGTGTCCATGATTTTTTTGTTAGTAATTTATTCCATTAGGTTCCATTTCAATCATTAGTCAGACCTATTTTCAGTTTAATTATGCATTAAGGAACATGCAGATGAATTTGAAATTCTGTTAAAGGGAACATATTTGAACCCTTTTTTTTAAGTAACAGAGTAATTACTTTTCTGAGTAATTAATTACTTTTATAATGCTGTAACTCCGTTACTAACACCTTTACTTTTTTAATGAAGTAACTAGTAACTTTAATTAATTACTTTTTTTAAAGAAATAAGTCCAACACTGGAAGTGCTTCAATGTGAAATGCTTATGTACTACTCTCTTGCATGCAGACGGAGCCTTCTATCCATCTATCTGGTCAATTTTTAGAGAGCTTGCATAGCCTCTTTTAATATCTCTTTCTGTGAATGTAGCATATGATGATGGTTACCTGATGGGTAACACACTTGTCTTTTTTTCCTTTTCTTTTTTTTTTTTCTTTTTTTTTGGGGGGGGGGGGGGGGGGGGCACAACCCAAAACAAGAAAACAACCCCTCCTAGAAAAAAAAACCCGGTCTCA
>JBAMHW010000015.1:25806973-25820398 GCA_037177495.1 Rhadinocentrus ornatus
CCCCCCCCCCCCCCCCCCCCTCCCCCCCCCCCCCCCCCCCCCCTCCCCCCCCCCCACCCCCCCCCCCACAACCCAAAGCAAGAGAGCAAATGCTGTATGAACAGCGAACCATGGCTTCAGACTGAATAAGACGAGAACGTTTTTTTCCATGGAAGCTTTCCTTTGCATAAAAGCCATATTTACTCTTTACATACGTCATTTTAAAACAAATTTCTCTGTAACGAAACAGGTCAAATATGAGATCATCTCCTCCCATTGTGCCAATCAAAGTCATTATCTTAATCATTATGTTTGTAGCCCTGTCAGAGCTTGCAGTTAATCATCTTTCATTCACAGGCTTAGAGTTCATGTCATGACTAATGAGAGTCTCTTTCTATCATTTTTATGTGGCATTGTCAGCATTGTTTGCTTGGTATGTTGTGTAAATGAATAAATCCTCTTAATCATGTTGTGTGTCTGCTGAGTTCATGTAATGTTGGCAAGGAGTGTGCTTCTCTGTAGTTTCTCACAATGAAGTTACAACAGACACCTTGTAAAAACCTGTGAGGAACTCCACTTTTAAAGATCATAATGTGTACACACTTCCACCACTACACAAGAAATTGTGTCAGTGGATTATAGGCAGGACATTCTTCCTGGAGCAAAATGAAAAGTCTTCATTTCAATGACATTCCTATAAATCAAGAAATACAAACGTTATATTGTACCATTCCACCCAAACACTACTACCAAAATTGTCAGAAAATAATTGGAACTGATTTCTTTTGTTTGAAACCACAGTCAAAGGATGCACAGGGCTCTTCTCTCTGTCCTCTCAGAACAACCAGGCCTAAGGGGACATTGCAGTCATATGAATTTCTGAAAGCCCTTCAGATGAAGTCTTTCTGACCTCACAATGCATTTCTAAAGAATCTAAAAAGGTGATTCTGCCAGACACCCCACAGAGATTCAACTCAAATGAAGCTATTGGTCTCTGCAGAGACGCAATCCCACTGGCATCTGCAGTAAGAACTGGAAGTGATGCCTTATTAAGTGAACTTCATCTCTAATAAAAATTTGTGAAAAAAAAGAAAGGACGAGAACAGGACGGAGTGTGTCCTTAATGCAGCATACCAGAATTCATGTAGCATCACAAACTTGCAGTTGATGCTTATTATTCTTCAACTTACCTTTTAAGGCTCCTTAAGATTTAAAACATTTTTTTAAATACCAATGACAAAATAAAAAATTCTAGAAGTACGTCCACCCAGCAGTTAAACCAGAGGTTTTAGTGGTCTAAATATAAATGTACAGATCATTCAAAGCTCACTTGGCACCACCATGTCTTCATTATAACTCTCTTCACTTCAAATCTGGTACCTCTCTGTCTAATTGGGCAAAAATTACACTTCTGAGGCAGGAAACAAACATGACGAACATTACTGTAAGTCAAATGTAGTCACATAGATAGGAAAGCACATCATCTTCTATATTATTCTAATCTGTATAAACCGAAGGCTTTTTTCAAAGAGGAAATTTTCAAAAAATCTTATCAATGTAGCTACAAACGTAGTATTCTCAAGTTCAGTGGGCAGATAGTTCCTTAACCCTTTAACGGATGGCTCTGCTGTTTGGTAAAGCTATTTTTTAGTACCCTGCCTGAGCCATCGCTACCATCTCTTGGGTATGCAATGCCAAATGTTGTAATCTCATTACTGTTTAAAATTTGGACCATTTCACTGGCAAAAAAAATGCAGAGAAACATTTTCTTTCATTAAAGAGATAGCAGGAGATCTCTATAAAAGCCCAATCTTCCTTCATCACTAAATGTGACCCGACAATAATTAGTATAGAAAAGTATAGTTGTATTTTTTTAATCAACTGGAGGCGATTGATACCCAAGAACAGTGAGGTGCCGAAGTTGACAGTAGTTTAAATTCATTAACTAATTTTTTAGATTATCTTAAACTGGGAAAAAAGCCAAGACTAAATAAGAGATATTACCTGAGCATTAAACTGCGCATCACTGAGAAAATCTGCAAAAGTTCTGTAGTGCATCTTTAAATGTCCTCAAAGGAAACACCTCAGAATTAAAAGTGCGTACTAGTTTCTTTTGATTTGGCATTAAAATAAAATAAAACCATCCCCACACACCTTCACTTCCTCATATAGCAGCTGCTGTTTTTCTTTCACTTCTAAATGACCTCTCCATCATTCTGCTTTCAAACAGCAAGTCAGTGTACAGTGTCAACAATGCTTTCTTCTGTTTCAGCTGTCTCTTACATACACATTTGACCTAATTTAGCACCTCAGCCCTCCACCCCTATTAAGTCAACATACAGACCTCAACACATTTTTATTTTGGTTATCCATAGCACAGGCCATGACAAACTCATTTAAGGTATTGAGCTGCTTTCATTTGATTGTATTAATAAAGGCACACTAGTGATACAGCTTATGTGTTCAGTATGAGACGTTGTTGACAAAGGTCCGCTGGGAAGTGATGAGTGAATCTGACTAAATGAGCCTGATTGTATTAAAAGCAGAATTACCTACAATACAAGCCTGTAGTCAGGAAGTCTAACTTGATCTCAGGTCTCTGGAATTGTGTTCTGTATGTAGGCCTCTGCTAAGGTTTTATTAAGAAAAAAACAACACTTTTTTGGGAAATTTTCCTCAGAGGACACTGCCACACAAATTTAATCTGGTAAGAGCATGATGATGGCTCAAACTCACCTAAGCTTCAAGAAGAAAATTCTGTTGATAGTTACAACTGGAGAAACAAAGTGCCACATTTTAAATAAATCTAAAGGCATCAGAAAAATCTTCATAAAAAGCCAGCATTGATCAAAGTTACTGTTACCCTTCTTGTGCTATTAAAGGGACATTGTAACATTTTCTGATGTTTACTGGCCAAAATTGATGTCTGCGTGATGTATGTGTTATCATTGGTGTATTATGTGCTCTGCTAATGACCTGACACATAAATGAAGAAGTAAAACCAAAAAACAATGATATTAATGATAATGCATCAAATCAATTTTTTTAAAAAAAAGATCATTGTTCTGTCTCTGACTTTATCTGTTTAACAGTTTCACAGACACATGGACAAATAAATTTTTACATTTGTTAAACCTGCATCAGGGGACTCTACATCTCCTGGTCTGGTGGTAGTAGCTCAAACTTTCCATTTAATTTATTTTGCTTATCACCAAGGACATGGTATGAAGCACAGACATCATGTCAAAGCATAAAAAGAAACAATAGGCTACAATAACAAGACTCATTGATAAAGAGGTAAGACCTGTTTCAGAAAGGCATCCAAATTATATATTATCTTTGGTTGTTCTGACTGAAGAAGCATTATAAGTTTATACATTGATGGATGCTGCGAGTAATATTTTTAGCAAATCCAACAACCTGTACATTATTACATTCAAGTAAAACATGGAATTCATCTCCTACACAACCATTACAGCACAAATGACAGATTCTGACACTTCTTTCATAACCTTTTGTATCGACCGGTTACTTTAGAAATTTTTTGTTTGATTTGTGAGAATTACAAAGTGCTTGCCTATAGCTAAGATTTTCACAGGACGTTGGTCATGTAACTCATTATTTTAATAGCTTGTCCATGAGAGTTCTGTTCTGCAACCCCAATGATTTTACATGCAGTGCTAGATAGAGGCAGCAATTTCTTTTTCAGTTGCACAGCAAGGCTACCAAACCAAGCTGTGAAGCTACATCTTATAAGGCTCTTTAGAACACGTCGGAAACAGGTCATAAACACAGCCAAAAGATCATCGGCTGCCCTCTCCTCACACTGGAAAAACTACACTGTTCCCACTGTCTCCGGAAGGTTGGCAAAATGATCAAGGCCTCCTTTCATCCCACTTACCACATGTTTGATCTGTTACTGTCAGGCAGGCGGTACAACTGGTTCAGGGACAGCAGCAAAAACCCTAAACAAATGGTTGAGTAGTTGATAATTCCACCACACGTGCCTTAATAAGCTAGTTCATGTGTCTTTATTTTAACACCTGTGCCTTATTTAAATATGAAGATGATGCAAAATCAATTTAACATATTATACAATATATATTGTATATTATACATTATACTCTGTATAGTTTTACTTTATTTTAATTAATCTTATTTTGACTCTATTTCATCTTATCTACTATACGTTGTATTTTGTCTTATTTATTATGATGGCTGCAGTTATTCAATTTATCATATATTTTTTTCTGTTTTGCACATACTGGAGGGCTTTGTATTTTCGTTGCACTTGTTGCAATGACAATAAAGTTCTATTCTATTCTAACAGTCTAGGAAAATAATAACATGATCTTCAGGCTAAAATGTTTGAGCAACAGTCTGATGAACAAATTTATCTTCATTTTCCTCTCTTGCCTATGTGGTACAAGTAATTACTAAGTGTGGGGTTTTTTTGTGTATGTGTGTGTGTGTGTGTGTGTGTGTTTGTTTTATTCATTTTTTGCTTTAAAATGTTGTCATGACAACCAATATTTAGGAGGAAGTACTGTACAAGTGAATGTCATGACAGCAGTCAACTTAGTGAATAATGGATTTCTTTTTCTTTCCAGTAACATTTCTGCTCTAACATCCCGTCTTTTGCCTTCTTCTGACACATCAACGTACGATTAGCCAGACAGAGGGTGTAATGTCCGAGAATAAGAAGAGGAAAAAGTCCTGGGTGGCACATTAATAAAAACTGCAACTGACAAGTCTACAGCAGTTTAGGTCCAGCAGCTACTGCTGGAATGTGAGGGGGTGACTGTTGTCAAAACAATGATTGAACTGTTTGGGAGTTACCAAGAACGTTTAAGCTTTGGTTTTGATGACCAGCAGTGAGGAAAAGAGAAAAAGAAAAAAAAAAAGGAAAGGAGAAATAAAACCCTCCTTAGTTGGTGTTTAAGGGTGTCTTTTAACCCTCTGCTTTCACATTGACTCTTATAACACATTTTGTCCCCTATCAATACAATTTGTATCCTGAGATGCTTTTTGAATGTACACAAACACCTTATTCCCTTAGAAGTTGTTGCCAAACAGATAATCATTAGGTTTTGAGTAACACAGAACAGTTGTTGACCTGGTTCATATAATCCGTAGTGGTTCAGCAACAGTTAAATTAATAGGGGTGTGATGGCTTTTTTAACCTGGAAATGTACCAAGGCAAATCTGACAACACTTTGGCACAGAAATCTGATTTCACGTCCTCACTGTTGCATCACCACTGAGACAAAACATCAACCTTTCATTGTATGTTATAGTTATAGGAAGACTAAAAAGTAATTTACACCATTATACACACACTGGCAAAAAAAAGTTAAATATACAAATTAAACTAAACAATGAAAAATAATTACTGGAAAGACACTGAATAACTAAGGTAGAAGAGAAGAGGTTCAGTCATTTCTTCTATACCTACTGACCTTCTGAAGAATGGGTTAAAGAAAATCATTTGAGTTTGTGTCACACATATGCATACACTGCCCCCAAGTGGCTTACGGTTGAAAATACTAGTACTAGTAGAACCAGTGATAACATGAGCAGTTCTGTTACAAAGAACAGAGACCAAATAATACAATCATTATTCAAAGGGTTACTACACATTAGGGTTAGCACCAAATAGTCCTGATATGTTGGCCTATACACACACATACATACACACACATTATTTTATTTGTTTTAAAGTCTTTAAATGACCTGGCCCCACTGTTACAGTCTACTCCCCCTCCCTGTTCCATAGGTCAGCTGATCCTGCAGGTGCAGATGTTACAACAGAAGCTTTTACTGTGGCACGACCACAGCTGTGGTCTGCAGGCTGGGCAGGCTTCTTCACTGTCCAGCTTTCAATCCATTCTTAAAACCCACCTCTTTTCATTGCTGTTTCAGCCAGTAGTGATGGGATGTTCGGCTCTTTTCAAATAGCCGGCTCTTTCGGCTCAGCTCTGAAAGAAGGGAGCCAGGCTACGAAAACTTTCATCAGGGCTTGGTCTCGTGGGGGGGGCTATAACAGCTTATCGTCTGCCTGTTCTTATGTAAAGTTACTGACACAATTTTCATTTGGCTTACTGAGCCACCAAGAAGAACCTCCCCAACCTCAGTTAGAAAGTTTCTAACTTTTGGATCAGTTGTTTGTTGATCAACTGACTGCACTAACACTGTTACCCACTACAACCACCTGAAGTCGGTGTTGACATTATGAACCAGAAAGCACGTGCCTACACAGTGCTGCAGGAACATGGAGGCGGCCCATCGCCGTGTTTTACAACATGCTTGATCAGGCAGCAATGAACACGCATGTGTTGTACAAAGCATGTACACCACACACACTTGGACTCTCCTCTGTTGTTTGAGGACTTTGTGTTTATTCTAAACTCACTCAAAATTACAATACTCATTTACTCAATGTTTTTTTCAGATATGTTTTAATGTATTGTGATAAAAAATATAAAAATATATAAAAACACTTCACAAAAACAAGTCATAATGGCACAAACCTGCATGGTATAGTGCAGTAAAAAAAACGTATCTAATGTAAAAAGATAAAAGATTCTTTTAGCCGAACGCCCAGAAGACAGTGGAGATGATCGTGGGGGAGAAGGTGATTGGCTGCAGTCTCCCATCTCTCCCTGTATGTCTTCAAGACCCGGGGACGTGCAGGTCGTTAGATGTCTGCTAGACATTATCATTAATATTTAACATCCCACGCTATTGTTTGTTGTTACATGTAGATTGTGTTTTTATGTAGGAGGAGTATTTTTTAGTTTCGCTAGATGTTTTTATTGTGTGCATTTATAGCCTCATTTTAAAGTCAATATCATTTATTTTATTTCCCTTACTAATCTATGTACCATGTTACATGTTGCACTATTGCACCAAGAAAAATTCCTAGTATGTGAAGCTTTCACTGACAATGGCAATAAAATTGATTCTGATTCACATCACTACAGCTCTGAACTTAAGGGAAAGGTGGGTTCATCTTGTATTTTTAGTCTGGGTGGGGGGGATTGCAGTCTACCTCATTTTAAAACAATGGGTCAGTAAATGCGGTGATTAACTATGGTAGAGAGGGAGGACTTCAGGAGAAACTGAAAATCCTGGGGTTTCTAGTTTAAGTCTTTTTTAGCTCCATAATTTACCTTAACTTCTCAAAATTATTTGTGTTATGAAAACCCTGTTGTGTTCAGCATTTTTACGAAACATCTTATATTTGCCTCCTTTTGTCTGATACAAAACCACTTACTTTTGTTTAATATTTCAACAAAACTCTTTTATTGCACAAATAAACAAAAAACTGCACACAAATCCACAAAACAGAACGAGAACCAAACTCCTGTCCTCAGTGCAGGTTGGCATTCAGAAAAAAAAGATGCCTCATCTTGGATGGCTGATCAGGTTTCCCCCCTCTGAGTAGGGTTTTATGACATGACGCACTCACTCACGTACTCTCCTCATGGCTGTCTGCCATCTACCCCCCTACTTTTTTTTTGTTTTCACATAATGGTATGATCCTATATCCTCACATGTGACAGGCCGCCTGTCCGTGTGGGAAAACCGAAACAAAGCAGTGCCATGGGCAGAGCGGGGCTGAGCAATGAGAGCTAGCACGCAGCAAAGGAAAAAAACTGGGAGCCAGCTCTTCCGATTTACTACCAAGCATCGGCTCTCAGAGCGCCGGCGCATGGCGCATCACTATCATCCAGTATGAGAGTTGCTTTCATAGCTTTGATTGTATTTTCTTCTTTTTTATTTCTTACTGTTTCTGTTTTTGTCTTTTATTTCTGATTTATTTCTATCTGATTTTATGTCTTGTAATTTTTTTTATTATATGTTCAGCACTTTGTTCAGTAGCTCCTGTTGTAAAGTGCTTTATGTATAAAGTTGGCTTGTCTATCAGTTGTTGAAACTGAGACATTTTATCATTTCATGGAAAATATGAGCTCATTTTGAATCTGATGGCAGCAACACATCTGTAAAAAGTAGTTCCAGGATGGGGTTTAGCATTGTGTAGCATCCCCTATTGTTTTAACAACTGCCTGTAAACATCTGAGAAGTGAGGAGACCATTTGCTGGAGTTTTAGGAGAGGAATGTCATCCCATTTTGGTCTGATGCAGGATTCTAGTTGCTCAACAGTCCTAGGGCCTTATTTATCAAGCTTGCCTTGGAATGAAAACCAGCGTACGCCAAATATAGTCAACTTTAGCAATTTTTGAAAACCAAACTTGGCGGGAAAATGTTCCTACCGACACCAACAATACAGAATAAAATCAAGGAAATGCTGTAAAATGTGAGACATTTGTGCACAATCCACTATTACCTACTATCATTGTAAAACAAAACGTACATGTTATAAAATACATCCAGCTAAATAAGGTTGACAGTCTGCTGGCAGCATGTACCAGTTAGTACTAAAAGTGAGCTTTGGTAATTCATTCCAGCAGAGCGGGAAGCAGACTGGAGCCTGGAGGTTTTGAAGTGATGCAACGCTAATGAAACACACACGAAGTGGATCTCCTTTTATTTATTTATTCTTACACAATGCTTTTTTTAATTGTTGTCCCAATTTCTGTCCGGACGGTCTTTATTTCCCGTAAGTCCTGGTCCACCTGGTTAATAGCAATGATTGTGTCCCTCTGCACCGCCCACCTGAGCACCCAGCAACTAGAAAGAAATATTTAACACTAATTAAACTGCTACCAATCTCAGATGTATCTGGACATATTTATGCAAACTACTAAATTGCTGGCATTGGTACTGTCATAAAGCAGACGCTTTTCTCCAAAGCGATTTCCCCCTGTGGGATTCGTACTTCAGTCTCCTGCATAGCAGACAGATGCGCTACAGACTGAGATAACCAGCCGCATGTTCCGATGTCTCTGGCGTGTCTTGTGTTCTGACACTGCGATGACAGCATCTGCTACCTGCTGTTACAATTCTGCCTTTCTGACACAAGTAATGCCCACATCGTGCCCACCAATTAAATATTTTTACGTTTCTCAACGTGGTCCATCAGGATCTCAGTTTCACACCCTGAAAAATTCTACTTTTTCCCTTTAAAACCATCATGGAAATTATGATGAGATGAATATGTATTACAGGTGGTCACCTGACCATTCACAGCCACCAAGTGGGCGTGGGAAGTCGTTCCTACAGGTGCGCCAGCTTTAGAGTTGATTCTGATTTAAAAACAAAAAAAGGTGTAGGACATGCGTGGGCACTCTTTGATATATCTGAAAGTAGAAGTGCGCAGCATTTCCTTTTTGCACCGCAAAAGCCACCTGTAGTTTGCTTTGCTACGTTCAGTTGAAAAAATGAGGCCCCTGGACCTTTGTTGCTGGATTTTTGTTTTCATGATCCAAAGGTTTTCTGTTGGTGAAAGGTCTGTACTGCAGGCAGACCAGTCTAGCACCCGGACTTATCTCCTATGAAGGCATACTGTTGTGATGGATGCAGTATGAGGTTTGGCATTGTCTTTCTGAAATCTGCAAGGCCTTCTCTCAAAAGAGACGTTGTCTGGATGTGAGAAGATGTTGCTCTAAAACCTCCATGTACTTTTCAGCATTTCACAGATGTGGAAGCTGCCCGCGCCATAAACCCTAATGCAACCCCATACCATCAGAGATGCAGGCGGTTTAACTGTCCACTGGTAACAAGCTGTCCCCTCTTCTCTTTGGGCTAGGATATACTGGCTATTAGCGACGCATCCCTGTACGTATCATGGCTGCCATGCGTTCCTAGCGTTCATTTGGTTTGTAGGCGTGCGCAAGTTGCAAAATTGACTTGAACACAAGTGGCACTCATGTGAACAAGAGCATGAACACAACAGGTCAAGTGTAAACACAGTGGTGGATAGTTTTGAAGACCATCTCTCAGACCTTGTCCACAACTACTGTGTGATTTTTCTTATCAGTTGCACAGTGATAAACACTTATACCTTGACAGTTGGCAACAAATTGTAAGTGTTTTGGGGGTTAATGACCCAGAAATACAATTTGACCAGTAGATTGACCTTTTCACCCTTTCAAAGTCCAAGTGCTGTGTACTCCCCCTTGCGGTGACTTCCAGTATCAAGTGTTTTAGCCTCGCCATGCTGCTGGCGTTGGCAGCAAGTATATACACAAACATAGCAGAACGTTGACGTTTACACTTGCGTTTAAATTAGTATATCCCAGCCCAAGTCTGCAAGACACGGGGTCCATGGTTTACAGAAAGAATTTTACATTTTGATCCATCTGAAGAGAAAAATTTTGTATTTTGCCTCAGACCATTTTAAATGAACTTTGGTACAAAGAAAACGGAGGTGTTTCTGGATCCCATTCACATGTGTTTCCTTTTTTGTATGACAAAGCTTTAACCTGCATTTGTGGATTTTCAGGCTGAACTGTGTTCACATACAGTGATTTCCGGAAGTCTTCCTGAGCCAATGCAACGATCTCCAGTAGAGAAGTACGTCTGTTTTAATGCAGTAACACCTAAAGACTCAAAGATCATGAATTCAACTAGTTATAATCTTTGTGCATTGTGCCATGGACCCAGAAATTCCTTCTGATTCTTTGAATTTTCTGAATCTTCAGGTATAATATACACTGTAGTTTGTCGATCTTCAGTCTTCACAATTTTATATTGAGGAACATTTTTATGGCAATTGGTCATGAGAATGAACATTTAGTTTTTAGTTTCTGTGATTTTCCTGCTGTGCCCAATAATGCATGTTTTCGATTAATAGTTTTTTTAATATTAAATGTTTTTTGAAAAAGTCCTTGGACATTAAAAGTAACTAAATTAGTACTTAACATTCCAATTTTTGTGTGATATTTAGTGTGAATAAAGAAAAGGAGTTAAACCTGGTGAAAGGCAGTGGTTACTTTAGAAAACTACAGGTACCGAATTGGAAATTAAGGACATTTATGTCATTAAATGTTATGCATGAAGCATAACATATTATTTTAAAATACAATACAAAGTTCAGTTCAGTTAATTTTTTGAACATTAGAAGGATCATTACTAACTAACAAATGAAAAAAAAACTGTTCAAAAATTCTATGGAAAAACAATAAAACATTATGCATATTGTTTTTTCTTTTTCTTTAGATTTTTTGAATTTTTTATTTATTTATTTCCTTTGCTGACAAAATATCTTGGTTGTACCCAAGCATTTTTCCTTTTCATAGTTACAGGAGTACAGCAGGTGTCTATTTTATTCTGGGGAGTAAAGAGTAGTGGTCATCCAGCTATCCAAATGGACAAAACTGGTCTGCACAATTATGACAGAAATCATCATTATGAAGCTATCATTTATTTTTGACTGATACTGGATGAAAAAGATATCAACAATGAAAAACACCAGAAGGAAATGACATTGAATAAAAATTGAATAGATAACAAGAAAAACGTCACACTAAAATTAATGACTACAACTAAATTCAATACAGTAAAAAAACTAATAACTAAAAATAATGAATAAAATTAATTAAATAAAATAAAAAACTAATAACTAAAAGTAATGAATAAACGCATTAAATAAAAAATTATATTTAAAGTGATGAATTAAAATTAATTCAATACAGTAAAAAAAACTAATAACTAAAAATAATGACTGAAATACATTAAATAAAAGGAAAAAGTAATAACGAGGAACACGTCTTCCTCCTCTTCTTCTTAGCCCTAACTTTCCATCGGCTCCCTGTAGGTTAACAAACAATGTTGTTAACCCAGGCCACGGCTGATCCGGTATGGAAGTCATAGAATGTACTCGCATTTTTTCTTTGGCACAAGTTTTATGCCAGATGCTCTTCCTGACGCAGCCCTCTGCATTTATCCGGGCTTGGGACCTCCCCTCAGAGCACACTGGCTTGTCTCCACCCTTGGGGCTGCATAATGAATAAAAATTAAAGAAAAAAGAAAAAACTAATAACTAAAAGTAATGTATAAAACTCATTAAATAAAAAACATAAAGCTAATAACTAAAAGTAATGATTAAAATGTTAATTAAATAATAGGATAAAATCTAGTAACTAAAATGAATTCATTAAAAGTAATAAAATAAGAATAAGAATATCCATAGTAATGAATGAAAAGATACTTAAATAAGAGGGCAAAACTAATATCTTAACTAATGAATGAAAATTAATGTTTCCAAAATAAAGTCATTTTGTGATGGCTGCACCTATAACCACACATTTAAAGGCAGTAACCCCATACAGCTACACATTTATGTTAGTTTATCGTTTAACACTCTTTCTTTGTTTACATATTTGGTTTAAACTTGGTTAAAATGCTTTAATTCTTTTTGTGCATATTAAGACAATATGGTATTTTCAACTTTGTTTAACTTTTGTTTATTTAACGTGTATTTGTTTCTCTTACTGGTGCTGGGGAGCCATGTGAAAGCTTGGGGGCAAAGTGAGCACAACTGTCAAAGCCAAGCAACAGGAAGTGCCATGAACCTGTACCAAGACAGCTCCTTCCAAAGGGGAGATCATGGGTGTGTCCCAAATGCTGCCTTAAAATCAGCCAAAAATCTAGTGTGAAATGATGAACACTATGCGCACTAAATCTTGCTGATGTAGCGAAAGGGGAGGGACTTTCAACCAGTTTTCCAGAGCTGAATAATGGCGGCCACCGACTCAACGGTACAGATGCAAGCAGAGACTATTTTGTTCAGATGTAAGTATGAAGTTATTTGATCATAATTCTCTATCTCATCTATCCCTGACGACAGATATGGATCTGATCATTTTAAGCGGTGGGCCAAGGATAGATTTTGTGTATTTGGACGATCCCCACCGAGGGAGGACCTAATTTTTTGTTAACAGCATCTTCATTTTTCATCAGTTGTAACAAAAATTGTTGGCACTCTCACCTCTTGCACATTTTTTGTTTATCGGCAACTTGACAGAGTTGCTGGTACTGGCAAACCGAGCGGTCAGCTATGATCGGGACCCGACATGCATCACCTATTTGTAGTTATTGTCCAATGACACGACTCAAAACTTGCCTTGGGGTGGGCGGTGGCTTGTAACCTGCTAGTAACAAATGTTTCTTGCTGGCTTTTAAACTAGCACTTTTGTTGTTGATCCTATCAGCTTGTTAAAGATCACACTACAAACACACTTACACACTGCTGAAATTAAATTGCAAATCCCTTTGAGGTAAAATAAATTGCTATAAAGCGTTCGTTATCAAGCTTCATTAAAAGGTGAAAACGTATTAATGCAGTCCTTGTCATATCTTCTTTAGAAAACTTTAGTCATTTGTAACATGTCCACAAACTATACCTGAGCATTGCACTGAAATCTGCTTCAAAAGTATCTTTGGTTGCACATATCACCAATTTCCCACATTTAAGGTTTACTGGTGGGGGGGGGGGGGGGGGGGGGGGGGGGGGGGGGGGGGGGGGGGGGGGGGGGGGG
>JBAMHW010000015.1:25842618-25863651 GCA_037177495.1 Rhadinocentrus ornatus
TGTGTGTGTGTGTGTGTGTGTGTGTGTGTGTGTGTGTGTGTGTGTGTGTGTGTGTGTGTGTGTGTGTGTGTGCGTGCTCGGTCTCTGTGGCTCTACATCACATGCTGTGCAGTGTGGGAATGTGGAGATTTCTGGACTACGTCATGCTGCAGTGACTGACCCCAGCTACAAGGGTGTGGGAACAAGTTAGATCCCAATTATCCTGGAGGAGTAGATGTTGTCTTATCTATATATGGTCTCTTTTTTTGATCATGGTTTTCATTTCTTGATGCTTTTCATGGACATGTGGGAATGTTTAATGGTTACTGCAGCTCAGAACTGAGAACCTGACAAGAATATGATTAAGTCTTTAATACCTGATTATTCTGGCATGAACCATGTCTATGCATTCCTGATCCGACGCATGCCAACTATCTAGACAAGAATAAAACTTTCAGCTCTTTGTGTGATAATATAAGAACTGATTTTAAGTTGGTTGCATGGGAATGAGAGGATTCACATCGTACATAAATAGATTCTTCACATCGTGTGCATATTTGTGTCTGCAGAGCTGTGGCTCCAATTTTTGCCTCAGAAAGAAATGATTAATGATTCTGAGTTTTAGTATTTTACAGCAAATTGCTGGATTCCTCTCGGCCTTCTTTCTTGCCCGTCATTGAACAACATTATATAGATGGATTTTGGATATAAACAGCTCCTTGCAGTCAGAGTGAATAGTTCACATGATTTCCTTTTACAAATAAAAGAAAATAAAAAAGTAAGTAAGCCCTGGGCTTAGCTCTGGTGTTGCAGTATTGAGGTGGGACATTTCTAAGTAGACAAGTCATGAAGCAAAACAATGAAATGGTCAACTTGGGTTTCATCCTTGCCATGAAATAACTTTTCTGATTGGTCTTATTAAATAGATTGTTTTGGCACAGAGAATGAAATCCTTTATTATCTTGGCAGGCATGGCCGTAAACCTGCATTTAATTCCCCCACGTGCACAATGAAGTCTGACTGTCATTAATGGACGTTAAACTTGTTCTCTTTTGACTTCCTTTGAAAGGAAAATGAATGATTCCTTACTCATATATCTAAAGAGATGTCCACTTGTCAATTTCAGCATTTTGGTCTGGAGTAAAATCTTTCATCTATTTAAAGAAGTGATATGAACTTGACATTGACTTGAGTACTGATTTTCCTTCTTTCTAGTAAATTCTTTCTATTGTGTGACACTTTATAACCAGTTTGAACCAACTTTCCAGTAACTATGATTGCCACAATTTCTTGATTTTGTTCCTCTATCCAGGCCATAAGTGAATGCTATTACACTAGCTTCGCTCTTTTTTGTGTGTTTTTGACCATTGAAATATATAGAGACCTGGCATTGGAACAGCGGTTTTGTATGTATTTGTCTAGCTTCCCTGTAATTTCTCTGTTTGAGAAAGTTTAGATTGGCATTGAGCAACACAGAGGCCTTGAGCCACAGGCATTCACTACAAACACCCACCCAACAGAGGAAGGAACAGTGACCGGTTAGGGTTAAAAATAGACACTCCCATCTCCTATATCCCTTGAAGAATAGATGCAGACCTCACAATCCTATGTGTTTAGGAAAACAAGGTAAATTCCTATTTAAACCCAGGCCCGGGGGTGGCTGTCGTAGACTGGATTCCTGCGGCTTGAAAACAAAGATCTGTCCCAAACTGAGCTGGATTTGAGGAACGTTTGTTGTTATGTGTAGTGGTCACACAGATGAAAGTTGATCGAGGGAAAAAATGAAAGACACAAACCATTTCCTCCCTCAGTAAGTCCCCAACAAATCCCAACACCGCCCTGAAAAGAAACACCTCCCTGCAAACTATGCACGGAATATTTTCTTGTCTTACACACAAAAATGTTAAGCTTGGTGTTTGGCTAACGGAGAGGATTTTTATTGAACTCATCAGCACAGTAAACGTGAACACGTGCTGATTTGTATCCTCCGTATCCCACCCACTATTTATACTTTTCACTCTTTCAACAGCTGCACCTTATCAGCTTTTGGCTTAGTGCTGTCTTACACAATCCGTCATCAAGCTGCAAAGCCCCCTTTTCCAGCCTCCTCCTCCCCTCATTTCCTCTTGGCCTGGGTTCCTATTCTGTCCACCTCTTTCGCATTTAGGCTATTTCCAAGCATGGACCAAATTCTTTCACTTATGACTTTTGTCTTCTGGATTAACTGGACAAAACACACCTGGCATCCCCAGTAATATCTCCAGCAACACGAAGCAACTTGCATTACGGTACCACTTGTGGCTGTTTGCTGTGCAAAGACATTTTTATTAAACATTCATTCCACATGTTTGTGAACCCCTTAAGTTATTACTCTATTCCATCCGCATCAACTGCATCCCTTTTTCCTCAAACCCACCTTTCCTCTAACATGACCCTCCCCCACCTTACCCACCAACTTAACCCGTCATTCCAATCCCAAGCACCGGCTTCCTGCCTCTCATGGTCCCTCAGTGCTTTGTTAGTCTACCTTTTTCACCCCACTGCTTTGCCTCACATTTTCTTCATCCACCTTACCTTCTTGAGCGCCTACTTATTCATGCTAGAATTCAAAACAGAGAGAGATATAAAACCCACACAAATAATTAAATTCCCCCAGACCCTCTCAGTCTAACAGCCCTCCTGTTTTTCCTTTCATGAGCAGGAAATTCTTGAAGTATGAGTAAAAGGAATGAACTCCATCACTGCACGTGCTTTATGGTGGATGTATCTTGGGGGTGGGTTACTCCACATGCCATGCCATAACTCACAGTCACATTCTACTCTAATGTACTGTGTAGCCTTCATACCTGCACATCAGTCCAACACATATGGAAGTGACTAAGAGATTTAGGCAGCATACAGACACAATGCTGAGAGCATTAAGAGTCTAAGACTGGAGAATATTATGGGCTAACAATTTAAGACAGGCTACGTTAAAGGAATGCATGTGTATGCATACATATGGTGTACGTATGGTGCAAACATAAGTGTGCACAGAGTGTTAGTTGTTTTCTTGTTTAGATTATACCAAGCCTGACTAAATCAGACAAACTTTGGCTTTAAATGTGCGTTTTAAACATTGCATCTAGGTTCACACCATTTAAAAACTTCCTATTGGAAAGATTGTCCAAGAGGTCTGCCTCATCGGTTGCATATCTTCTGCTTCACCACTAGATGGTGCTGCTAACACAGTAGATGCTACAGAGGGCCACCGTCATCGCAGGTGTGTTTTTGTATGTAGGGGCTGCACTGAGAACATATAAGTGCACAAAGTGCTAGGGACATGTCAACAGAATTTGTGTGCGGTCTTATTTATTTATTTATTTTTGGTTAGGCTACTCTGCAATGATTTATGAAACATTCAACTTTTTAAAAAGCTCCTAACTCAAAAGACAAACCAGTGTAGTGTCTTTTTCTTCAGGCGGCTTTAAATCGCTGTGGCTATTACCTGCATTTCTTGAAAATGTATAATGAAATGAAGTGTGCCACAAAGCATTTACACCTTACTGTGTTTATGTTGTTGAGAAACATAAATAGAAATGGAAAGAAACTGAAATAAGGCTGACCTGTTGACAATTTTTGTCTATACAATAATCAAGATTTGACACAGCAAAAGTTCATGGCTCAGTTGCATGTAACTACTTATCAATAACATAAGAATAGTAGAAGGAAAAGCAATTTTTTAATGTATACTAAAACAGTATGGTCATTAATTCCAACACCTACATTAACACATTTAGAGCACATTTTGTGTGTTTTCTATAAAGCCTACAGCAGGTTTATTCCCATGCATGTGCTTCTTGTTAACATAAAAGTCTGAGACATGTAATAATGGGGGTCTTGGAGCAGAGGAGGAAAAGTCCAGTTCTACATCGTGCACATGACATGGGGTCTATAATCAAAACGCCTTACTATGTTTGTGTGCACTTTCCAACTTATTAATCCAGTGGTTGTAACAATCCTGTAATTATGTGATCATGATATGTAGGCTGTGGTTTGCAACATCCAAAATGAGGCACAATATGCCCCAAAGTCAAGACTTCATTGATTTATTGAAAAGTACACCAACATAATTTATTAGTCAAAGCAGAGCGTTTTATAGATCATTAAATGTGGTTTGCTTGGTGGATTTAAACACTGTAAACCTCCAGAAATATGAGAACGCAAAAGAATCCCAAACAATAATAATTTAAGATGTATTGGCAACCTCTGTCACGTCTTCGGTTTCCATGGAGAAATAATAATAATAACTTCAGCCAATCTGGAGTGAGTATCTTCACGCGCCCCTCCGGAGGTTGACCAATCAGGGCGTTGAGGTTCCAGTAACAGTACTCCACACATGCTGTTATCCGAACGTGGCTCCGCCTCGCAGCTCCTGAGCTGAGTGAGGGTGGACCGGAGTAAAGAAAACAAGTTACCTCACACGGACAGCAGCAAGGCATGTCAGTGATGGCCTTCCTGGGAATGAGTGGCAGCGCGTGAAGCAGGGAACATGAGCAGCGGGAAGATGAGCAAGGTAGGACCAGACAGTCAGTAGGGAGAATTTGTCTTCACCAGTCTGACTCGCCTATTGAGCTCTGAGTCACTTAATTGTCGGTATTTTAAGCATTTTAGATTATGTGATGCAGAGTTTTCCTGCGCTTGTTTTGCGCACTTTTTAAAATGAGTTTGCGTGTGTAGCCGACTGTAGGTTGGTTCTGTTGTGAGAAATCTCACTTAAATCTTACATACCATGGATTTTCTTATGGGCGGCTCCCAAACGAGAAATTCTTTTTAATATGTGAGCGAACTTGATTGTTTTTGTTGTCTGGGGCGGTTTTATGGGAAAATGATGTGACTTCGTGCTGCTCTGTGGGAAGTTTCTGGAAGTGTCGGACTTCATTAAACTGACATAAAATGTTCTGGTGGGGGGTCATATGATGCGTTCAACAGCCCCCGCAGCTCGGCCAATTAGTTATTGTCGTTTCTCACGAGCGCGTGTGCGCGTGCAACAGTTTTAAATGGATTAAATGGTCTTTTTTTTCACCCCTTTTTTTAACTTATACGTCAGAACAGTATCAGCTTAAAACCACTTTAAAAGTTAGAAAGGCAGCTTATTTTCATGTGTTTGGAAATGTATTTGTTAACCATGAATCAGCAAAGTTGGGGATAACAAATAATTTTAAAATTTGTTTTCCATGAGTGCTGTCTGTGTATTCCCAGTTGTGTCAACATAATCTAGCCAAGGACAACAGCTGGAAAGGCTACTTGGACCAGCTGCCTGACTTTCCCTTCTCTCCTTTCTCATCACTCATGACTTGTAAAATTGCCATTTCATAATTTGATGGAGAAGCAAAGTCTGCAATTTGTATTTAATGTAATAAGCGACATGCGGGCATAGTTGAGATAAAGTAATTGTGTCTTGTTAATAAAGCAGGCCCCATTACAGTATGATTTGATTACAAGCTGTGGTTCGTGTGAGTACAGCTTTCTTAGGAGCTAGTTGAGAAAGGATGTTGTGAAAAATAAAATATGGCTTCCTTTAATTCTAATTCTAATGTTTCATTTATGAAGTTAATAAATAAAAATAAAATAAAGTCACAAATCCTCTGGACGTTACCAGGTTTTAAAATGAGGTAAATATTATCTCAGTATGGAACATTCATGTGTGCTTTAAAGGAATGCTGAGGAGGAAAGACAACAGCAATGATCTTAGAGAAGCAGTTGGTGCTGCCTGTCAGTCTTACAGGGGGTTATAAAGCCATTTTAAATCTTTTTGGGTCCATCATTCCACAGTAAGAGAGATTATTTACTAATGGAAAATATTCAGCATTACTGCCAATTTTCCGAGGAGTGGACGTCATAGCAAGTTTATCCCAAAGTCAGAGCCTGCAGGGCTCAGAGAAACTGCAAAAAACTAAAGAGCTACATGTTAGACTCTACAGGCTTTAGTCAGCATGTTCAATGTTAAAGCTCATGACAGTCTGGATAAAAAGAGTTATCAAGTATGACTTGTTTTAAAGGGTTATCGGCAGAGAGTTTTATCTATCTAAATAGAACATGGCAGTACAGTTCAGGTCAGAAAAGCTGCATCTAAACAAACCACAAAACGAACAATGTCCTGTGGGCAGACGAGATCAAAGTGAAGATGTTTAGCCTTTCTGTACTGTGCATGTTTGGTGAAAAGCAATTATAGCATTTCAGCACAATCACCTTGCACCAGCTATCAAGTATCAAATATGGTGGACGGCTGATGTTTTGAGCTTGATTTGCAGCCACAGAACCTGGGCAAAGTTGTCATCACTGATTGGACCATCTTTCATGTACCAAATTATACCAGAGTCAAATATGAGGTCATCTAAAGCTTGGCCAAACAGAGTTAATGCAACTAACAAAAATAGAAAACACTGCAGGAAATCTGCAACAGTATAACTAAAAAATATCAAGGTGCTGCAATGTGCCAGTCAAAGTCCAGACCTCAGCCTAATCAAATTGTTGTGTTTGGTCCTGAAGAGAGCTGTGCGTGAATAAATGACTGCAAAGGTGAAAGAACTGGAGTGACAATGTTATGAGAAATTAACCAAAAATCCATCAGCGATGTTGAAGACTAAAAACATGACACACAAAAAGAATTATTTTAAAATATAGATAATATATCTGATTATATTTGCTAGTAAATAATGTGATGGACCTTGTCTTGTCTTGACATGGCGTAGTGTATCGTGTTGTTGTTAATTTCTGGTTTTTATGCTATTTTAAGACCTGGCAAAGGCCCGATCATTTCATGTACAAGATCAGAATTTAAAGAGGATATGCTTTCTTTTCCACATAACTGTATGCATGTGGGCCGATGATTAATGGCAGGTTGCTTACATCATACATCAGTCAATTAGTGTTGGCTCCTGTCCCGTTTAAAGAAAGCAGCCCCGTTTAACAACAAGATAACATTGTCAAACCTCTCCAACCTTTCCTTTACTGATATCAGTGTGGCCATTTTTCTCCTATCTGAACCGCATTTGGTACAGATGAGCGGATGTCAGCCTGCGTTTTGGAAAGAGGCTTGTGATGAAAAAGTTTATCTTTCTGAAACCTGAAAGTTTTTCCCAGAAATCCTAAAAAGTGTGTCTCACTTTAGCCAGGCTGATAAGCTGCTTCTTTGATGGAGATGCGCAGTGGCCGGTAATACAATACTATGGCTGTGCTCAGTGTACAGTAGGTATTCTATATTTGTAATTGCTGGGTGTAACTGAGAGGTTTGATGGCACATGGTGGTTGTGTTTACTTTGGGACACCCTCTGTTCACTGCCAAGTCAAGAGGCTGAAACAGAGGCTGGTTCACATTCCCTTGTGCCAGATGCAGTTGCACTGGGTGCAAACCCACAGTAGCAGTTTTTCACTCCCCCCTGCTGCTCTAAGCAGCATGGATAAAATGATCTATTTTAATTGAAGAAACACTGCAACAACATTAAATTTTCAAACCAGGTCAGACCTGACTACAATTTTATGCCTAACCATTACTTAATGTGACCCCTGGATGATGTCATACGCTTATTGAAGCCCCATCTCAGTACATGAGTAACACTTTTTAGCAGATGCTGTTTTTGCTAGTAAATATGAATAAGACCTTTCTGTGTGTGTGTGTGTCTGTGTGTATGTGTATGTAGCAGGAGTCTTACTAGAGAACGGAAGTGTATCACGGCAGCATGCTGACCTCACCTCAGGAACAGGCAGTCTCTGTTCCCCGCACTGCCTGTCCCACCCTTAGGATGTATGAAAGCACACAAACATCAACTAACACACACATTAATTTACACGAATGTTGGCCTTGATGCCAACAAATGATGCAGAAATCTAGTTGGCGGTGGATACTCTCAATAGGTTTAAAGCAGCCTACACAAGAAGTCATAAAAACACTGGTGAATAACACTGGTTGTGTTGATGTACAAAGAACAAGCAGCTGTAAGTAGCAGCTGGTACAACATGGACAACTTTGGCCTGTTGTAGTTCTGCTCTGATGAACAGTAAAAATTCAGTTAGTGTATTTCTATTGTCACTGAGGGTCTTTAAGAATTTTTCCCCCTTGCTGCTACAGATTGATATTCTTTGTTAAAGTGAAAACCTGCTTTGAACTTACTCAGTTTGCACACCGGGTGCTGTAACATTAACTACTGATACATCTAGAATACAGTCAGCTCTTTGGATAATTAGTCCTTCATTTCAGCTGGAGATGCTAAACTTTACTTTCTCTTCAAAAACTCAACTAGAAGCACTCGGAGAGCGTAGTCTCTGCCAAGCCATTGTATGTTTTTTTTGTTTTGAGATTGTGCTTTGTTTGCAACAAGTTTAGGTGGATAGTACGAGTCAAAGCAACATCCACATGGAAGCCAGGACCCAAGGTTCACTAGACAAAAAAAAAAAAAAAATCCATTTTCATCATATATGAAGCACTTTGTGGAAAGTAGTTAAAATATTTAGGCCAATCGATTGGCATGAGTAAAATATAATGATAATTTAGTTTCTTGTTAAATTGATCATGTTTATGTTTGACAAATGTGCCTAAAAGTGCCCATCCCTTGTCTCTTACTGAGTCCCTAAAAGTTTAATCCAAATTGGTAAAAGAATGTTTAGATTAAACAAAGTGGGGGAATATGTTTATTATTATGTCTAGCAGCTGTGGGTTTAAAGTTGCAGCTGAGGTTGTCATAATGAGATCAAGTGCATCATTCTGTCTGATTCCGACTAAAAATTCCCCCAAAAATTTGTTTTGAACTGCTTCTATTTAAAGTAGCACTACATAACTTTCTGACTTTAAAACTCTATGCTTCTGATGCATTTTAAAGGCACACTGAGATTTATTATGTACATTCCTGGAGCCGCTGTTGCCCAGCACTGTACCGAGGCTGAGAAACTGCACTTTTTGGCCTTCTTTTTGCATCATTTTACAGCAGCAGTTTACTTTATGGTCTCGTATCAAATTCCAGTAACTGGATATCAACACACTGGCCATTTTGAACGCACGCTGTGGCTGATTTAGCAAGCAAATCTGAGAGGACATTAACAGAGTAAGAGGAAAACACAGAGAACAAAGAGAAAGCATGAGATAAGTTAAGAGTCAACATCGGAGAATAGACAGTATGTAGATGGATGCTGAATTAAGACCCATTTACGCATCCTTATGAAAAACGTACATACTATATATTACCATGCATCTTTTGCATTGCCATGGTGCTGAGCTCAGAGTTCATTCCTGCGATCCTAACCTATCTTCAGTTTCTACAGTTGAAATTTCACACAATTTCTACAGTTGATGTCCTCATCTTCATTTTTCTTCTGCTTTTTTTACTTCCTAATCCTCTTCTTCTGTGGTTAGTTTCTGTTGCTAGTTGCCTGTCAGCTAGTCTAATCAGCACTGCGCCCGTGATTTTTAGTGGTATGGCTCCGTTTTCTTCATCACACGAAGAATGGCTAAGATCTGTGAAAATGAACCAAATTATGGGATTAACTGAAGCAGGTAACAGCCAAAACTGTCCATCCGTCTGGGTATCCATCTTTTGCATCAAACATGAATGGGCCTTTAGCCATTTTTAGGAGATGCACAGGGAGAAAGTCTGGCAAAGTTCAGTAGGATTTTAACAAAGAATCTGAACCTATTACAGTTTGCCACTGTGAGTTTTTGCAATATTGTTCTTTCTCACAAGATTTGTTTGTTCTGTTTTCTAAACAAGATGGAGGTATCCTTCACAGAGAATCAAAAGGGAAAAAAAATGCAATTATTTGTACGGCAATTAGCCATCAATTAAAATGTGAAAATCATGACCACCCTCGCCAGAGCTCACATTAAATGCCAGTTTAAACCACCCACATTTCCATTGGTGGTTTACATAATAGACCATGAAGCACCTGCCCCTTCTGTTAGTCATAAAAACCAAAGTCACTGCTTAGTCTGAAACTAATGATCCAAAGATCTAAAGACAGATTCCACTATATTGTTACAATCAAAGTCTCTCTAAAAGCAGTAAGAGGGTTTCCCCTTAGGCGTACATTTAGTATGTGGCCTCTGACCATCTGCAGCTAAAGCTGAGCGCACAGTTATCCGTCCTGGAGTCAGCTCCCACACAATGCCCATCACTGTCAAAATATCAAGACTATTTTTAGATGTAGGGCCAAGAGAGTTTCCAGCGATCTGTGGGTGTGTGTCCTCGAATGGTTAGCTGTTTTTGTGTATTTGTTTTTACAATTGTATGACTGTGTATGAATCTGTTGGGTATGTGTCCAGCCACTCCTTATTGAATCCAGCTACTGTTCTGTGTCGGCTGGCAGAGGGGCAGCGAGGAAAGAGAGGGCGGTGGCGGGGGGGAATGCTTAGAAAGCGTGTCTTTGACTGCTGATTCCTTTTTCTGCCAGAAGGCTAAAAATATTAGAAAAAGGACGTTGTTGTGCGCAGCAGATGTTGTAGGAGGGACAGAGAGATGAAGGGGGTGGTGGGTCGGGAGAACACGGGGACGGGAAGAGGAAAGGGGACGGCTGTCTGTTTTCAGTGACTGTCTGCAGTGATACACGTCTGCACGTGAGTCAGTGTGTGTTTGTGAGTTTGAGGGTAAAGTTTTTCTACTTGAAATCTCAGGTAGTTGTTTACAACTTGTGTCTCTTTTGTGGAAATTTGGGCAGGCCCCAGCTGGTGGATGTTTTGCAGCAAATGCAGTCACATGTTATGTAGTTGTGAAATTTTGTCCATCACCTCTACAATTACAGAGGGATTCAGCATGGTCAAAACATGTGCATGCACAATTGAATTATTCTAATTAATTTGAAGGTAAAATTATTTTATAGCTTATTCTTTGCTGCAGCTGTTTACAGGCAGATGCAACAATCTGACCAGTAACAGCTTCTTTAATAGCCCAGAGTACTAAATGGTAAATTCCACATGTTTTACCAGAGGAAGATGTTTTTTATCCATTACAGTGGTGACAGTAATTGCTATCCTGAGAACTGAGCTCTGCATTGCAGGTTGTTTTTAGTGCTCGTGCATTCAGACTCAACCAGCTGCTTTCTGTTGTAATCCTCCACAAAGCTGTAAACCTTCTTCACTCTGGTTTCCACTGCTAGACCACCAAGTTGAGTTGAGTTTTTCTGTAGAAGAAATTTTTAACTCAGCATATACGTGCTCTTTAATTCAATTGTTAATGTAGTATTTTTCCTCTTGATACATTAATATGTAACTACATGTGTTGTAAAATTGTCTGGACTTACGCTTTTTTTAAAAACCATAAGTATGCAAATAAATTTTAAAACTTGATGTTATGTAAATGAAAACACTGAAAATGTTTACGGAAACATGTTGACACAGAACTTCTATCTGTAAATGTTGACATGAAAAGTTTTGCTCCATATAAACAACGTTTGGCAAAAAAAACCTTGTGTTGTATGTATTATGTAGATGGTGTGTGGAGGCATTGCTTTCATTTTAAAATATAGACATCGTTTTGTACTTGTGTAAAATGTAAGGATTAGATATTCAAAAACAACAAAAATGTATGGTTACGGTTAGAAAAGCAAACTTATTTTGGAGTAAAATAGTAAACCATTCATGGTTTGGGGTTCTAACCATGGCTGCTATGTTGTCATCTCAGAGAATTTCTCCATTTCTAACTGTCTGCCACTTAAGGCTGATTTATGCTTGCGTTGCTCTGCAGAGGCCCGACACACACCTCTTTTAGACCGGACGTGCACTCGTGCTACACAGACGGTTTTGCGGAATTACTTCCTTAAGATTGGTCAATTTGGGATTACGAGTTTCCGGATTTTTGCATGAATTTGCATCAAGTTGATGAGAGGCTGATTAAATTAGTTCTTCGTTTTCATCCACAAGCTAATAAAGACACTGAACCATACTGGACGCCATTGTTGTTTTAAAACGGAAAATACCTACCGGAACTGAAGTGAACCATCAAAAGACCTCCGACCAGGTGAGTTTATTGGCCGATACCACCCCCACTGCCACCTTCTGATTAGGAGGAGAAACTGCAACACCACACCAAAACAACGCGTGCCCCTTATACTCTAGTGTGAGAGCACACTCACCAGCGTCAGCTATGCCGTAACCGACCACATGCAGACGCTGCGCCAGTATAGATACAGAATGAATAAGTGAAATTGTCCAGTATATTTAAAATAGTTTTATTTGGTGAGTTTCAATTTTAACATTTTTGTTAATGATAGGTAACTTGATAACACACACAACAGCTAACTGAATGTAGTCCCTTTTAGCTAATGCTCTTTAACTTTAGCTAGTTCTTCACCTTGCTGAAGCTACTCCTTTTCTGACTTTTTCTTCATCTCTCTTTTTTACTATAGTTTTTGTACCAGTAAGAAAATGCCTCTACTACTAACACCTGATAAATGTTCCAGCAGAAAATCTGATCTAGCTTTGGCCATAATCTAAGTAGTCAGACAGAAAGAGATGCTAGAACTTGATAAAAGAGCAGTAAAGTCCTGGTCTGAACAGTGAAGCCATGCAGATTATTAACAATAATCACAGCTGACAAACCTACTTGACCCTTTTGGCCTTTTACTTGCTGGTCTGGAGCATTTGATGAGTGTGCAGATGTTTTCTGTTGTACTTGAAGGGCTTGGATTTAAAAAATATGTTTTTTCTTTCAAATTAACCTTGGGATTAGGTTATTTTCTCAGCTGCTGTTTCCAGCTTTCAAGAAGTAATTTTAAACCTCTAAAACTTAAATTTTTTTAACTGAGTCTAGTTTTTGCTTGAGACATAATTTGTATTTGTTCTTTTTTTTTTTTTTACTACATGGTTTTTGTACTTATTATAATAGCCAAATAGAGTTGCAAACATAGGTACACTGAAGTGGACCTCAACACAAAGGACTCTATATTGCCAAAGCACACCATTTGCTGTCAGCTGCATGATATATAGAGTGGTTTCACCTCCGCCAGTTTCACCCTCCAGTCCCCTTAAATGAACCAGCATGGAGCAACTTTACAACACCTTATAGAGCACTAAGTGGCAGAGTTGTGTATCACAATCTGGCCATGATTGCATGCGGTTGGATTATATAGTGGTCTTGATTGTGTTTGAAGGAGGAAGAATCCTGCCAGCCTCTCCAGTATGTGTTTATCTCACAGCCCACATCACCACTGCGGCTTAGCTGACAGTAACTGGTTGCTTTTTTAAACTCATCGTTGGCCCCATGTGTATACTAATGCATGTGTGTAAACATTTCACAAAATGGTTGCAAAGCTCCGTAAATTAGAATGATTGCATACTATAGACAGAAACAAATACAAAAATAACTTTATAAGGAATTTTGATGTCCTTCATTGTCTGGAACTCCATAACTAACATGAGTTGTTAGTCAAGGAGGGGTGGGTGGTGGTGGTGGTAGTGCACAAATTGACAAAATCAGATTTATAATTTTTGTACAAATCAGCTCTGTTCGATGGTAGAGAAGACATTTAGTCTAATCAAGTCTTTGTGAGGATAAAGGGCATCAAAAAGGTGCTACACACAGAAGTATATTTAATGTACAATGCTCTTGCATTTTGTGAAACTGTAGAAAAACTAAGGAATTTGTGTGTTACAACCCCAGCTCTGTTAGGGGAAAGGGCTTGCCAACATTAAGGACAAGAATTTAAGTAGAGTACGTAAAAGGTTTATTTTACAATCAAAACAAAAATGACTAAAACTAAATGAACAGCAAAAGGCAGCAAAACTCAAAGCAAACAACCACAACCAAAGACATAAAAGTAACCAAAATAATACTAAAAGCTTAAAGCCGTTCAAAAGGTTACCCAACTAGCAAGATAACAATGCAGCCAAAACCACACACTACAACCTCCAGTCCAAGGCTGTGTCCGAATGTGCACCCTACTCCCTACATAGTGCCTTATATAGGGGTCACGCCATTTTGTAGGGGTATCTGAATGTCCAGAGAGAAAAAAGTAGGGCACTCAAAATTGCCTACAATGCGTCTTGAAAAATAGAGAGCATCGATAGTCACTAGACGAGTCATTATAGACCACAATGCATTGCGGGCAGAAGCTCAACATGGCGCAAGGAGGCGAATAAAACATTTGTTATTGAATGGATATGCAACAAAGAATAAAATACAACATAATAAAAATAAAAATATTTACACTCAACTTTGGATTGGATTTAAAATGACATCTTGACTCACGTTGTGGTTGCGGTGGTGACAGCTGGTAGTCACGGCGGGGGAAAAATAAGCAGCTTTGTGTCCGAATCGCCAAAACAATGAGTGCACTAAGTAGTGTGCTATATAGTGCAGCCCTATGTAGTGAACGAGGGAATAGGTAGTAGGGTGGACATTCGGCCACAGCCCAAGACTGCAAATGGCAAGCTGTGCTAAATATACATCAGCAGCCATCTTAAATAGTGGAGCTCCTGGTTGGACATCAGTCAGTTGGTGGATGACAGAGCAAACCAATCGCGGACGGATGATGGCACAGCCACGTGCCAAGGATCCAGCCAGCCAATCACGGACAAGCAATGACACAGCCAGGAAGTTGCCCGACAAACCCTGGCAGCCAATCACCTGGTTGCAACCAAACACAGATATTTACATACAAAACAAAAGCCAAGGCTTAGGGCCGTAAAATTGTGAAATATCCAAATATGCACTACAAAGGTGCTCTTTATGTACAAACTAGAGTACAGATTTGCTTCAATATTAAATCAAAAGTCACAAAACATTTCCATTGTTGGCACTTTTTTTTATGTCTTTAACACCAATGTACGCTATAATGTCTTATTTTGTCAACGCTGAAGTGTACTTATCAAAGAATTCATGAGCGAACATCACACCAGACACCTCATCGCAAAGGTTGCAAGTAAAAGTTGGCAGATACATTTTTGTAATGTTGTGTCTGTTTGTTTTGGAAAAGAATTACAAATAAAGTTCTGGAGATTACTCAGCTGTTTTGGTAGATGATGGTGAGGGTTTTAAAAGAAAAAAGATGGGGAACCTCTCAATCATCTGCTCATGGCAGACTTGCTTGCTGCTTTTGATGTCAATACATAATCCAGTATGAAAGCCAGATAAGGGGGCAGGGGAAGTCAATGGAAAATTATATCAAATGGGTTATTTCAAAGTTGTTAATACATTATGAATCTTAAAATCCATTTTCCTCCGCTCTAGTGGATTACATAAGATAGTTTGGTTTGTCATCGGAAAAGTCAGAGGCATTTTTTGTATGTGGAGCTCAAAGTTTGAAGGTAAGAAAGGAGCGCCAAATCAAATCTTTATTAAAACAGGATCAAGGTAAGATAACATCAAGCATTATTGAAGATTTTGGTTTGTTATTGTGAATGACAGTCGGAAATTCTTACATGGACTGTACTTATATAGCTCTTTTCTAGTCATATGCTGACCATTCAAAGTGCTTTACACCTCACATTCACCCAATCACACACACCCTTTGGAGGCATTTCGACCAAAGCTGAACCAGTGCTGGTTTGGTGTTGGTGCTAGAGCCAGGGCTTAGCTGTTGCTTCCATCGAACCTGTTCGGTTTTCCACAGACGAAGCCAAGTCGGTGCTGCATCAGTGAAAGCAGCCAGTGTTGAAGGGACTGACGTCGGGTCGGCTTTAATGGAGTATTTTAACCGCGAGGAGCAATAAATGTGTGGCACATCATTTCTTGTTTACAAAACTTTGCAGACCATAAATTGTATTATTTGATCAACAAAAATAAACCTAATTGCAAAAATTACTCTGGCTTTTGGTTTTATTAAAGTTTGAGTTAGAGTCAAATAAGTAATTAAATTTGGTTTTAGTTGAGCACGAATGCAGTGCAATTGTATGTAAGAATGCACGTTATGCATATATATATTACATAGCTAGGCACATTAATTATAATATGTATCTGTTGTGAGCATACTATTATTCACTACTGATATATAGAGGAATTTAAAAGTTTTATTAGATGTTTTTCTAACGATCTCCGCAAACATTCAAATTGTGTTTGTTTTTTTGTTGTGGTCGTTGAAAAGTTTTTCAGCCTTTTTAAGTAATTTACTATCTGGTCAATGGTTGTTTCATAGCCTGCTGCAGCATCTCGTCCTGTAGATTTCTGAAAGCAGCCTTTTGTCCCAGCTCTAACCTGCCCCTAACCGCTGATGTGAAGCGGTTCTTAGATCTGGCCCAGCAAACAGTTGGAACCAGTTTTGAGAGCCAGGAGCCGGTGCTTGGGCAGTGGAAAATCAAAAAAACGGTGCTCAGGCTGGCTCTGGCTCCGAACCAGCACTGGAACCAGCTCAGTCAAAAAAAAACCATACTGCCAATCATGTAGTCAGGGGAAGCCTGGAATCGATCCACCAACTCTCCAAAATACTGATTCTAGTTTTTGCTTGAAAAAATGAATTTGTATTATAAGAATGAGTCTTATAAGAATTGAAATGTGCAACTTCCATTAGTAAAAAAGAGGAACATCAATTACCCAGACCCAACATATTACATAACTGGTAAGATCCCCTGAACCACCCACTCAGTACACCTTCACCATCCAGGGTGCTGTGGTCATACTTGCACTTGTACACAGGATCAGACGAGTAACCGCTGACTACAGCTGGCAGAGCTTGATGCCAGGCAGGCAGCTGTCCAAACACTATATTCCCTCACCTATTTCTTTCTCCTATTATGTATCTTCGCACTGTAGCCTGTGGTCATTAGTGTTCTCATGTTCAAAGTGTTCAGAGTCACATCAAGCCCCGTCATCTATGGGTCTGATCCCGTGATGGGAAAGACACTAGGCGGGACTAACTAACACACATACTGCTGTACATTCAACTAAACACACACACATAAAATGTGAGCATAAGACAAAACGATGCTTGATTTCCTGTGCAGTTGCCTTGTCTGGCCTTCTTAACTTAATTTTTTTGTTATTAAAAAATCTACACATTCACACACAAACACACACATTGGATTATAAAAGGGTATGGGCGGGAACCTTAAGGATTATTACTGGAAGACAGTTATACAACCAGAACAGAGGTTCAAAAGGCAAGAGAGAAAAGATGTATCTGCTGTACACATGCGGTACATTCAGAGACACACAAACACACTTTATACACTCTGGTCAAGCATACAAACGGGTTAAGGCTGATAATTCTAAGCTCCTGTCACGATTACCGTCCTCAAGATCACTCAGGCTTTCCCTTTTCTTTTTTTTCTGTCTTTGTTTTTATCTTGGAAGGAATGAGAGCAGTCAAATAACTCAGAAGGCATTAAACGTTTGCTATGTCAAACTCTGGGATGAAGGTCAAACAATGATCTCAGTCAAAAGGTGATTTCAGTGTTTCTGAGAGCAGGTAGTTTAAAGGCTGCACTATCAACAGCAGTATCAAATGTCTAACTTAGTTATCAAACTTCTCTGTGTGTTTGTGTGTATGTAAGCAGGCAGGGAAAGGAGAGCCACACATCTTCAAGGAAAAGACTTTCAAGAAGAGGCGGCAGTGCAGTGTGTGTCGGCAGAGCGTCGACAACGTGGGCTCATTCTGCAGAGGTATGTTGAAGTGTTGACAGCTTAGTTCCCTAAATGACCTGAGAGAATATGTCAGTTAATGCAGTGTAAATTAACACTGCTCAGAGGATGCAGGAACGAGTTACAGGGAGTGAGCTGAAAGAGTGATTGTCATAAACAGAAGCAGGCAAATTTATCAAGTTACCCTATTTTGTTCATTTTAAAATATGTTAGCATGTTGATATAAATAAGTGGATTCTGCACCTTTTACAATACTAATTTATAAAAACATTTTTCACTTTCTCCCTCTGGACTCGTGTTTCCTGCAGCATGCAAAACAGCCGCCCACAGGAAGTGCGAGGCCAAGGTAAGCATCATCGGCAGGGAGGCTCAGCTGAGATATAAAAATTTGGTGAAACATGTAGTATATTTGTATATTTAGGAAGTTACTTAGTAATTTTGTGTCGCTCAAATTAACACGTGAAACAACCATAAATTTAATATTCTATTAATTTAATTTAATTAGATATATATATATTAGATATATGTATATACAGTATACTGTATACAAACACAAAGAAGACTGCATAAGTGGCAATATGATTTTTTTCTCAGCAAGTAGTGGTAAAATTTATTCAATTATTTTGCCTTATGACCATAACTAGCTGTTGGGCAGATTGCATATGAAGTCATCTCTGGTCACCACCATGACATCCACCACGATCCCACTAATTCAGTGTTAAAGCCAAAAGCTGACACACTGTGTCTGAGAACAGCCATGAAAGATGGACTGCACTGGACTTTGATCAAATGAAAATGCTCCTCGGCGTTGCTAAGTAGATTGTTTTGATAGCGCTATTGTGCTGAAGTGTGAAACAACACATGATGGCTCTGTGAGGGAAGACTTCTTAAGATTTTTGTCAGTAAAAAGGCTGCTCAGTTGCATTCCTTAGAATAAGCTGTAAGCATTGCTCGAATCCCACACTGCTGCCTCTATGAAAGAGTCATTGATGGAGGGATGGTATAATGAATAAACAGAGGGATGAAGAGGGGGAGAATGCCAGCCATGGCCAAAGTGACGAAGGGGGAGGTAGAAGCAGAGAACCTTGGCAGGCAGGAGAAAGTCATAGGCGAAGGCATGTGGCAAAGACAAGTCTCATGCCTGTAGCATCCCTCTGTGACCTGACTTTTATCTGAATAAACAAGTGTCTTGAAAATGAATTTAAAAATCGAAGGGGGATTTTGAAACTACACAAACAACAAAAAAGTCAGATAATGCCTTTAAGGTCAGCTTGTGTCAGTCCTAATCTAGCATGAGTTTAAAACTTAAAGGGCCTCTGTATAAAGGAGAAATTATATTCTTTCTTCAATAAATGTGTAATGATGAATGATAAATTTTACTATTTTTTTAACACATTAGCTCAGGACAATATTAATAGAAACAGGCTTGGATAGTCTTCACAGCTTTCTGTCAAGCTTATAGACAACATATGGTCTTATCATTTTCACATAACTTTTATCTGGACTGAAAACAGCTTTAGAGAGGTTGATGAGGAAGTCAATACCACTCTCAAATCTGGTACAAACTCCAAGCTAAATCTGATCTTTTCTTCTGTTTTCATTGTAGCAAATATAAGGTTTTATTTGGTCACCCTTAAAACTGGAAAATGTTTTCACCTCTCAACAGTCAGGGTGTTTTTATGCCAAAATAAGCTAACAAGCTGGAAATTCACATTAGTACAAGCATAAAGCTGGAACGGTCACCTGTTTTTAGGTTACCTACCAAATGTAACTTGGTTGTGTCTTTTTTCCTAAGGTTTGTTTTTATTTACTTTGGGCATAGTCTGAATTGTTTATTTAGCTTATTTTCACTTTTATAAGCTCATTTGTTGTCATCTAACCATGTAGCATGACATTGCTGTCATTCTTATAATTTAACCTTTATTAGTTAGTTTTCATTGACAAAGGAAACACTCATATAAGTGTTAGTGTTCCAAGTGTTAAAATGAAACTTTCTAAACTTCAGTAGATATTATGCAATTATGTTTGGAAAGTCATGAAAAAAGATTTGTCTTAAGATAGAAATTCTGGATAAACCTGATTCATCGTAAAGACTGATTTCAATGAGGAAGAGCAGGATGTATAAGAATCGTCTGATGTGTTGTGGATGACTGGGAGTTAAACAGCGATATCCATCGCTGCTGCCCAGGAAGGGAGAGGTCAGATAAGGCAGGGTGTGGAGGTCTGGTTGTTGTGTCCATCTTAGCTGTTATCTAACCGTGTGTTGAGGGAGTTCAGGGATGATAGAAAGGGATGGCATCAGCCTCTAAAAATTTAAATTATCAAACTGGGTTTTAGCAACGTTATAACTTCAAGTTTTTTATTGCATGTCATTTTTAAGTTTTTGTGCTTGAGTCAACCACATCTACCCTCTTTAACGAAGAGTATGTACTATGTCTGTCATCTGTAAGCCATCCTGTGTTCACCAGATGTCTGTTTACATCTCCATCTGGCTGGTGTTGCTGTAAGCTTGGTGACAAATCATCTCATAACCACACCATTCAGTATCCTGTTGGTACATCCACTCTATTTCTGTGGAAAAACTCAACCCCCTCCCAAACACAGACACATTTCGTAAACTTCCTTCCCAGGATTGTTGGTGGTAACAGGTAGTCAGTTTTCTTTTCCCTGTCCCCTGTCAGTCTGTTCCCTAATCTCTGCCCACAAGGCCAGCTGCCTCCAGCTGGCTCATCTCTGTGCTATTAAAAAACACAGACTCTCTCACAGAAACCAGCAGAAGGCCATAAACAGTTTTATTTCAGCATGTTTTCTCTCAGAGAATAGTTTCCCCTGTATCTTTGATCCCAAGTGGAAAATTTAGTCCACTGGGAACTTGTGGGGGGCGGTAAGGAGAGTGGCTGGGACCCAGTAGCAGAGATGGAAAGGAGGCTGAGTGAGGAAGGACACAGATATGAGGAGGAGGAAAAGCAAGGAACAGTGGGAGGAGGAAGGATTAAAATTTGCAAAATGCAGCCCGTAACGAGTTGACTGGCCTGTCTAATTGGGCAAGAAGAGACATTTCCGCTGGTTAGGGGGGGGGAGAGCACTCCATGTTGCTTGGGATGTTTGAGTATCTGCTGAGCTTACAGTCTAAGTCTTACCACCAGTAATACACGATGACACAGAAGATCAGATGTGCTGATAGGTTGGTTTACGACCCGTTGATGCTGGTCAGTCTAAATGTTTTTAGTTGTATGATGGACATTTAGACTGACCGATGGGCTGATATGTAGCCAAAATATTTGTTTATTTAAGTTAAAAGATTGGGGGGCTGCACGGTGGTGTGGTGGTTAGCACCGCAGCCTCACAGCAAGAAGGTCACTGGTTCAAGCCTCAGCTGGGGGAGGTTCGAATGCAGGGGGCTGGTGGCCTTTCTGTGAGGAGTTTGTATGTTCTCCCCGTCAAGTCAAGTTTATTTGTATAGCCCTATATCACAACAAAGTTGTCTCAGAGGACTTTACAGAGAGAGGTGTAA
>JBAMHW010000015.1:25888210-25903029 GCA_037177495.1 Rhadinocentrus ornatus
ATAGATAGATAGATAGATAGATAGATAGATAGATAGATAGATAGATAGATGGTCTTGTTATGCTGCATCTGGAAAATATGTATAGCCTGTGAACATAACATTCTATATTTAACTGTGGTAATTGCCAGTCACATTGCTAATATTGTTTATAGGTTATTAGAAGCAAACTGTTACTCAATTTATAATACCTAACATAGCCCTGTTTATTACAGGCACTAATTTAATTGGATTTCTTTTAGTCAACAAATGAAATTGTACAGATGGAAATATTAAATTGTGTCATTAATGGCCAGAAGGAGGGTCAAAAATATGGACTGTTTTTTGTTTTGTTTTATCTTCAAGGTATATCTATTACTTTGGAGGCCTTCTCTCTGGGGCAATAAAGATGAACAGCAGCCCTCTCTTCCTCCACCAAGTCCTCATCCCATCACTCCCCAACTTTCAGAATGAAGGAGGTAAATTTGTGGATTTTTTAGCTACATTATAAAAAATATTTCCCCCTGCTGCAAATGCATGTCTCGACAGTTATTTCCCAGTTCCATCTCTTTATCCACATAATAAAGATGCTCCATTGCTTTTATTTCAACTTGACTGATGATAAGCGATAACAGACTTCATGAAGGTTTTATCACACTAGTATCATCATAGTAGTTTGAGACCAGGAATTTAATTGCTTGAGAAACGACAAAAAGAAAAGAAATGTTTCTTTGAAGATTAAATTAAATTTAAAGGTGGATTATTAGTAAATTAAAATCAGTCTTTAATCTCTTGTCCGTCTGCACTAAGTCTCCATACGTAGATAAAACCTATATGAGATGTGATGTTTGTCTTGGCGGGGTCCTCTGACAGGCTTCCCTCTGGAATCGCAGCAGTGTTTTTTAATGCTGATGCTATAGATGGTTGCATTCGCTCTCTACCCACACACATACTTCTCTGTTTATCTTTAATCTGATGATCAAGTCTGCAAGGAAGGGATGGAAGTCAGCACATTCCTTATTCTCCATGCTGATAATACTTGCCATGTCTAAAGTCCTCTCTCCTTTCTCTAGGTTATTACCCCTTCTTGAAGATCTACCAGTCCATGCAGTTGGTCTACACTTCAGGCATATAGTGAGTGTGTCTTCTTTAACTCATAGGGTGGATAAGCAGGGACATTTTTGCTGCCTTTGGAGTGTTTGCTTTCATAAGTTGAGGTTTCAACATTGTCACATTTTAATTAAATAGGAAGGAACTTTGTTTTTCTTCTTTAGTCCTTTAATGTCAATTGAATATATGGTCTGAGTGGTGCTAGATAATATAATGTAGCCATAAATAGTAATAGCATCTTTCTGGTTGTATCAGAGACCTTTAAAACAATTAAATTCCACATTCCTTTTATTCCATGTATTTTTTTGCTCTGTGAAAAGGTTGTTTGTATACACTTTATCGTCCATAGTGACCTTCAAGGCACTGGAGGCAGGCGACTGTGTGTGACCATTGAACCGGCACTGTTACTTAAGGGTGACATCATGGTGAGTCATATAGGAAGGAATTGGCAAACACAAGACCCCAGATATGGGTAGGAGATAAATTATGACTCCAACTATTTTTTGAGAAAATAGGTCAAAGAATTTAAAAAAAAACAAAAGAACTCCTGACATATTACAGAAGTACATTCACATCGTTTTGTTTTTTTTTCTAATTTGGGCTTGAAAAGAAGTCTGCCACTTTGTTATCTAGGAATCATAATTTGTCTTTTTTGTGCAGTCCACCATTTGTGTAGGTGTCACTCGTTTTGGGAAGATGAAGCCAAACATTTACTGCTTAGATCTCCAATTATCCCACATCCATCTCAAGCTGCATTACCTTCTTCACTCTCTGCTGCCCTCTACAGGTCAAATGCTACCACAGGCGAGCCCAGAGTGCCGACAGAGACACTGTGTTTAGGCTGCAGTTCCACACCTGCACCATCCATGGATCCCAGCTCTGGTTTGGCAAAGGAGAGCTGGATCAAGCCTGCACTGGTAAATTTATTTAGGTGGCAGATACAGCCCCAAGATAAGAAACTACATGGAATTACAGGAAGATACAATTAGGCTCAGAAATATTTGGACAGTAAAACAATTTTAATGAATTGGGCTCTGCATGCCACCACATTGGGTTTAAAATTAGGTCCACATCTTTGACTGCATGTTTTGGGTTTACAGCCACATCTTCTAAATGCAAATTAAACCTGAAATCATCTATAGACCTTTTACTTGCTTGACTGATGAAGCCCATAAAATAGCTGTCCAATTACTTTTGTTCCCTTGAAAAAAGCAGCTACATATAGAGTTGTAATTCCTAAACCTTTCCTCAAATTTGGATGTCAAATTAAAACTGAGATTCAGAACTGTAAGCCCATGTTGATTAGAAAACTGTATCTTGAGTATGTTTTGATAAACAGATAAAATAACAAAAACTTGTGTCAGCATCCAAATATAATGGGCCTGACTAAATGACATGTTGCTGAGTGTAGCAATATGGACATAGCCCTATAGTTGGTAGTGGTATTAAGTATTAGTCTGACTTTTATTGTAAAAAAACAGCAACATGAACTTTTAAATCATTTATTGTGTTTTAACTTTTAATGACACTGTCAATTATATTAATCCATCCAGAGTGAGGGGAAAAAAATGCTAAACATTAAACTACTTAACTGTGGCATTTGGTCAGCTGACTATACAGCTAGCTACTATTTGCTAGTATTTAAGCAATCAAAGGAGTTTTTTTTTTTTACTTAATTTTGGGAGTCAAATTATGCCCAATTTTTTACTGCACAAGGAGAAATTTTTATTGTCCCCTAAATGTCACTTTTGGTATTTTTTGTTTAGTTTGTTAATCTCACAGTAAAATAATGACCACTTACAACAAACTGACAATCACAGCTCTTAAAATGGCACTGTGGGAATACATTCTTTGTGGTTTGGCCTCAAAATGTCGTGGTTGGATAAATATTTAAATAATAGTGGTCTAATTCCCCCATCTTGGATGTAGTAAAAGCTCCCCGGAGGAGAGTATAGTCAGAATGTCTCAAGGTAATGCTGGGAGAGAGTAAATGTTACATGATAAGAGGTTACACAATATTTATGTTCATAACAATTATGGCCATTATTTAATTTCCTCCTTGGTTTACTTTCTCTGAAATGACAGATCATGTTTGTAGAAGCAATGCGGGTTTTAAACTATTACAAGAGATGAAGAGTTAAAAATGTTTGGAAGTATATGATTATGGGATCATATATTTGTGGAAAGCATCAGTAAATTTGATTTATAGTACTGAAGCTTTCTGGGGTACTTCATCTCATGAACACTGATGTAGGGAGTTTAAATCTACAGTCATGTATTTTTGGTAGAAAAATATTTGTCATGATGTAATGTATTTTGTCCCTTTTCTTCTCCATAGATGAGCGTTTTCCATCTGATGCTACCGTTGAGTTTATCTTCTCCTCTGGACCAGAGAGAATGAAAGGTTGGTTTTCCTGACTTCAGGTTCTCATATGATCAAGTGTTTAGTTTGTGATCACTAAGGAAAAAAAGACAAATTAATGACTGTTAAATGATGTAAATCAAGGGAAGAAATCGAAATGAAAGGTGTGTTTTCTCAGGCCGTGAATACCAGAAGAACGACCCAGCAGTCACAGTTGACTACAACACTGCTGACCCTGTGGTTCGCTGGGACTCGTATGAGAACTTTAATCAGCGATATCAAGACAGCCTGGAGGGTGAGTGCTGCATTCATAATTTGTCTCTGTGGATATTAACTATATAAAACCATACCTAGACAACCGTCTAAAATGAAAAGGTAAGAACTGGTTCCATGCATACCCAGTGAGTGTCAACTTTGAAGCTGAGCTCTGTTTATTTTGTCTCAGATATTGCCCACACCAGAGGTCCCCTAGATGGCAGCCTGTATGCTCAGATAAAGAAGCGGCGAGGTGCTGGCTCTGGTTCTCTCACCTCAACCAACGGCAGCAGCCCAGGAGGAGCCCTCTCAGAAGATAGACCTGATCATCTTATCACTCAGGGTTCAATCTCTGCCCTCTCGGCCCATTCCCTTAATTTGAACCAATTATCTATCCATCCTGACCACCAGGAGGAACCTATTCGTCCACCACCGCCAACCAGGCAGGAAAGGGAGGAGCTTGAACGACTTCTTGGAGGCATTGAAGGAAACGTAGATGGAGAGCGAGAGACCGCCATTCTAGATGATGGAGATTCTTTGCCCTCAGAAAGAACCGGGACACTGAGGCTTAGTCGGTCATGTTCCTGCCGGGATGGTTACAGGTCCCAGCGCTGTGCTGAGCCAGGCTGTGACCGCACCCTCCTCATGCCTAATGGCTACTGCCTTGATCGGGCACCTGGCACCAACGGGCACCATGGGGCAACTCCTTCTGCCAGCCCTAACCCAGCTTCCCCTCCATCACACATGGATCTGTGCCAACACTACAGCCCCCACTCCCACCAGTCCCTCCCACCTCCAGACCTAGTGTGGGACCGTCAGAGTGGCCCACCTCACTACCTTCACCGCTCTTGCTCAGAGACTCCGTCATCACGACATATCTGTTCGTACCCGTCCCCAGATCTCAGCCCCCACTCTCACAACCATTCACATCAACACCCCATGTCTCCCCCAAATCGCATCTGCTGCAGAGAAGATGACTATGCACCCTACCATCATCTTCCTCCACCTCACAGCCATCACCATACCCATTCGCACCTACCGAAACCCTCCACCAGCCCAACTTACCATGATATAATGCTAATGGATGGTCTGCCACCCCCTGGCTGTCCTTGCAGGGACTGCAGCATCAGAAGAGAAGATTCTGCGGCTTACCACAGCCTGAGGCTGGACCGTGGTGACAGCTTTCACTGGGACAGAGAGGCGGAGCTTCAACAGAGGGAGGTGGGGCTTAGGAGGGCCAGGGATGCTGAATTACCTAGAGGGTCAGAGCTTCACTGGGAGAGGGATCCTGGGTTAAGGCGAGGCAGAGAGCTGTCCCTCCAATGGGAGCGAGACAGGGAGGCTGAGCTGCACTGGGAGAGGGACAGAGAGGCTGAATATTGGCACAGAAGAGCCACGGTAGCCTCCTACGCCCCACAGGGGCATGATCTTCCAGCCTTCACCTTTGACCCATTGCCAGCAGGTCATCCAGCTTATCCAGAGGCATCAAGGTCCCACGCTCATTCCCACTTGGATCTGAAGTACAGCAGCAGCAGCAGTGGGTACCAAACCCCTCGTCAGGTGTGCCCCTGCTCACCTTACCAGCCCTCACCATCTGAAAGCAGAGGCTATGCCTCAGGCTACCAATCAGAGTCCACATCTCCACTGCCTCCTGCTTCCTCAATGACAGGGCCTTGCAGCCATGGCAACGGGCCAGCAGACCATAACCACCACCACCATCCAGACTCGCAGCAGTCATACAGCTCGGACTCTCATACTGGTGAGTCACGTTAAACAGAGACTCTCAGTTGTACGTTTTGATTTAACTAGAATGTTGAGGGAATTAGTTTTCCATAATCAGCAACAGCACGCTCCATAAATTTGTGTTCAGAAGGACAATCCTCACACTTAACTCACAAACTTCTCCTTGTTGCCTGCTGCCTTCTCTGGATTTTTACACAGTGCTTACATAAGTATCACCCAGGGAAATGTGAATTCAGCTGATCTAGTTTAATGAGGTAACTTTTTTAAAATGTTTTCTGTTTCCTTCCTCTCTTAGATGGCCTTCGTAGCTCTGGTGAAAGCGTGGGCTGGAGGGATCACATAACTCATGCCTCCTTTAAGAGGGTCAACAGAGATGGTCACGCTGCCTGCTCCACGCCATCTGACATGTCTGGACCGTCCACTCCTGTCCACACCAGCAGTCCTCTATGCACACAGGAAAGGTAGGTAATAATTACAAGAATGCCAAGTAACATCTGAGCCACAGGCTATTGTTGTGATTTAGGATTTATCTACGCCTGATATTTACCAGGATATAAAGTCAAAGCTTTAGACTGTGTATGAAAAAGCATTTTGGTTGTTTCTATTCTGCCCAAATTGATTTTTTCATTTAAATGGAGCTGGGTCAGCTCTAAGGTCAAGAAAAACAATTCAACGAATAAGTGTCTTTTTTTTTTCTTTTAGCAAAAGCATTTTCTTTTAAACCTGATTGGACATCATTTGAGCATGAAATCTGATTATTACATAATCCTGACCACCTGATTTCATTCAGACTGCAACAACATGTGTTTCTTTGTTTCTTATGGTAATGATGATATTGTGTGTCTGCTACAGTCTCAGTCCAGGAGGAAGAGAGTATGAGATCCGTACCACAGACATCCTTGGCAACGACTATGAGGCTTCCCAGCCGCAGGATGGACACTATAGTGGCAATCATATCATTCAGAATCCTCCAGGAAGTCCGGAAAGCAACACTAAGAATTCATCAAATCCACTCAAAGATACACCATCACACACAGCAACTCCCGTTCAGACAGAATCCTCCAAACACTGCACAGCACCAACAGACCCGTCCATCAACCACTGCAGCCCAGAGCCACCCCTAGCATCTTCTTCTGATTCCGCAACACCAGCTAAATCAAACCAGGAAGACTGCCAGGCTCCTTCTTCGCCTGGCCATGCTTCACCTGCAGTGGATATGCACACTGAACTTGGCTCTCTCACTCTCCAGACTCTTGCTCCATCAGAAGCTGCTGCTCTGCCAACCACTGTGGTGCAGGAGGTGTCCCATCCTCAGAGCCACACCCAAACCCAAGCCAATGGCTCTGCAGGACTGACCTCAACACAGGTTAGTGGATCTTCTTCAACAATGAAACCTCACCCAGAAACCTCCAAACCCACCATCTCCAACACCACATCTTCTCCTCCACCATCATCCCCGCAGCCTGCATCCAGCAGCATGGAGGGCTCCCCAGTCTCTGACACCCCAGTCCCTGGTTTCGCCACTCTGGGAAGGAGGTTGATGTTGAGTGGGTCAGACCCCCACCACCCAAATCATATGCAGCACCATGTACCCCTACATCACCACCACATGGAGCACAGTGTCTCTCTGGACACTAGCAAGAGGCACTACCATTCTGGTCACATCCCACAGCACCACCCAGCCTCCTACGCCAACTATTCCACCATCTCCATCCCCCTCCCCCACCCACAGCCACCTCTGCCAGAGAAGAGACATCAGTTCACTCAGTTGGGATCTTCCAGCGATGGGGGGAGGCCAGCCGTGGGTCATGTTCCTCCCTCCAACACCAGCACCACCCAGCATCAACATCATGTCACATTTTCGCCCACTGTAGGGGAAATTGCTCCCCCTGCAGGCCAAAATGATGAAGTAGCACCTGTGGTGCCTGAGACTGCCCACAGGGTCAGTGTTAAGTTTGTCCAGGACAGTTCGAGGTTCTGGTACAAGCCTGGCATCTCTAGAGAACAAGGTAAGCTTTTTATTTCCTTATGTATTCTTTTTTTCCAAACAGAAACAATCAATTTTGTCTTAAATAACATTTTTACAGTGTTAAAGCAGGCAGATAAAAAGTTCCTAACATTTAGGTGTACCCGCCTGTAGCAATTGCAGCTCTAAAGGAAAGAGAGCCTGGAACCTTCCTGATCAGGGACAGTAACTCTTTCCAGGGGGCCTATGGCTTAGCCCTGAAGGTGGCCACACCTCCTCCCAATGTCAGCAACCACAACGGCAAAGGTACAAAGTAGTTTACATCATTTTTTGCATGCATATTCCCTCTAACTGTCACATATCACTTACTCAGATGTTGTTGCTATTTATATGTTTTACATAAATCCGCTATAACAGTGAGTGATCCTCTGGAACAGCTGGTGAGACATTTCCTAATAGAAACAAGCCCTCGGGGAGTGAAGATTAAAGGATGTCAGAATGAGCACCACTTTGGTAAGTTTCCTTTTCCAAATATAGAAAATGCTCAAATCTATGTTTTATTGAAAAAAAAATCAACATCTGGGGTCTAATTTGTCTGTAGATCATTATAAACAGCTTTCTTATCTGTCATGGGTTCTAAGAATCTGTTCATCTAAAATGAACTTGAACCGATGGCAGCTAACTTGTGATTTCCCCTCAGAAAATCCAAACACTAATGAAGATTAAGTTAAGTGCAGCCACATGCCCACAGAGAGAAGCAACTGATTACTCTGGGATAAAAAGATTTACAAACACAGGTTGGCAGTGAGCTGCTGATGTGGCTGATGTTGCAAAGAAATCCTCTGATCTTAAACTGCAAATGAAAAAGCGTAACAGCTCGTACCACTTTACATCTGGCAATTAATTCTTTACAACTTTATTTGAAAATTACTGACATTGTCGTAAAACCTTGTTTAAAGTTCACTAGAGGCTGTGACGCATATGAAAAACTATGATTTTGCTTAGAGATAAGATTGTTTTCTAAGATCAAAGTAGCATTTTACAACTTAGACATAGTTTTCTGCTTTGAGCATAGCTAAGATCTGACTGTAGCTCCAGAGGAAAAGCAGTTCTCTTCCAACCTGAAAGTCGGTGGTTCGATTCCAGGCTTCCCCTAAATGTGTATGATAGAGCAAAACATATAGTAACAATAGAAGTGCAGTAGAAGTGCTGTGTGTAATGGGTGAATGTGTGAAGTAGGGTAAAGCACTTTGTGAGGTCATGATGACTAGAAAAGGTCTATATAAGTACAGTCCATCAAAATTGTAAATGAGACTCCAGGACTGAGTCACGTTAAAGATACAGTGTGTAGGAGCCATTATTCCTGTTTTATTGTTTGGTTCAGGTTTATTCAGGTGGTGGTGTTTGTTTACGTTGAAATGGCACATGGGACCTATTTTTTCCTCAACCATTGGTGGCGGGGTCGAGGGAAGTGCATTTAGGCGTAGAGGTGACGGGGTATTTGGGTGATGGGAGGTCACACGGTTTTTACCGCTTCCGCTAGACAATGCTCCGATCGTCATTTATTTAGGTATTGCAGTCATTCAATAAATGGGAACGCACCCCAAACTTATTCTTTGTCTGGACATTAATTCGTTAAAGCGTGTTACACCTGGATCCCCCCACACCCAGAGCGACTAAAAAGGATGGAACTAGATAGTCCCTACACAGTGTGTAAGAATTACTGACATCTAATGGTAAAGACGGGAATACCATGCCTAATTGTGAATGGATGGTGGCTGTCAGTGGCCAAAATTCTTCCAGACATAAAAATGTTTTCATCTGTAAGTGGATCCAGTGGCTTCTATGTATCTTTTAAGGCATTAACTTATCCCAAACTGTGCTCTGGCACCTATCAAACTAAGCAAGTACTGCAGTTTTAAAGCTCTCAGGGTTCTCACGTCACACACAGTTTTTTGTCTATTCTGAGACACTGTAGTAAAAATGGTGGCACAAAAATAACAGCTTCCATGTTTGTGGACCCACAGCAAGTATATTTGAATGCCTCATTCTATGAGAAAAAAGCAAACATTTTTTAAGTAAAGTGATTAAATACCAATAGTTTTGGATGATATATTAAATTGATTTGTCATTGACCTTAGATTTTGTCACTCACTGTTAAAAAAGTTAAATATGTCACTCACCTTTAAGATAGTTAAATATGTGTTTGATCTCATCTACAGGGAGTCTGTCTGCGCTCGTCTACCAACACTCTACCACACCCATCTCTTTACCATGTGCTCTTAAAATCCCTGAAAAAGGTTGGTGCTGCTCAATATTTAGAGGCTATGGCTGTCTAATGATCAACTAATACCATGACCTTGTTTTTTCATCATGTCATCTATTAAAAACTGAAACGTTATTTTTAAAGTCAGATTTTAATAATAACATCCAATGTTTAACAAAGCATGAAAGGATTTTTTTACACCTTATGTAGAATTTTATCAGATATTACAGACCTGTTTTCCCTACGTTGTCAGATCTCATAGGCGAGGTGCAGGAGGTTCAACCAGTAACCAGTAACATCAGCACAGCTGCAGACCTGCTGAAACAAGGAGCAGGTGAGTTCTTTATCCAGTCTTCTTTTTCTTCTAAATCACACGCCAGGGGCCGGTTTGTGGCTAAAAAAGAGATCCAGCTCAGAGCACGTTCAACACCAGACCTTCGAAGAACTGGTTTAGTTGTTCACTGCTAAAAAGCCAGAACACAATCAAACCGCAGGAACCCAGCTTGTCTTTACAGACCAGTTTGTCCCATTTACCTGCAAACTATTGTTTTAATTTCAGCAGTCTAGTTTATAAATGCTGTTTTAAATAACTCTGTTTGTATTTTTATTGTTTTGGTGGGAAACAAAACACTATTATAAGGTTGTGAAGTCCACTTGAATTACATCAGTTCAGTGTATTTTATATGTTTACCATTACTCAAGACAACCAGATAACACCTGAACTCAGGTCCCTTAGCCGAGGCCTGTTTTGTATCCTTCCAATAATCATCAAGCTGAATTGGGGCCTACTTGTACCAGCCGTACTGCATTGAACTTTGGATCCTTCTGACAGATGCTGGAAAAACCTCACTAAATAGAGAACTGGAGCAGTTTTGAAGACAAAGGCCACTCACATGAAATACTAATCTGGTTTAGTTAAAACATTTAAAGTATCCCACTTGTAGTAGAACAGAAAAAAAGGTTGTTTTTGTGCGAACACGTTTTAGAATAAATATATGAAATGAGAGTTAAATATTTCCCAGCAGACATGCATTAATTAATATAACTTACAAATGGAAATATTAGTGAAGATGAAAGAACTTTTGTTATAAAAAAATAAAAATGTAACATTTACATAAACTGGTTCCATATAGGTAAGAGAATGCTGCAAACTTTCATTAGTTAAAATGCCTACATGTCTGTCCATTTTCTTTCAGCCTGTAATGTCCTCTATCTAAACTCTGTGGAAACAGAGTCCCTGACTGGCCCACAGGCCATCGCCAAGGCAACAGACGCCACCTTGGGTCGTAACCCGCGTCCTGCAGCGACTGTAGTCCAGTTTAAGGTGACATCACAGGGTATCACACTGACAGACAGCCAGCGCAGGTAAGGCGTTATTGCCTCTTTTCTGAAGTTGTACTTTGTCTTAAAATGAAAATTTAACTTAACATCAGCATATTTTTTGTCAAGGGTTTTTTTTAGAAGACATTACCCAGTGAGCAGCGTAACCTTCAGCAGCATCGATCCAAAAGACAGAAGGTGGGAAATTATTTAAAAGAACAAATTGTCTCCAAGTCGTGACCTTGTAGCAGGATCCATAACTAGCATACAGTAAAATAATCAGCTTCAACTGCTGCACCCATGATCATTCACTGCATTCATTAGTCCTTGCATGGAAACCTGTTTCGTCTGAGAATGTGGTCATTTTGTCTGTGGGCATGCTGGCTGTGGCTGCAGCTGCAGCTGCATCGGCTTGTTTGGCAGCTCTGCCTGTGCATGCATGTGTCTGAGTACAGTTTCTGTCTCTTTCTTTCTTTTGGCATTAGGTGGACTAACTCCGACAATACAACTGTTAAGTAAGTGTTCTGATTGCGTGTAACAATGTAGTTTTAATAAAGAAGTTGTATGGATGCATAGTTTCCCCTGTGGCTGAGAAATGAGTGATGAGCCTCTGCATGGCATCAGTGCGTGAGAGCCTTGGCAAAAATCATTCCAGTAAAGAAGATTTAATTATGAAATCAAGTCCTACATGACCCCATGTTGCATATTACTAATTCTGTCATTGGTCATCCATGCGAGCTGTTAAAAACACAGCCTGCCTTACTAGACTTCTACTACTACTTCTCCACAAGTACCCTCTTACCTTCACTCACTTCCTCTTCCCTTGTCACGACTCTTTCTCTCTCGCAGAGTTTTTGGATTTGTTGCCAAGAAGCCAGGCAGCTTGGCAGAGAACGTTTGCCACCTATTCGCTGAGTTGGACCCCGAGCAGCCAGCTACCGCCATCGTCAACTTTATAAACAAGGTCATGTTGTCCCCGCGCAGATAGACGCAGACAGAGCAGCAGTACTGACCAGGCATTCACTGCTCTTTAATGACTCTGTACTAGGTTGTGACAGTTGTGTCGTCATTGTCCATCATTCCTACTGGTTGTTTTCATTTTTCATTTTCAGTCATGTTGTACAGTCTTACAACTCCTCCCTGGATGAGGAGGCCTTAGAAGAAACTGCCTCCCAAGAACAAGAACAAACATTAATCAGGGGCTGCCATCATGAGGCTGAGTCACAGCTTTATTCATCTCTGGGTCTGAGGTATCACTGAGTGAGATCACCATGGTAACTGGTGCCTAATATTACAAGTAACTAGCTACAGGTTCACTTTAGCCAGCTGTATTAAAGTTCATCAGGAGGTAAAGGCTCCTGTTTCCTACCTACAGGAACTTTCCTACCACATCAACAAAAACAGTTTCTAATAAGAATTAACATAAGTTTTTCCACAATGAGTAGAATCACTTTCCCAAACAGTAATTGTATAGATAGTAATTAAATTACATAACATTACTATTGACTAATGACAGCAGCCCTGCCCTGTTGGCTGAAAACTTTACTCTAGATAAGTTATCACCGTGGCTCTGATTTCTGTCCTTTCTGAAAACTTTTTTTTCTACAGGTCAGTTAATAAAACCAGTTTTATTTCCAGCCAAAAAATTGTAGTTTTGTTTTAGAGTTACAGTACCATTTGTGGAAAAGAAAAGGCCTCGTTTGATGGTCATATTTTTAGGCTTTTAATAAACCTGAGGATGTGATCTAATTGTCAATCAATCAACCTTTATTTATACAGCACTTTCTCATTCCCAAGGGTACCCAAAGTGCTGTACAGACAAAATAACAACACATAAAAACATCAAACAACAATAAAACAAACAATAAAAAGTAAAATAACAAATAAAACTAAATTGGACGGCCTAGCCTAATGGTCCTGCTCTCTAGGATTATGAGATTTTAAAAGACATTTAAAAGCCTTCAAGGCTTTGGCAGACCTCACAGAAAGAGGAAGTCCGTTCCAGAGTTTTGGTGATTGTATTCTAAGCAAAAACCAAGCTTTCTCCACAAGTGTTGCTCATTCCACAAAATCACCTGATCTGTGGCCGACTATGTAATAGTAATGAGGTCGGCCAGAGGAATCTGAAGTCGAACAGATTGCTGGTAGGGAATCCCAGAATGAACTGAGCCGGCTGAACCACCTCAGTGAAGCCAGAGGTGAACTTGCTTCATGAAACAAACCTCTGGTTAAATGATAGTGTTTTAGAGCTTTAATCACCATGTTCACGCTGCTGTCCAGAGGTGCTCGAGGCAGCTTTACGGTAGTGGTAACAAAGAGGATTTTTCCTTGCACCGTTTTGTACGAACAAAGGACCCCCAGAGGTTCATCATTTAGATTTTATAACTAGCTTTTAAAACTGTTGTTTATATTTTTTATTGTTTCCACAAAAAGAAATCCCTTACTGCTCCATTAAAAAGCAACCAAAGGCCTGAGGATGTAATTAACTTTTTGTAGAGATGTTCAGGTATATTCTGACGTTTGTACAGCGTATCGACAGCACCTTTGCCAGTTAAACACTTTTAATCATAATCGACAATCATGTCTGTTTTCCACTCACCTACACTTGGACTCGGAGCGAGCCAGAGACCTAACTGAACGAAAGCAAACATGAATGTGAGGTTTTTAACTTTTGACAGGTGTGTGCGAGGGTGTGTGTGTGTGTCAAGGGTAAACGTGCGGTGAGGTAGGTAAACATAAGGGTCAGATAAGGGTTGTCATGTCCACTGTTAAAGTATGTGAAATGGAGAAAAAGCTAAATGAAGAATGACGGTGTGAAATGGCTGCTGTTGATTCATCGCTTCACAACTTTTAAGACAATATAGACAGGCACACACACACACACACAAAAACAAGCCAGTTGCCTAAAAACAGACATAATTAACCAAAGATGAAGCACTCTTTTATTAATAAGCTTTTTATCCACCTATATTTTTGTACTCATTGCTTCCTGTATTTGTATTGTGCATTTATTTAGCGTTTTATTTGGTAGAAAAAAACACTACTTTTATTACAACAATAATATATTGTGGTATATTTTCTGTGACTCTGTATCATGTAGTAATATATTTTCACATGCAGCTATGGGGCGGCGTACGAGACAAAAAGGAAACATTTGTGTGTAGGGAAAGGTTGTTACGAAATTGTATGCAAAATATATAAGAAATAAACAGAAAAGTTGTTACCTGAAACGCACTTGTGTCTGGGATCATTTTCAGTTTATGGCTGCGAAGTCGCAACTAACTTATTTTCAGTTTGGAGTCGTCCAAACATTTCCTGGAATTAATTGTAAATAAAATGGCTCAACAGAAATCATACAAAAATTATTTGTGAGAGCAGCCTCAGTAGCTTTAACTAGAAGCATTCAGAGTGCAGACCTCTGCCAAGCCATTGTAGTTATCTCCACATAGTACAGAATCTTTTAAAACATTCCTGGATCCAGGCGCTGATACAGATCACCCCCAAAATCAAATCACTTGTTCCTTTTTTCATTTCTGAGAATTCAATCAAAATCCATCCCTAACTTTTGAGTAAAGTTGTTACCAGATGGCCACGCCACCAAACACATTCCTTGACATATTGTTTTGCACACTTGACACTTTAAAACCAGAATACACTACTAAAAGTCAGATATTTAACTTTCAGGTGAAATTTACATACAGTGAGGAAAATAAGTATTTGAACACCCTGCTATTTTGCAAGTTGCAAAAATCCTGAAATCACAATGTATGATTTTGTAACAATTTATTTGTATGATACAGCTGCAAATAAGTATTTGAACA
>JBAMHW010000015.1:25903129-25915555 GCA_037177495.1 Rhadinocentrus ornatus
GAAAATTTCAGACCCCTCCATGTTTCTAAGTGGGAGAACTTGCAAAATAGCAGGGTGTTCAAATACTTTTTTTCCTCGTTGATGCTGCACTGATATTACATCATGAATGTGGAAAATTTAAGTAGAATCCTGCAATGATAATTCCTTCATCTCAATTTATTAAAATAAAAGTCACCCTCTCTCCAGCGAAAGTCTCCAGCTTCTCCTGGGGGAAACCAAGGCATTCCCAAACCAAAAGGAATATACAGTATAATCTCCCAAGCTGGTACTGCACCTGCCCTGGAGTTGAAAACCCAGATTATACCAGCCACCTACCAAAGGAAGCTCATTGCAGCCAGTTGTGTTTACGATCTCTTTCTGTCGCTTCTTCGCCATCTCTTGACCATAGCTGAGGAATGAAGACGGTACAGTAAATCTCAGAACTTTGTCTTGCAGCTCAGCTCTCGCTTTTCCACCACGGACAAGATAATTTATTAACTGAATCGAAAAAAGAAATAGTAAAAATCAGCAGCTCTAAACAAAACAGCAAATACCACAACTGATCATTAGTTTATTTATTCACAATTCCCTTTAATATTTCATAAAATTAGAACCAAGCAGGAAAACATTTTCTGCTTATAAAAACTCAGATTTAAACCATTAAGACATTTGCCAAAATGTTCCTGTTAAAATAAGTCAAATCACAATGATAATCTGTTTCCTTTTGACCCAACAATTTTCAGTGTCCAAACTCTTAAATGATGAAATTCCTGGAATGAAATACTTTTCGCAATGTCTCGGGTGAGATCAGTAACACAAAGATGCTCCGTCACAACTAAAATTTGAAAGATATCCTGTTCTTCCTTCTTGTTGCAGCTTAACCAGGAATTTGAATGTTTAAGAACACATAAGACGTCTGACATCGTTCCTCTCTGAACCTAAAAGCACTGAATGAACTTGCTGTTGTGAAAGAAGAAGAAATTATGTTAAAATAAAAATATTAAATGTGCAAGTTACCAACTTTTGTGCAAATGTCATTTTTGGGTGGGAATGTCATCTAATCCCCCCCCTCCCCCCTTTTTTTTTTTTTACAAAAAAAGAGCTGTCTGAAATCTCTGTCTAAGAGAGGGTGCCCACTCATCCAGCTTGCCCATCTCCTCAACAACACAACCTATGAGCGGCCCTGTGAGCCTGAAATGACAAAACTGCTTTTGAACTTTACAGTGAAAACCAAAAATGCTAATTGCTAAAGAGGATTCAGCTCCAAGAACGAGAACTACTTCAGAAAAGCAACGCTGAACCCGGGTTACCTCCTATGAAGCAATACTTTCACTTCACAACCACATCAAAACCACTTACTGGCTGCCTCCAGGCAGAGAAGGTAATAAATTGCCATTCCCCCTACCACACCTCTGTTTTCCAGTCAACAGTCAGTTACCTCCGCTTGTCTCATCTATGAGCTTAGAAGCTGGCACACTGATGCTGGCTGGTGGTGGTTTTATCAGTAGCAAAGATCATGAAGTTCTTAACTATAGTCCATATTTCCTTCGGGACCGCCGCCCTCACAGCAGTGGTGGGTTGAGGGAGAGGTGCTGATTGCCTGTCTGGTGGTACGTGGTGTTGCAACCGCAGTCTATGTAGCGATAGGCCTCCAGGCTGTTCTGGGATGTTCGCACCATGTAAGAGGTTTTCACTGTAGTTCTGAAAACAGGCGAGAGGATAAAGATTAGAGGGGGAAAAAAACAGCAAGCTGCAGCACACAAACCTTCCCTGTCACAACCAGTTAGATGCAGACATGCATGAAATGCAGAAATGATTTCAACATGACCTTTCTCTCAGCTCCTCACTGTCATGCATGCAAGAAATATTCTGGGCATTTTCAATACACAGTATTTGTTAGCATGTCTTCAAGTAAAAAAAAACGTGAATAAATGAAGGTGTGGACATGGTCAGCAACAATTCTCAGGAAGGCTGTGGTGTTTACACATTGCTCTGTTCATATTAAGTGAGCCAAGCAAATATCCCCCACACCATTATACCAGCAGCATCAGCCCAAAGCAGGATGGTTCATCTGGTTCAAGGTTCGACGTGTTTTGTGTTCAGTGATGCTATTCTGCGTACTTCAGTTGTAATCGGTGGTTATTTAATTTTCACGCTAGTTTTGCACCTTTGCTGCTGTAACACCAAAATTTCCCCACTGTGGGACAAAAAAAAAGGTTTTCTGCTGTTATCTTTAAGTTACTGTTGGCTTTCATCGTCTCCAACCAGTCTGTCCAAACTCCTCTAACTTTAGCAAAGCATTTCAACATTTAACAGCCATTCACTGGATATTTTCTCTTTTTGAGACCATTGTTTGTAAACTCTAGAGATAGTTGTGTTTGAAAAACCATGTAGATTAGCAGTTTCTGAAATACTCAGACCAGCGTCTCTAGCAACAACAACCATACCAACTTCAAAGTTACTTAAATTCCCTTTTAGCCTCATGCTGACACCTGTCTCAGGCGTGCCTAATAAAGCAGCCAGGGAGTGTAAATCACCACTACTAAGCAAACAAGCTCCCTTCAAGCCAGTATCTTAAAAAGACCTGTTCCTCTAGCTGATGTTTGTGCTCTAATATTTATTGTTCCAGGGTTCGTTTGCTAGTGCAATGTGCTAGATGACAGAGACATGAAAACATATAAATTACATGGGATTTACACTATCTGGCCACAATAAAGGTTGCCACCTGGATTTACCTAAGCAAATAGGTACGAGAGTCCTATTGGATAATTACTGCATGGGTGATTACCTTTCAGCTGGAAGCAAGTTATTTAATCTCAACTGATACAATAAGTAGCTTCTCATTTCCTAAATAACTGTGGAAAGACGCATCCTGTGGATGTGGAAAAGAAGTTGTCTGTTTAAGGGTCATCACTGGCATGCATCACAGAAACATCTAAGGAGACTGCAGGAACTACTAAAACTGGGTTAAGAACTGTCCAACACACTATTAAAAACTGGAAGATGCAGTCAGAAAATCTGAACAGCTGTCTAGCCGTAAGAAAACCACTAAAGTGATGTTAACCTGAGAAAAAAGCTTCAATTTGCTAAGGAGCATAAAGACTGGACGCAATGGAAAAAGGTCATATGGTCTGATGAGTCCAGATTTACCCTGTTCCAGAGTGATGGGTGCATCAGGGTAAGAAGAGGCAGATGCAGCCATCAGGCCTAGTGCTTGCTGTACAAGCCTCCGGGGGCAGTCTATGATCTGGGGGTGTTGCAGTTGGTCAAGTCTAGTTTCAGCAACATTATGTGCCCAAAGAATGAGGTCAGCTGATACCTGAATATACTGAATGAACATGTCATTCCATCAATGTATTTTTTATTTTCTTCCCTGATGGTACGGGAATATACCAAGATGGGAATGCCAGGATTTATTGGGCTCAGATTGTGAAAGAGTAGTTCAGGGAGCAGGAGACATTATTTTCACACATGGATTGGCCACCACAGAGCCCAGACCTGAACCCCATTGTAAATCTTTGGGCTGTGCTGGAGAAAGCTTTGCGCAGTGGTCGGACTCTCCCATCATCTGTACAAGATGCTGATATAAAATTAATGCTACATGGATGGAAATAAATCTTGTTAAACTGCAAGTGCGTATTGAAACAATGCCGCAGTGAATGTGTTATAATCAAAGCTAAAGGCTGTGCAACGAATTAGAGGTGTGACTTCTTTTTTTTGGTGCAGACATTTTCTTTGGCTGGACAGTGTATAAAGCCCAGAATGGGATTTTCCTCCCACCGTGAAGTTGACTGCATCATTTATTGTAGTTTGTATTTGGAGCGCCTTTTCAGACAAACAGCACTGCAAACATGTAAACACTCATCTGCCTCGGCTGAGGAATAACCTTGAGGAAGTGGTTATATGGTAACACTGCTGCTCATTGTTACCCAACATAACATACATCTTCCTTCTGTCCCTTCGTCTGTCAGTTATTCTGCATATGCTGACTTTCCGTCTCTATCTGAAACAGTCATTTTTTTCTAAAAAGGGGTTACATGTAAAAAGCAGGGGTGTTTAAACATGTTCAGTGAATGTCCAGCCAACAAACTGGAGTTCCCAAAGCACTTCAGGAACATTTGTTTTTTGGATGAAGGAAAACTCCCTTAAAAGTTCTTTCTTTTATCATATGGGTCACGGGGAAAATATCCCTTAAATCAATAAATTCTTTATGTTTGGTTCCCAAAACCTTGTCTTGTCATCTATGATGTGGGAACTTTTGCCGAACGCGTTTGTCTGGTTAGTTGCAGTAACATCATCCAATTCTTCACCTCATAACAACGTTGCAGTCACGTGCTGAGTCAGAGCACTTATTTTGCAGGAGGTTATAACTTCATCCCTAAATAATAATAAAATTAGTTTAATCTAATTGTGCTGACCAAAAACAATGTTCCAGAAAGGTTATCACTGTTTTCAGAAATACCAAAACAATTACTTTGGGAGACTGTGTAAAGAGCACATACATGAGGATTTTCACATATTAATTCTGCTGCTCATACATAAAACATGATTTAACCTTTAAACTTAAGGATCAGAGCACTTGTTCAGCTCATATCTTCATTACTCAAAGACAATAAGTAATTCATTTTTTCCATTGAAGAAATACTTACTGCATAAATACGACAATGTTGTGGACCTTGATGCTGGGCATGGTGCAGAAGGCACTGAAAGAGACACAAAACAGAAAAGTATACTAAACTCTCCCCTTTTCTCTCTTACTGTTATTTTAAGTTTTAGGTGTTTGGACAAAGTTTAGGTGCTAATACTTACTAGACATAGGGTGCACTAATGCCAATCTCCACACTGACTGTGTAGTTCACCTGTAAAAGAGTGGCTTGGTGATAAAAGTCTGGTATACAATGGGATTAGACAAGGTGAATCATGTTCTCAGGAGAATACACAAACTAAATTAATAACTTCTCAGCTTTTTTTTCTCTCCAGTAAACAAAAATAAAGTTGGAGACCACAAACTGTCAGATTCTCCTCCTGGAGACAGATCTGGATTCCTCTCAGCTGAGCTGCTTCTCCATACCTGTCAAGTACCCCATTTTGGCCTGAAAACTACAATTTCTTTACCCATCTTTCCCATGTTTTTACTTTCCAGTAAATGTCCCGTATTATGACCCCCCCCCTATCTCCGCCGATCAACCCGAGGAGAGGAACTGACACCTCTCTTTCTGGTCTGCCTGCTTTATAAATAAGTTAAACCACGGCACAGCGTTGCGCTGCAGCAGTGCGCGGTTCATTCAGTAATCAGTCCGAAACACAGTGATAATAGAGATATTTTAGGTCATCAAACAGCAAAGATGCACTGCCTGGTCTGTGTGTGTGTGTGAGTGTGTGTGTGTCCACAACACATTAGCCAGCACATAGTGATGGGAGGGATGAGGAGAGCAGAGCTGACTCTGCCCACAACTCCGAGGCAAATTTCTAATTAACTACGGGTCCTCTGCAGAAGCACAGTCCTGGAAAAGGGGCACAGGTTTTATGATTGTTGACATAAACCTCATAATCAAAATTTAAAGACCACTGAGAACATTTTAAATAGTTCCAAATAAGCTTTGGAGTGGGTCTTAAATGGTTTGCAGGAGATGTTTAAGCTTTAATAATGAAGACATTTTATTGAATACTGAACAAATATCTATGTGCCACAGTTACTGTGCACATCTGTATTACTCTGTGTAGTTTTATGATCAAATTACTACTTTGTGCAAGTCAGGGCGGTGCAGTATCTTTCCAAAGCCTCAACAAAATTTTAAAACTACTGTGAATCTAAAATATGAGGCAGATTCAACAACCACATGCCTTTGGTAAATAGTTACAACAGCTCACAAGTAGAAGTCTCTCAGATCATACGATCCCATTAACACTGCTGTACCATGTGCTATTACTTCTGGAGAAGAGCATTTTTCACACATGCACTGTGGCTGTGAAAGTTTCTGGATATGTTCAGGGAGACTGCACAGGAGAACACATATACCCACAACTCTGTACTTTTTAAGGGTAATTACCAGCCCAGTTTCTAAATATCATCTCATAAATAAAAACAAAGCAAAACAGTATGCCGATTTACTTTTCTGCATATGTTACTTTTCACTTATATTATTATACCACAATAAGCAGAAATACTCCAAGATATATCGTACTGATGTACAAACATCAAGTCAGTCATCATTGAAAAAGAAGACGACTCGTCTAAATATCTTGCATGTTAGAAACAGTGATTTCCACTGCATGTTTACTGCCATCATTTTCCATCTGCTGCGACCAAGGCACCAAAAGAAAATTATTTAACCCCAAGAGCTAGAGAATTTGCACTTTAGAGCCGGAAGCCCTGACTTTAATGCTGACACACACACACACACACACACACTGATAACATGTTTTGTTTTCATAATCTTGAGCACCAAGCGATCAAGCACACTTGACCTTCCAATAGTGGACGTCTGAGTAATTTCATGCTGAGAGAAACTGACCCAAGCTGCATGTCAGAATCTACATGCCTCCGTTAGCATGTTAGACAGAGTCTGCGATGGCTGTCATTGAGTTGACCATGAACTCCTCTGTATGCACAGTAATTACCAGAGTAAAATGTGAAGTCATCTGTCCACAAACTAAAGCTGGGAAAGACACAGGACAATGATCTCAAGCAGTAGTAAATCTACAACAGAAGGGCTAAAATTAAGATGTCGCAATGGTCCAGTCACGTCAACTAGAATGAAATGATGTGGTGAGACCGTAAGAGAACTGGGCATAAACGAATGCCACAAACCTCTGAACTAAGCCGTTGTAAAGAAGAGTGGACCAAAATTAGTTTCCTGAATATTGCTTCTGCATTTTGGCCATTTGTTGTTTAAAATCTGATGGTATATTTCATGAATTAGCTTAGGATTGAAAGCGAGTGTCCCTTATTTCTCACACAGCTGTGTATTGTGTATACTTGGACAATCACACAGAAATAAATAGAGCTCTGTTGTACCTGACTCTCGCTGAGAGGCAGGATGGTGGTGGCATTGTTCAGCTGATGATTCCCGATCACAGTCTTCATATAAAGGACCTGGGAGCTCACACTCTGCACCAGCACCGAGAAGAAGTTTGGGTTGCTGAAGTTCAGCGTGCTCTGTGAAAAAACAAATTAAACGATATAAAAAGTGCACCACCTAACAAAAACACTAAAATACCAGCCAACATGTTGTGGTAGGTTTTGCTTAAATAAAATTGGGATGTTGTTTAAACAGGAAGTGGTGCAAGACTTTCATAACCAGGAACTTCTTTTTTTCCCCCTTGTCCTGTCTGGTTGCTGTGTTGTGCTGAACAGATTTCCTTTGCAAAGGGGAGGTTCATGGGTATAAGGCTCCTCTTGATCATTGGAGTCATTTATTTATTTATTTACTGACAGAAATCAAGAGTTCCCAAATAATAACCAAATCAAGAAACATATCACAAATGTATCACAACAACAACCAAAGTACCAGATAGCCACTCACAAAAAATAAGGAAACAAACGTATATCTTAGTGTATAAACTCAATCCAGGTCCCAGCTCCTGGGGGCCACCACCTCCCTCTGCCCACCCACGGCGGCACCAGGGGAACAGTGGTGTGAGAGGTCCCGATTGCCCTCACCCTCCCCGCTCATGACTGTTTGTGAAGTGTGTGTTGTTTGCAATTAAAATTGAGGAGCAGTGACCACATTCTGCGAGGCCACAGGGTGCAGCCAAGGAGGCCACTTAGATGGCCCCCTCCGCTCCACCCTGCATGAAGTGCACGCCTCGCAAATCCCTATGCGTGTGTGGAAGTGAGAGAGAGAGAGAGAGAGAGATGGGAAGAAGAAAAGTCCAGGGATATAAGTCCAGAAGGAAGCGAACTTCCCTCTAGAAGGTGAGCTGCTGGTGGCACTTGGCACCCTCGTTCCCCAGGAGGTCCCCCAGGGAAAGACAGGCCAGGAGCAGCCGTCCCTTACGACCAGGTCAAACAGTGACAGCCAATGAGTCGCCACCAACCCCAGAAGGCACCCACCTACCACATGCCTAGGGGGAAGAGGACAGTGGGAGAGCCTAGGCCCACGGCATAACTGAACATTTTGCACTTATATGAAGCAGATTTCTCCAAGCTTCTTGAAGGACCTTCCAAAGCTCTTCTTTGGATGTTTCTGCCCTTTGTTCCATTTTCTGTCAAGATGATCCCACACTGCTTCAATAATTTTGAGGTTCAGGCTCTGGGGAGGATTCAGCACTCCATCAGACCTGTTGCCACTGATATTCAGCCTAGTTCTTGTGTCATTTGGCAAACTTCAGCCTTTTCTTCCCGTTTTCCTTCATTAAGAATAACTTCTTGACAGCCGTTCTTCCATGAAGACCATTATCGATGAGGCTTCAGAGACAATGAATCATCTGAAGGTCCAGATGCAAATCTCAGGTCCTATGTCGGGTCTGCTGGATTTGTTCCCATTTTTTTAAGGGCCTTTAGATGCTGTTCATCTGCTGTAGATAGTTTTTAGGCTTGACATGACTGTCTTCACCTTGCCCAGTTTCTTTTTTTTTTTTTAAGACACCCAGCTGAGATATGACAACTTTCCAGCATTTAGGTCTACGAGAATCACCTTGATGATTCATATGGTGGCACTTTTCATAAATAATTCAACTTTGCAACAGGCTGCAAACGGTTTTCACTAAGGTGCCTGTTACAAAAGACACAATACTGGTCAATCCTTGGAGGTAAAAGTATTTTTTCTGCTTGAATGACTTAAAAAAACAACAACAACAACAAAAACAACATTCCTCTGAAATGGTCATGTACAATAACTGGACTCAAAAATTGATTTAATTTAATTAATAATAGTAATTAAAAAAAAAAAAGAGTATCCAAAGAAACGTATTGAAACAGCTTCAGAAAGCTAAATAAAAGCTGCATGGATGTGATAAAACTTACCGTCATGTTCATCAGCACCCTCATGTTTGCGTGGTCAAAGCGCACAGTCACAGAGCGTATCCCAGCATCCACCACGACCACAGTGCGGGGAAAGAGGAAGAAAGCAACCAGGGAAGAGGCCAGAAGGCAGAGCACAACCGAGAGGACAACATACAGCTTCCTACAACAGAAAATATAGTTTCAAACCAACCTTTTATTAAATCAAAGCGTGTAAATGTCACGATCTAGAAAGGGGTCATTTATCTTTTCAGCATGAGCAGTAAGTTGTGGTTACTCACGTCCGTTGGGGCCGCAGCCTTTGGTCACTGTATGGGATCAGTGCAACCAACTCATTCACTTGCTCTATCAAACACAAAATTAAGTAAACTTAACAAAATATCTATCCAAAATTGAGACTGCAGTCAGTGCTTTGATTTTTCCTTTACTATTTGTTACAGCTTTATCCTTGGAAATAACAACAACAGTTCTAAGGTTTTATCAAGAAATAAGAAAAATGATCTGTTCTTTGTCAGTAGGTAAATAAACACCACATATTAAAGTGAGTCTTTTATCTATTTTTTAAAATAAAAAGGTAAGCAGTTCACTGAAAAGGATCATTTTTTCTGAGGATTTTGTACATAAAACCTAAACGAAAGAGGGTTTTCTTTACATATGAGAAACCTCCGAAAGCTTGCAGGGCTAAATTTTTTTACTTATGGAAATAGCAGCAACACTGTTTTGAGGGGAAAGCAAATTGTGCTGTATCATAATGTAATTAAATATTTTCTGCGCTTTATTATAAACAGGACTAGATGCAAAACTAGTCTAGTTTATTGATATTCTGGCTTCCAGTTGCAGCACGCATCAAATTCAAAGCTCTGCTTCTGGCTTACAAAACAACAACCCAAACGGCTCCTGTTTACCTTCACTCCTTAAAGCAGAGCTACACTCCTAGTGTCTAGTGCTCCCACCACAACGCGGCGCAAAATCTGTAGCTAGACTCGTTTCCTCTGTTGTTCCCCGGTGGTGGAACCATCTACCAAACTCCGTCAGATCCGCAGAGTCTTTATCCACTTTGAAGAGCAAACTAAAGACTCACTTGTTTAAGGAGCATTTCCGCACTTATCTTCCACTCGTCGTAATGAGTTAGAAAGATTGGTCCAGCTCTTTGGCTCAACTCAGTACTGAATATGCTGCGTTCACTTATGCCCAAGATAATGTTGTGTCTAGCACTACATGACAGCACCTGGGTCCAACTCGACTCACTGCAGTCTGACTACTACTTAATTATGATGTTGCACCCTGTTTGAATTCTTGATTGTGTTGTTCTTACTCTCAATGTAAGTCGCTTTGGATAGAAGCATCTGCCAAATGACTGTAGGATAGAATAGAATATTCTACTCACCTGACGGTATGCGTCCAGTGCCTTGACAGGTTGGACATGTTATGCTGTCCCTGCCGGTGAACTCCACGTACGGAAATTGGGCAATGTCCTCCCGCCTGTCGAGCCCATCCAGAGAGTCATCGTCGGAGTGTCCGTCTTCTTCTAGCCGCCCCGCGTTCGGTCTCTCCCGTAGGAGCGACAAGCTGAAGCCGCCCCGAGACCAACGCATCCCCATGGCGGCGGTCGAGTTTCCTCCCCGACTACTGACTTTATGGGTGGCAAAAATGAGCCATTAGGCTCCGAAAGTTAAGGGAGTGACTCGGGAACCGCAGAGCAACCAAGAGCGACAGGAAAAACTCCGCGTATGCCAGTATATGACAAAATTGTATATATCAAGGAAATTGCAGCGGAAGTCAGTCTCGTTCACAGCGGCGTCCTTCAGCTAGTTACTTTGCTAACTATGGTGCGCTTCTATTTACCAGCTAGCCCCCGGTGACTGGAAACTATAACTTTAGTAAACTAAATTCGCCTAATTTTAATTACCTCTTGAAGAAACCTGACACCACACAGCCATATTTCCTCCCAGTTTCCCACTGTGCCCTCCTCAACAGTCTCAATTTACGCCGTCATCCTGTTTTCTTTACGTGCCCAGTTTATCGTTGCCATCGGAGTAAAGCAACGTGACTAATGTTGCGTTCAGGGAGTTTGTGCGTCCTCGGATTTCGGGTTCACAAGCCAAGCAAGAAAACACGGAAAGGCTTGTGTGAACTTTTTGTTGTGGACACGTTGTACATATTGTCCACATACACTGTAGACAAGTGTATGTGTGAACTAGGGGATTTCTAAACACCCAAAAACCACCAGGCCAGAAATCTCCGTGTATTGATAGACTCAGACCTTAACTTTGAGATACACGTTAAGGGAATCACAAATTCAGCCTACTACCACCTTAAGAATATATCAAGGGTAAAAGATTTGATGTCTTAGCAGGACCTGGAAAAACTAGTTCATGCTTTCATCTTTAGTCGGCTTGATTATTTTAACAGTATTTTTACAGGTTCTACCTAAAAAATCAGTTAGACACCTGCAGCTTATTCAGAACTCAGTTGTTCGAGTCCTCACTAAGACCAAGAAGGTGGACCACATCAGTCCAGCTCTGAGGTCTTTACACTTGCTGCCTGTTCGTCAGAGGATAAACTTTAAAGTTCTGCTGCTGGTCTATAAAGCTCTGAATGGTTTAGGACAAAAATACATCAGTGACCTCTTGACCCAGTATGAACCTACCAGAACCCTCAGGTCATCTGGATCCAGTTTCTTAACAGTTCCCAGAGTCAGAACCAGAAATGGAGAAACTGCATTCAGCTTCTATGCTCTACATGTCTGGAACAAACTCCCAGAAAGCCTCAGATCAGCTGAAACACTCAAGTTTATTTAAATCCAGGTTAAAGACCCACCTGTTCTCTGCTGCATTTCAATAGTTTTTATTTAGAGTCCACATCTGCATCTGGTTCGTTTAAGCTGGAACCTTTCAACTTGATCATGTTTTAATACCGTCTTTCCCCAAACCAGAACTTAATTTGTTGCATTTTATCTATTTTATTTTAGCTTTTTCTTTCTGTTTTTATTGAATTAATTTGATTTCTTCTTAATCTTTGTTTTTTTAATGTACTTTTATTGCTTTCTGCACCCTGCTGTAATGTTTTATGTAAAGCACTTTAAATTGTCTTGTGCATGAAATATGCTATACAAATAAATTTCCCTTTGCCTTTCTACAGTAAGTAAGGCTATGCCCCTAATTTATTTTTAAAAACATTTTCTTTATTGATTTTATTCCAGTGCATATTACAGATATCAGTAGTATACTTCACCCAAGTGTTACAACAAGTGTTAAGACCAAAAAGTTCTCTTTTGGTCTCATCTGACCACATGACTTTCTCCCATGACTCCTCTGGATCATCCAAATGGTCATTGGCAAACTTCAGAGGGGCCTTGACATGTGCTGGTTTAAGCAGGGGAACCTTCCGTGCCATGCATGATTGGAAACCATGACGTCTTAGTGTTTTACCAACAGTAACCTTGGAAACGGTGGTCCCAGCTCTTTTCAGGTCATTGACCA
>JBAMHW010000015.1:25922003-25932612 GCA_037177495.1 Rhadinocentrus ornatus
TCTGGAGATGCCGTGGAGAACGTTCTGCTGCCTGCAACATCCTCCAGCATGACCGCTTTGGCAGTGGGTCAGTAATGCTGTGGGGTGGCATTTCTTTGGGGGGCCGCACAGCCCTCCATGTGCTCACCAGAGGTAGCCTGACTGCCATTAGGTACCCAGATGAGATCCTCAGACCCCTTGTGACACCATATGCTGGTGCGGTTGGCCCTGGGTTTCTCCTAATGCAAGACAATGCTAGACCTCATGTTGCTGGAGTGTGTCAGCAGGTCCTGCAAGACGAAGGCAGACCAGACCTGAATCCATTGAGCACATCTGGGACATCATGTCTCACTCCATCCACCAACGCCACATTGCACCACAGACTGTCCAGCAGTTGGCGGGTGCTTTAGTCCAGGTCTGGGAGGAGATCCCTCTGGAGACCATCTGCCACCTCATCAGGAGCTTGTCCAGGTGTTGTAGGGAGGTCATACAGGCATACATAAACATGTAAAATAATTAATAAAATACTAAGTTATATCTGGTAACAAAATTATATTAATGCAAAATAAATAAAATTACAATTGGCTGACTTATGTTTTAAGTTAATAGATTTTATACAACTTGCCTAAAAGAAAAACAACCCCCCCCCCCCACAAAACTATGACTTGCCCTACAATGCAGACCTGCCTGATAACTGCAGGGTCATCATCTTGCCAGATCCTTCTTTTTAAAAGAAAAAAGTTTCAGTCTAGTTTACAAAGTAGTTTTCCTTATATGTTTACCTTTGCATTTATTCACCTCAATGTTCTGTCTTGCATCTAAACGACACATTTTTATTACTCACAAAGACTCATTAAAATGCAGTCAACTCCCAAATCAACTATTTATTTTTGTACAGCAAGTGCCACTTCATCAATGCGCATTCATATATATATTTCATATTAGCATGTCCATACAGAGAATGTCTCGGTCACAAGTGACGTCAAGCAACAAGGTGAATGATGACGGTGATGAGACATGACAAGCCTAACCAGACAGTTAACACACCTAAATGTTTCCCAAGATGGTTTTTCTATATTTCAGAACCATTTCAGACAGGAAGTAGTCAAACAGCAGATGCAGGTTGGTTTAATCCTCACTGAAAGGTGATTTTAGACAGGAATCAGTTATGATAGGAAACCAAAAAATCTGAAACTGCACTGGAAAAACAAACATCTACATGACATTTGATTGGCTTCTCTCCCTTGAATCAATAAAAAATACTGACCACTAAGAAAGTGAAGCTTGAGGTTTACTGAAGATTATCTGAATATATTGACAGGCTGTAGAAGAAATCTTTACCTGCTGGTTTTAGGCTCACTGTTGCTGAAAATGTGAGAAAGTGAGACGTATTAGACGGAGGGGTGGGCGCATCCCTTTTTCAGTGTGCTTTACATGAATGAGGGGATGAGATGAATAAAACCATCCACTCAGATGTATATCAATGAGACAGAGCCAATCCTTCATTATAAGATTATATCACCTTTAAAAGGGGATAAAGAATCATTTTTCTAAACTTTCAGTCTGAGAGAAGCAGCAGAACAGATTCCTGATAATGATTCAGCATTAGGTTATGTTTCATCAGTTTGTATCTGGGGAGGCGATGCTGTTGACGTGTTTATGGAGTCTAAGAGTCGTTGACAGACATGGTCTCCATGGCGTTGGGGAGGTTCTGATCTCCTTGCTTCTTCTTCTTCCCTCCATCCTGCTGTTTCTTTGCCTTCTTAGACATCTCTTGGTCAATGGGGGCCGGCTTAACAAACTTAATGATCTCTGTCAGCCCTGTGAGAAGAAAAACACATATGGGAAATTTTTATTGGACCTTTAGATAAAATCAAATCCATTTTGTTTTCTTTTCCTTAAAAGGATAACCTGTTGCGTAACCATCTGCAACATCAATAAATCAACTGGCAGGCAGAAGATGTGTCAAATTGTATGCAACAGGATTTTAAGAAACATTTATGTGTGTAGCAGAGGTTTCAGAAACTTGTGTATCAAATATGATACAACTGGTGCTATGGGTCAAATTCACAATTTCACATTATAGACAAATGGCCTGGACCTGAGGCAAATAAACTGATCGGTGGTAAAGAGCAGTGATAATCAATTAAAACTTGAGTCACTTCACTGACTCGTGATGTCTCTATTAATCCGCTAACTGTGTCGTCACCTCTACCGCTAACTAGGTAATGCACAGATGAGACCAGCCAACATGTCATTATTGCGCAACAGCAATTTAACTTCAGGGTGCGAAACTACAGCTGGAGTCAGTGACTCAGTAACTCTCAAATACTAGATTTTCTTTGGTAAGTGACTCATATAAACTCAAAAGAATTGAGTTTCCCTGTAACTAGTCTACAGCAATCATGGTCAACATTTCAAGGATGTTAGTTGAGAAGCTTGTGGACATGTTCCTCTACCAACTAAACATTTAGTGTGCTACATGGAGAGCATGGTGAGGAACCCACATTATGTTCAAGAACCTGAGCAGAATCTGACGTGTTGGCATTGGAACCTGAGGCTCAACTCACTGATGAAAATTTTTTTCTAGAAAAATTGAGACGGACAACAAAAACCTTTTATTATTGAGCCTCTGAAAGGACATAAATAAAAAACATTTTGGAGGTTAAATTTTTACCCACCTCTACAGTATACCAGTATAAGTTTTGAAAAAGCTGATGTGACCTAAACATTTCAACTTATACTGTGGTGGATTATTTCTGTCTGCTTGTGTAAGAAACCGAGTGAGACAAAGACTTTTTGCCTTTTATCTACTTCTGTTATTTCTGTGAAGCACACTGTACAACGATTTTGTATGGAAAGTGCTAATATGTAAATATAAGACTTATAAATAAAGCCTGATTGATTGATATCATCCTACAATATCAAATACAAGTTCATGAAAGTGCGATCATTTTCTATCAAAACTAACTGTTGCATAGCAACCAATCAAAGTCAACAAACACTAAGTGTGTAAACAAATAACACATCTTACCAGGAGGCATGAACTCCCTGAGCTTCTCTGGCACAATGATGCCTTCTTCTGTTTGGTAGTTCTCCAGGATAGCACACATCACACGTGTGGTGGCGCACATAGTTGCGTTCAACATGTGTACAAACTCTGCCTGCAGGAAATAGAGGAAAAGGGGAAGTGTGTTCAGAGCTTGGTTAAAGAAATGATAAATTTACTACCAGTGGGGTGAAGCTTCTCTGCCTCCAAGCAAAACATGAAAGGTGTATGGTTAGCTCCAAAACTCTTAAATGGTGTTATTGTAACCTGCATAGAGATCTTGATTTTCTACTCTTACAGTCTTTAAGAGAGTGGTTGGGCTCAGCCTGAAAGATCAGGTGAAGGCGCTGATGCATCTAGAGAGCTTGGCACTGCCCCCCTGTACTGAAAAGTCAGTTAAGGTCATTCATGCACCCTGATCGCCTACGGTTGGAGGTTTTCTGTACATATCCTACTGAGAGGAGACCTGGTATAACAGTCTTTACAGGGTCACAATTTTCTTGCAACAGCATGCCAAATCAGCAGAAAGAAAATCATAGAAAATTTATAGAAGTGTGCCAAGAGCACAGTTGTTGTTTTTTTTTAAAAGAAAACAGCTATACAACTTTTATACATGTTTGATCGTATTGAGGAGTAAACATGAATGTTTTCAGTTTGAAAAAAGACCTGACATGTCTACTGTCACTGTTGCAGGTTCACACTGCTTTACAGTTATCTCCTAGCATCATCTCGTTCTACCATAAAAACGTATCAAGCAAACAGCCACACGGTGTTAAAAACGTGTTTCTGGCTTGTTTTGATGGTCCACATATATTTATTATACACATTCCTGGTGCCATCATTGCCCTGCAAGGTTCTGAGGATGAGAAACTGTACTACATCTCGTCATGCGCCAGCAACTGGAAATCCACACACTAGCCATTTTGAAACGCGCATCATGGCAGATTCATTAATGAAACGCACCAGTGGAGGACGCGAGAACGTGACAAAGCAAAAGATGAGACACAAGTCAACTTTGGACTGACTTTTACTGTTTGAAGAGAGCTCAGAGAAGAGACAGGGTGCACGATGGATGCTGAATTAGTTGTACGGGACACCTCACTAATAAAATCTGCAAAGGTTCAGTAGCGCAGCTTTAAAGAAAATATTGGGAGATAGGAGCAGTTGGTAACATTAAAGCTCAGAATCAGACAAACAGTTTTATCTCACTCATTTAGTTCGGGCTATGCAAAAATCATGAGTTGGGGCTGAAGGGATCATTAGCAAAAGCTTGGAGGAGGAAGGTTTGGACAGCACTGTTATTTATTTAATAAGATCTGCAAAGGCTTTAGATACTTCAAGGTTACTTTACTCAGTAGTTTTCTCAAGTGTGGGTTCATAAAAGACATAAAATATATTCTACTGCACAATCTGAGAAAACATTATCTGCGTCAGTCTGGTTTGTATCATTTGCCCAACACCAGGTTGGGCTACATTAGCATCACAAGCTAATTTTTAACCAAGCAATCACCTTGTCCATCATCTTTTTGGTCTGTCCGTAGCGGATGCGGAGACGTCTGGCCTGGTAGTCTGTGCAGTTTGAGCAGGAGACAAGCTCTCTGAAGGCACCAGAGCCTGGGAACCAGGCTTCTAGATCCAGCTTCTTACTGGCTGCATGATTTAGTGCGCCTGCAATGAGGATAAGGAAGCACAAAGTTTGCAAATATCATGGCTATGTTGTTTATAATTATATTAAGTGACATGGTTGTGTACATTTTCTCTTAAGTTCTGGAAAGTAGAGCTACAACCATTAAGCTTTGGCATCGACAAAACTTTGCTAGACAACGTTTCGAGTTGCATGTACAAAACAAATGAGCAGGAATAACAGAGGTTCTGCAGCATCATAATGAACATTGGCAAATATCTTGACAAAACTTGGAAGGTCAGCATCAGCTGCAGCATAATTACAAACCCACCTTAAAGACGCTGACAGAGCTTTTTGTTTATTAGGCACCTTCTAACAAACCTGCATCTGGTGTGTGGTCTGAGGATTGTGTTGTTCGTACCGGAGACGATGTTGACGATACGATAAGGAATTCCGAGTGACTGGTAGAACTCTTCTGCTGTTCCGATCATCTCATCAAACATCTCCCAGGATTTGCCGTCATGTGGAGATGCATAGATAAACTGCTCGATCTACAATGAGAGATATCTGGGCTCAACTCCAACAGCAAAAGTCTGCAAAATTACTAGTAAGCATAAAGAAAGAGTCATGATGTTTAAAATCAACGTTTAGCTTTACTTTCAGTAACAAATGTACTTACTTATTCATCAGTAGTCTCTCAAAGCTAATTTAGTGGAGGTTTGACAAGGAGTTTCTGAATAATTATAGAAATTGTTACAGTTATGAACTGACCTTTTCAAACTGGTGCACCCTGAAGATCCCCCGGGTGTCTCGTCCATGGGAGCCCACTTCCTGTCTGAAGCAGGTGGAGAAACCAGCGTAGCGAATAGGCAGGTCCTCGGGTTTCAGCCATTCCTCTCTCAAGAAGGCTGCAATGGGCTGCTCAGAGGTGGCAATGAGGTATTTCTCATCTATGGAGCTGTCGTCTGACTTCTCACTGCCCTTACCGATGACCTGAAGGAAACATGAGAAGTTTTATTATTTTTTCTACTATGCAACTACTATCCTCCCAAAACGTACTTACTCATTTTTGGCAACAGCGTGTGTCAAAAACACCCTCTCTGCTTTATTTTAGATATTAAATATTTTTGTTCTTTTCAGACAGACATATAACTTTCTTGTCACTTGTTGATCTTTGGCTGCTCCTGATTAAATGTTGTCATCAATTTAAGCTTTGTCAAAAGTTTGACAGGAAGAGAAATCTTAATATCATTTAAAGTCTCAGAATAAACACTTCATATGAAGTAAATTTACAGAAATTTTCCAATAATCACCTAAAGAGAAAGCTGTCAATCACAATTTACCCCCCAGAGATACTCACTGTCAGAGAAATTGACAATACCAGCAAATCATGTTTTATGGGTTAAGCAATTCTATTTAATAATATAGGTTTAATAACAGACATGGACTGCATCCTTTTCAGCAGCTCATATAAACACAATATTCAAATATATTCACATTCCTCTCTCTACAACATGCCTTGTTTGTACCTCAGTGGGCGCCACCGCAACTACAGAACAGGACAAAATACTGTACAGACCTGACATATTTCCCTCTGGTCTCATTCTTGTAACATACCTGGAATTTAGTTTCTTAAATAATACAAACCTTATTCTTCTACAGCTCCCCGTTGCAACACTCAGCAGGACAGAAAATCCATCACCACCAAAGTTCTTGTACAACAACAAAGTCAAGAAATTAAGTAAAGTGTACCTTGTAAAGCTCTTCATCAAACTGACTAAGCTGGGCCACCTCCTGCATCACCTCCTTCCTCATAAAGAAGGGTGTGTACAACATAGTGTAGTTCTTGCTGTGCAGAACCCTGAGGGCAAAGTTGATCAAAGCCTGCTCCAGGAACACCAGGGGCCCCTGGGAAGACAGGAGGACACCACTTACAAAACCAGTTTCCAACTTTACAGGTCAGAACATACAATGTATTCCTCATTCTTATTTCAGGTGTGTGTCTGTGCAGATTCAGTGAGCTATTTTTATGTGCAGGAGGAAGGGTGGAGGAATTTTTGCCTGTTTGTGCTTGCTTGCAACAAACAACAGACAAGAGGAACAAACCTTCAGAAAATAACCTCTGCTCCCAGCAACAATGGCCCCCCTCTCGCCATCAAAACCGTCAATCATAACCACCAGGTCAACATGGGAGTACTTCTTCTGCACGCTGCAGTCACCCCAGGTACGCTCCACCTTGTTGTCTGCATCCTGTCAGAAGCAAAAGCAAACACAATCGTTTGTTCGTAAATTCCTTCCTGAATGATGACTTGTGTCAAACAAAATGGCAAAATACACGTAAAAATACTGGAAGGAGACATTGTTTGAGCAAACAAAATTGTTAAGTGTTGTAGAGTTAATGGCAAGACCCTTCACCTACTTTGCCAACCATCACTCCTGAAAGTGGTAAGAATGAATCATAGATTTTACGTAAAGTCATATGTAAACAATCTATCATTATTATTATTACTACTATTATGGACAATATATACGTGGGCCCCGATTTTACCAAGTAAAAATTGCAACAGACTTTAACTCTGTCTTCTGTCCAAAATAACAGTTGTAAAGAAAATAAAGAATATCTTTTCAACTATTAAAAACAAAGTATATCTTTACAAAGATGTATGTAAAATCTTGTGAGATTACTACAAAAGTGTCAAAATCAAGATATGCGTTTCTGTGTCAGAGTAAATTCACCTGGACAACAGTAAACATGGCTGTCGCTTCCTAAAAGAAAACCACACTAAACCAGAGAACAGCCCAATTTAACTAGGATATAGTTACTTTGTTTCCCATTTTATTTAATTGTATTAATTAACTGTTTTTATTTATTTTTATTCCTCCTTTATTTAACCAGATAGAAAAACCCATTAAGATTAGAAATCACTTTTTCAAGACTGACCACGGCCAAGAAAGGAAGCAAGACAAGCACACAATTTACCACATAACAGATTAACTGTTTTAGACAATTTTTTTTAACTCTTCATGGTTTTTATTTATATTTTATATATTATTATTGAAGCACTTTAAGTTGCAGTTGTGCTTGAAAAGTGATTTATAAATAAAGAAATGACTAACTTAAGTAAAGTCTGATGATGAACTGTGCAAAAACAGAAGTTAAAAAAAGTTTACCTGAGCAGTTTTATTGATATTTTAAATGAGGTGCTGCAGAGGTAAATAGCTCAGGAAGCATCGGCTGACATTGATGATCAACATCTCTTACCAATCATCAGTCAGGTGAATTGAGGGATAGCCCCCAAATTCACCTCAGCCACACCATGACGATCCAGAAAGAAGAGAAGGCCAAGAGTATATTTTATGAAAAGCTAATGCTTCACTATAAAACTTCCTTCATCTCCATGGAAACTACCAGAAATTTCATGAATCATTTCAAACAAAGGCAGAGTCATATGAGAACACATAAGCAGAGTTTTTATGAGCTGGAATACAACTTTTGACCATAAAACAGTGAAGGTAAGACATGATTTATGATTTTGTGTCTGTGTTGGTTACTCTGTGGCTGCTAGCTCATGGAGATTTTGTCACACAGTGATTAGACAGACATCTTTGTAAACAGAAGAGTCTCTGCTTTCGTATGACACATTTTTGTGTGATTTGCTTGACGTGAAGAAATTAGCAGAAGCTATAAAGCAGACACTGTTGTTCTCATGTTTCATTACATTCCTGTATTTTTGTTTGGGGTTTGAATTGTGTTTCGTTTGAATGAATGCTAGGTAGAGTCTTTCAGCTGTGATTTGGGAATGCTGCATGTCAGGATTGCTGCTTCCTAGCATGTGCAAAAATCTTCAGTCTCAAGTGAGTGCAGCAGCCTGGAATTTACAGTAATTCCTATCAGCAGTAAATAATGCAAATACACATATGTGCCTCGGGAGACTGCGGACTGAAACCCCAAACTACCTACCTCATCATTGCTAATTGGTACAGATGGATGCAGGAGGTTGCCAATCTCCCTCAGGTACTCAAAGCGCTCTGCTTCCAGCCTTATCCTCTCCTTGTCAGTTTTTTCCACTGCCTCATCCACAAGTAAACGCACCTTTTTGATCTGCGTAACTGTCAGGGCCTGACCCCCACCCCCCAAAAAAACAAACAAAACAGGTAAACAGGAAGATGAAGCAAAGGCAAAAGATTTTTTTACACAAACATGCAAAGATATTTAAACACAGAGGACTGTTACTCATACTGATAGAGTTTCAGGTGTTAGGGACTCCAGATTTTGTGCTTCTTCTGGTACAGACTCATCATCCCCAACTGCCTCCTTCTTCTGCATTAACAACAAAAAAAGGCTGTGAAATTTACACATTCAAACGTTTTTCTCTTTTAAATCGGACCAGATAGCACGAGTAGTGACCTATCCTGTTGAGATTTACTGATGCGTATGTACCTTCATTTTCTCCCCGATGCTCTTGCTGCAAAGGTTCTTTGCTTTGTTCAGATTGTCTGCAGTAAAGCGGCCTGTCAGGGAGTAAATGCATCAGTTATAGAGCATCATGCGACTGCGTGTGTGAGAAGGCTGCAGCAGGACTATTAACCTGGCGACAAAGGTTTTTACCAGGCAAACCACATGTAATAAAATTAATGACAAATATATAAATAAGTTGTTATTTTACACTGATTTGGTTGGTATTTAACACGAACATGCTGGACCATGACGATTTGATCTGTAGCTACACTGCAGGGCGAGGTTGACTTGACATGTTGTTTGCTGGGATTGCATCAGATTGCACATCATCACCCGGCACCGCTAAGCTAACACAGCATTACCCACGGTTTTATATCAGCAACAGCATGCTTGGTAAACTACAATTCGATCTATCAGAAACCAGATATTGAATAACATTTATTAGTTAGATAAAGGGTAACCATATGGCTGATTTAAATTAGCAGAACTATGCTAGTTTATGCTAACATTAGCCTCATTTCGTGCACTCCTCTTCCTGCTGAGAAGCACTTGAAAATCAATTTTACTTTGGATTCAAGTTGCTTATCGTCATGAGAAACATCCATGTTTTGTAAAAGAAAAAACATCCATCAACATTCTGGTGTTGTGCGTGAGGTCCTGTCCCTTTGTTGACAGCTACGCTAACTTTAGCATTTTTAGCCAAGGCGCTAACGTTGGCTGCTAACACTCAAACAACAGCAAATATACAGACGCTTACATTTTCTCCATTCCGTGTCTGCGGCGACCAACTTATCAACTAGCGTCACATCTTTAAACCTCTTTCTTTGAGTTTCACGGATAATTTCTGGATCACCGCCTTTGTCGGTCCGAAACAGGTCAAGATCAAGCACCATCTTTCCACGCTGCCTGTCAAAAGAGACTGAATTAATTTACGCCGGTGACTACTCTAACCCGGTTGCCAGATTTTGTCGCTCAAGTAACTAATCCGTAAACAGATTTCGAACTGTTGTGTAAAATTGTTAATATCATTCTTGTTTTTAAAGTAAATTTTCAACAAGAAAGAATTTCAAAAGTTGATATTAATCATAACCATGAATAAAAACTGAGTGGATGAGGGGGGCAGGGACCTTAGTTTTTAATGAAAGTCTGGCAACATTTAGAAACAGAAACAGTTTCAATATTGCTTTATTTCATGGTTAGTGTACAAAGGACTGTATATTTTACAAAAAAAATATGAAAATAACAAAAATATAAACACACTTCATCATTTAATGACAAAAGATTGAATCACTTAATTTTTTTCTTATGTAGACTATATGAGACATGCATACAAATAAATAAAGCGGGGTTACTTTCTGTGTCTCTCTCTTTCTCTCTCTCTCTCTCTCTCTCTCTATATATATATATATATATATAAATATATATTTATATAAAGAGAGAGACACCAGCAGTGAGGGATGCCGTCAAGCTGAAGGAGGAGTCCTATTGGGCTTTTTTG
>JBAMHW010000015.1:25953567-25963856 GCA_037177495.1 Rhadinocentrus ornatus
GTTTTTTAATTGCATTACAGGAAATAAAGAACTTTATCACAATATTCTAATTTTCTGAGACAGTCCTGTATACATATATACACATATACACATATACATATATATACATATATACACATATACATATATATATATATACATATATACACATATACATATATATATATACATATATACATATATACACATATATATACATATATACACATATACATATATATATATACATATAGATATATATATACATATATATATACATATATATATATATATATATCTTAATAAGTTTGTCAATCTTTATTTATTTTAAAAATCCTGATAGTTGATCTTAAACTTATTGCCAGTTTTACAACTAACCAATATATTAATTTCTTCTCTGTTTTGCAAAGCTGTAAATGTTTTTTTTTTATCTCCTCTCTTTGTGGTGTTTTTGCACCTGCGGGAGAACATCTGTCTCTATGGCTGCTAAACATTTAATTGTTTTCACTATTGGAACTAACTTTTAGGTTTTTGTTGCCAAACAGGTGATGTAGGATTATGTCATTGATGTTTTTAAACTAAAATAGCTGCTTGGACTCGGTTACAAAGCTGTGTAAGTACAGTAAACGATTCTACAGAATTTCAGATTTCACACTATGATAGATTTACTAGGAATTGTTTACTTAATGAAACTTATTAAAATAATGTCTAACACTGACATATTAAGCATTAAATACAGCTAGTTGTTCTTACTGTATATTTATCCCATTTCTTCTCAGGATCATATGGCTCCCAGCGACTTGCAGGAAAGATGTGCTTGTTCTTCTCGTACCAACTCCTTAGCACCACTTTACCTGCATGAGACTTAAGCAAAAACAATTCAAAATCATTAAAACCTATTTGGTTTTAAAAACAGAAGGCAACAACAGATTTGCTATTATTGAAAGAGGAACCCTATATACTGCATATATGTTCTACTGGTAATATAAAATGGGTGTATGAGATTTGCAAATTTTTGCAAATGGAAATGGAAGAAATGGAAGTTTCAGAAACTGCACAGAGAAATATAAACTGATATTCTTTTAAAAGAAAAACGTTTTCGTAAATTCAAACCTCAAGTTTTTGTTGGTCATTAAAGTATTCAGGTGTTCATAAGATCAAAAAATTATCTCATCTATGTTTAAAAGGAGGTCTAACAGTTCAGCTATCTCCCCCAATATTCATTCATATGCTATACCGTCCAATGCAGGGTAGCGGGGAAGCTGGAGTCTATCCCAGCAATTAGCAGGTGAGACGTACCTTCCCCACTAATAAATGGAATAAAATTCAGTAAAGAACATAAACTCTGAACGATAAAGGACAACCATTGTTCACCGTCTCATTGTCTCCCTGAAGTCCAACAGACAGCTGCAGTTAGCTCAGAACGCTGCTGCTCATGCCCTCAATAAGACCAAGAAAGTGGATCATATAACTCTAATCCTTAGATCTTTACACTGGCTTCCTGTATATAAAAGTATGAGAATTCTTTGTAATAGGGGGGAAAAAAAACAAAAAAAAACACACATATTTTGACAACTAAGGAAACTGCATGTGCAGATGTGCGTTTATTAATATACTGCACTTGTACAAACACCAGCAACAAAAACCCAGGGAAATGGGAAACTGAATCCATCTTACAGAACGGTTAAAAGTATTACCATCTGACAAATCCCAACTGAATCAATCTGAAAAGACTTCACAAAGGCTGGCATTCAGCTAAAAGATCAAACATGCAAGTCCATTTCTCCTAAATTTAGGATTATTGAGTAGAATCCCCACCTCATCTTTCTCCACAGTGGCATCGTTCACCAGTCGGATATCATCATGGACGTCAAAGCTGAACAGTGGACCTGTGGGGAAGGATCAGCTGAGCAAAATAACAAGAACCTACAGCAGTACATTGAAGCAATAATAAACTGAAGATCTAATTTGTTCTTTTAAGTATGAAATATGAAACGATTTCATATAAGTAAGACAATATTAAATAAATCAAGAAAGAGTTTGGGGCACACTTGGATACTTCTTCATATTCAGAGAAAATAGATATGCAACAGGACAGATAAAATAAATAGGTGCGGCTATTTTGGCATACTTATTTTCCCTAAACATGGCTCTTGTTACTCTCATGCAGGATACTTGACTGTCCAATACAAAATTGTTCTTGTTTTTCTTCAAATCTTTTTACACAAACAAAGACTTTCCAAAAACACTGGAGAGGACTGGAAAGAATGTTCTAGACATTGTAATTTGATAACTTGTTCACCATAATAACATACAAATAGGAGCAAAACATCACAGTATTTTCTTTTTAAATGCATCAGCACGTTAAAAAGCTTCTTTCAGACATGCAGTGTTGTCCATTGATCTAAAATGAGCTTCGTGTCTGAAGTCTGCACAACTGCACAGTTTTTATATGCATAACACGGTTCCATCAAATCACTATTATCAGTGAAGAAATGTGCTAATTAACTTTATTTAACATCTAACCAGGATGAAATATTTTTTGGTTGCCTTTTAAAAGATAAGATCTTGTTTTTCCAATTCAATTGTTTTTTTCAAATGTATGTCCGTGGTTGTGAAAGTGTATTGTATTTAGGGCTGCACAATTAATCGGACTTTGATCGTGGTCACGATTTTGGTGGCCACAATTAAATGAACCTGATCGTCAATGATATTTACATCTAAAATGCGAGCCCTGCTGCATGCATCTCTGATCACACACATTCTCAACCAGTAGTCTGCCAACCACCAGGGGGCGAACGCAAGGACAAAGCTTCATGAAGCTGCCTAAATAACAAGGGCGCACACCAGTCGGCAGCTAGTTGTACTCGGTGTTGCCAACTTAGCGAGTTCGTCGCTATATTTAGCAAGTCTTCACTCGCCTCTAGCGACTTCTTTTAAAAAAGCGACAAACAACAAATCTAGCGACTTTTTCTGGTGATATTGGAGACTGACGTAAAGGAACGTAGTTTACTTTTCTCAATGAAAAAGTGGGTGCTGTGCAAACCCCTCCCACGTCCTAAAGCACTCAGAAGTGGCTTAGTCCTCATGCAGCAGAGCTGCATTCAGATCAGCAGATGATCGCTTTTGTTTCATCACCAGGCTGAAAATGAAACATACAAAGCTGCTGCTGGCTGATCCCATGCTGGCCTACAGTCAGATATTAATGTTTAATAACAAGAGTGTGGACATAAATATTTGAAAAGTATTGTGACGTTGCAATTTTTGCAACATGTCTCACGATATACCTCTCCACGGTAGCATCCATTACAACTATATATACAGTATATACTGTAGATGGGATGTTCGGCCCTTTTCAGAGAGCTGGCTCTTTTGGCTCCCGAACGCCTTTTAATTTAGCATATTTTGTAGCCCCATAATTTACATTACGGTCTCAAAAATTAATGGTAAATGTATTTTTTTGCGTTATTTATCATCTATTCAAATTTAAATTTTCAAAAAAAATTGTTGCCACAGTTTGTTTATAATTGGTGCAACTAAATAGCGTGTTTTTCCAAACAATGTGAATGATCGGGATTATTAATCGCGATTACAATATTAATTAAAATAATCATGATTACTATTTTGCTCATAATCATGCAGCCCTAATTGTATTCATTTCAATAAATAAAAAATAACAATAAAATTCTCTTTTTTTAATTGACCCCTCCCCCCTTTTTTTTTTAAATTAAAGAAATAATTTTTCAATCAAAATTCTTGTTTGTTTACTTACCAGATTTTCCCCTGGCTTTGGTCACGATGAAGTCATAAAAACTGTGGTGCTGAAACACATAAGGAAAGCGAGAGATTATTTCTTTGGACCCAAAGTCATACATCATTAACCATTTATAACATCAGACAGCAGATAACGAGCACAAAGACCTTAAAAATGTCTATACAAAGACAGAGGTTAAACATGAATCTGTGAGATGTCAGTCAGGAAAAGAGAGCCTGCCTTACATCTATGCTGTTTATCTAGAGAAATAAAAACGTTCTTGGAATGTAAACACAGATGCAAATTAAAAAAAGTTGTGATCTCCTGCATGACTTTCACATCAAGTGAAGTGAACCGAACAGAGATGAGAAACTTGTTGGGTGCCGTTTTCTGGCTATCACAGGACTCACATGTGGGATTATCAGATCTTCTTTGATGTACATTAGCTGCTCCACTCCGGCAGACCTGCACAGAAATTAAGTCCAGTAAAAACACTGCAACAGTGTGTTATGAACCAATCCCGTCCAGATGGTTTCATTTGGTGGTCTAACAGGGAACAGGATGATAGCAAAAGTAAGTAAAAAGATTAACAGGACATTCCTGATTAAGTAAAATACAGATGGGAAGGTTACAAGTTCTTTTTATTTCAATTTATTCCTTAAAAACCAAGTATTTTTGCTTTTACTAAAAAAGTTTGCATAAAAAAACAACAAATCTGTACCATGAACACTTTTCCACCGCTGTACAATCCCAATTAATTTTTTGCTTGATAGTAAAAGTTTAGAGTTGAACAAATTGCTTTTATTTTTTAATACATACAATAGAATAGTTCCTCAACAAACCATGAAATAATAATAATTCCCGGTACTGAAGCTGAGCCAAGCTGGAGTTATTCAACATGGGACTGAATGCCAGTTGAACACTTTTCCATTGTACTCAAAAGCTAGACGATAGAGTTTTTAGCGATTTTTTTTTTCTTTTCACAAAGTGCAAAAGTGGCTAAAAACACAAAGAAAATAGATTTCCCTTAAGCTATTTTTTTGTTAATGCTCTACTAGTTCCTTTGGTACCCTACCATAAATAAATGTATTACAAGTGTGTACAAGTGTATTAAAACATGTCTGAACTCACCTAAGCTCACTGAAGTCCTTCCTGAGGACTTCTAGGGCCCTTTGCAGAAAGTTCTGGATGGTGTTACCCTTCTTCATCTGGAGTTGAAACAAATAATACAAACAATTTTACAACATACAAAGAGAGAACTCAGTGTGTTTAACCCTGCTTCATGGTATGAAGAGAATTTGTACTGTGCAATGTGTGTGCTTAACCAGTTTACCTTGACAGTTTTCCGATGTCCAGAGCCATCCCAGTAACTGAACGTAATCTCAATCTCCTCATCTATAAACAACAATAAATTATTTAAATGAAAGTGTTATCATACAGTGTTCTGCTCCTTAAAAGTATGCCATTATTAATTGCAGTGCAATTTTAGAAACAACCGGATTCCAAGGCACTTCTTTAGGCATAAATAGTATTTTAAAATTTCAGTGTGTTTAAACTAAACCCTCTGAACGTCAGCTGTCTGGCTGTTAGTGTCAGGGAAAATGTGGCAAAAAACAAGAACAAATGTGTATTATCAATCAATGACAGAATCATTTCTTTTAATAAGTGGGCATGAAAACATGGATATGAAAAGAAAGAAAAAAAATAATTAAAGAAAGGAAAAAATGGCAAATTGCCAGTGTGTCATGACATAAAAAGCATTGGTACAAACACAAAATGGTTAATAATTCTTGGACTCACTCTTTATCTTTTCTTGCTTTAGCTCCCACTCCTGCCTGAGCTCCTCCCTGAGACGGTTCTCCTCTTCCTGAATATGAAAAACAAGAATCATCCATGTTGCCATAATGTTTTTACTCTGTTTTATTAAAAATGCCATGTGAGACTGGGCAACTTCTTCACAGCCAGCATGGCAGCCACTGTTTCAGGAGTCTTATCTACTCATCTTTACCTTCAAATACACAGCTGAAATTCAAGTTAATGAGTAAATGTGTGAGAACTTATTAGTCCCGTCCTGCACGAACTGCTGCTTGCATTAGCGTTGTTCTGCAGCTTGCCATCTCAATCAGTCCTTACAGTTAAATTGGCAACATGAAAACACACTCGACTGCAGCAAGTATAATGAACAATGATCTCACCTCTCGGTCTCGATCAGGAAGGAAACTGGTGTCCACATCTGGATTCTTGCCCAACTTTTTCTTCTTAGATGGAAAATCTATGTGAAACAATATACATTAAAAGACATGTTGTACCTTGTAATTTAAATAACAAAAAGGGGCCAGCATTAATTAGTTTTATTTAATAATGTTCCTGTCATGTGCAAAGAATAAATAAATAAAGAAACAAACAAACAGTAAACACCTGACAACACCCTCTTTCTGTACCTCGTAATTATAATTTCTCTACACTGGTAAAACTGGTTTATACTTGGACAAAATGTTCCACAATGTAACCCCACAAATTCAAATAAAAAAAAAAAAAAAAAAAAAAAATAAAAAAAAACTTTCCTTGTATACGTGTGCTCTGATATTAAATTTCTCCTTCTATTCCACTGAATCATTTTTAATGCTTTCTGGTAGGATTTTGTTTTTTTACTTTAAACAGGATTTGTGCTGTCTGAAATTCCACGATATCTCTGAATTTTAACTGTAAGATTAATAAGTTCGTGTGATCCCTATATCCTGCCCCATGAATGATCTGTATTTCTTTCCTTTGCAAAATGAGAAGTAGATGTATTGTACTTATATACTTATTACCCTGGACTTCTGCATGGTAAATCAGAGACGGTAGAAAAAAATAAAGAGTATAGTATGCAGAGTAATTTATGATCCAGTGCCTGTTTTGCTTTAATACTGCGATACATCCCAAAATTTAAGTTTGTAGATGTTTAATTTGTGATTTTCAACAGTTTTTCATCCATCATCACCCCTAAAAACTTGATTTCAGTTACTCTTTCAATAGTAACCCCATCCAACTGTATCTGTAATTGTAAATTAGTTCAGTGATTATAATATTATTCTTGTTTTGCTCAGGTTTAATGATATAATATTTCTGTCCAGTCACTGGCAGAACAAACAAAAATTTTGTGTCATCAACAAATAAAACCACCTTCAATACTTTGAAACCTTGCATGTTTTTTATATATAGTGTCAAAGAGTTTAGGAACCAACATGGACCCCTGAGGGACGCCACAGGTAACGTCCAAACATGTTGAACAAACATTACCCAACCCCGACTGCTTCCTTTTTAGATTAATAACTTCTGACACAGTCAAATGATTTCCCCCTGATGCCATACCAGTCTAGTTTCTTGATTAACGATTAATTGTATCAAAGGTTTTGTTTTTTCTCCGCCTTTTAGATCTCCCCACTGTAAACTGTTTTTTTTTTTGTGTGAATTCACCAGCTGAATTGACTAATGCCACTGATGTTTATCTGTTAGAGCTAACATATTTTGTCTTGCTTTTCAGATTTTCATTAAAAAAAAAAAAATTGGTGTAAAGAGCATATTCAAATAAATTAATAAAATTTAATTATCTCTCAGTCTGAGAAATGGGATGATGAAAATTAGGACCTGTGTGTTGTACCACCGTCAATGGTGATTGGACCCATGACTACTGCATAGTGGTTGGATGTTGGACTAACTACTGATTATGCTCTTTCCTCTGGACTCCGGAAGTCAGACGATAGCTGATGTTGATATGATTTCTTTTGTTTTACTCTTGTAAAAACTAGGGAAACTCTGAAACCAGTATGGCATTTTGGTTCAATATTATGTGCCCGTACTCGTCCTCTGTATTCATAAAAATGTTCCGATACTTCACAACCGATACCAGATCTGCCTTTGCATTACCTGTTCAGCGGGTAATGCAACCCGCAAGGTTTCTGGTGGTATTGCTCCTTTTGCTGCGTCGAGTAATGGAGCTACGAGCCCCTCAAAAACGGACCAAATACGCACATAAAAATGCAGGAGATGTGTCCATCTGTCTTCTGTGTCGAGCATAAATGGGCCTATAGTAGTCTCTTCCAGCATTCTGGAACTTGACATTAAGTCTTGGTGTACGGTGTATAAAATGTACGGGAGATGACAAATGCTGGAATGTATCTGAGAGAGAGACATGTATTTTGGTTCTAGATTTTCCATTTTAACCTGAGTCACTACAAACACGTGTAAAAAAAGTTTTATGGATGGGCATGCAGCTTAAAATTATTAAGGTTTTGACCATAGATTGTATATAAAAGATGGACGAAGCCTCCATGTCACCAGTAGGTTTCTGAAGAACAAAAGTGAGGCTCGTTGGGCGGTTCCTACCATTACTATATTGGCAGCATCACGCTTGCCGCCACTCTCAGAAAATACAAAAATGGGGATAGTGGCGGAGCTCAGAGGGGGGCTGTTAGTGTGGGGGTGGATGATTGACGTCTATCAAACTCCAAGATGCCTGTAGCTAAGAGCTAACTGAGCCAACTCGGATCTAACATGAGCTAACCGGCTAATGAAGCGAGGTGGGCTAAAGCTGAGATGCACTTGAGCCAGATAAAAACCGCATTTGTGCTACACTCTCCCTTCTTGCCACGGATATTGGATACATGTCAATCAAAATGACATGCTCCCAATTATGCCAAATTTTTAAGATTAAACAACATACAAACGGGAGAGTTAGAAACAAATTCACCCCCATCACAGTTGTCATGAAGGTAAACTTGACCTATTAATCTTAAAATGCTTTTTTTTACCAGGCTTTAAACATGTTTATTTCTAATGTGAAGATGGTCTTTTTAACATGGGAGTCTATGGGGATTTGCTTTGTTTTAGAGCCAGCCCCTAGAGGATGAGGGGTGAACTGCAATTTTTTGCACTTCTGCATAGGCTTCACATTTTACCGGCAGAGGTTCCCACTCGGTTTGACTTTAAGAACCAGAACATCAAACACTCACAGTCCAGTTCTTCCTCTGTAGAATCCTCTTCATCCTCTTCATCCTCATCCTCAGGATTGAATGATAAACTAGCAATTTTTCTCTTTTGTTCCTCCTTTCTCTTCTTCTCTTTCTGCTTCTCAAGCTTGCTTTAAAGACAAAAAAAGAAAATTTAAAAGGTAGCCAGTGATGTCAATTGTCTCAAATAGCAGTGAAGAGAGCTGAACTAACTACAAATAAAGGAAATTGGCCTCGTTCAATTTTCAAAGTTTTTTCATTCAAGCTCCAAAGCTTCAGGCTTTAAAATGTTCCATATGACAAGTCAAGGCTGGCATGACTAGAGGAGTTAGCCACTTCCTAAGAAAATTGTTGACACATTTTCAGAATGACACATCAGCTGAAGTTTGTTTGTTTCAAAGCATTTGTAAGAGCTGTAAACCACCAGGTGCTAAATATTCAGAATCATTTATCACCTTGGAGGCAAAACTGAAATAAAAGTAATGTGAGCTCTAGTTTTACATTGAAATAAGAAACACTATTCAGTCTTAGTATTTCAAAGTCACTTGCAAATAAGTCATTACTCAGAAAGACACTTACATTGCAAAGTCTAAGATATATGACATTTTAGCCAACCATAAGTTTATGAAATTGACAAAAATCACACCATATAATTATTTCAAATCCACAATCACATGCAGAACCTAGCTTTAGGGATTTAACCATAAAAACATTAGTAGAACTAATGCAAGAAGCTGGTCTGGTTCCCAGGTGGCTTTGGGCTTTGTTGTTAATGACTATCAGTAAAAAATTATGGTTAACACAAATTTCTTTTAACAGCACTATTTTTTCTGATGCACGATTACACAGACACACACACTGTCTGTGTAGTTTCAGGACTAATAAAGAAATATCATGGTTCTGAAGCAGAAACAGACACAGAATGGATCTTTTACACAGCAAGTTTAGCTATTAAGCTCTGCAAGATGGTTCTCTGGACAAGACTGAGGTCACTTTTATCTACCGTCGTTGTGAAATGAGTTATCACGGTAGTGTGTTGCATTTAAAATACCACCAGCTGTGCAAGCACATAGTTGATTAGAGTCATTCTCCTCTACAGACAGCTGTGCTGCATAGCGTCCTGTGCTAGCACAGCAGGCAATTTAGTCCTATTTAAAGTTTGTTTATTTCTAGGTGATTCTAGGTGAAGTCATTCAACTTCATGTGAGGTTATAACTATATAACAAGTAATGTAAGTAAGGTGCCTTATTCTTTTTTTTTTTAACCTGTCCTGTCCAGCATCACAGCAAACAGAATGATAGTCTGGTTGCTGTACTGTGCCAAAAAAATTTGCTTTGCCAAGGGGAGGCTTATGGGTATAAGGCTCCTCTTGTTAGTCTGATTCATTTATTTATTTACTGTTATTTATTTACTTTGAATCATGGAATCTATGGAATCTTGCTGGACCCGACCAGAGGGGACAGAAAAAAAAGGAAGACACTTAAAGGGAGCAAAAGGGAAAGCAGAAAGAAGAAAGAGGAGACAAAAACACCACAGACAGAAGACAACGACCCTTCAATCCACAC
>JBAMHW010000015.1:25970841-25986571 GCA_037177495.1 Rhadinocentrus ornatus
CCCCGGGAATCCCTGGGGGTATTGCTCCTGTAGGTCGACCTGTAGCTTTTTATGGGTTTCTTCCTCTCGGAAGATGCAGCTACCCCTCACTGCCCCAGTGCCGTCTTTCCTAGCTGTCAGCTGTCTCTCCAGCTGTCACCAATCTGTACTTTAATGGGGTATCAATTACTGCAATAGTAGTTACTTATTTTTTAGATAAGTTTAGGTTGATTGAGTGAGTTAAAAATCTACACAATTTCTCAACCACTCAACAATTTGCCATGTGTATTTAATGTAAAGGAAGCAAGTATGAAAAAGAATCACGATAATTTACATATATATTTGGTTAAACAAAACAAAAAGGCATGATGAAGTCAACCTAATGTGAACCAATAAAAAATAATAATAAAGAACATTCCTACATGATAAAAGACTGTTTTAACAAAATGCCTTTACTTTTTTCTCATTTACTAACTCAGTTACCTACTCAGTTGAGATTATTCATCATGTATCACATTCATACAGTGTCTTTGTCTCTTATTTGATCCAAGCCTTTGTTTGACAGAGAAATAGCGATTTGACTGCAACAGAGTGCAAAAGACATACAGAAAGGAGAAATGAAAATGTTCAAAGCACACATACATAAAGACTGCAAGCAAGGAAGGAAGGTGTGGCTTAGCTGTATGCAAGGAACCAGGAACCTGGAAAAAGAAAGACATGAGAAAATCAAAGAGAAACCAACTTACAACTTGGGGGTAATTTTCATCTGTTTGAAGTTTGAGATGCATCCAGATCAATTGAAGGTCCTGATTTTTTAGGGAAAACAACTATAAATGAGGTAGATGTAACCCTAAAGAAGCTAGAAAGCTCCACAGCAAAGACTGGTGTACCTGTCTATAGCAGTGATCCCCAACCATGGTCCTGAAGACCCACTATCCTGCAGGTTTTATATGCTTCCCTGCTGCAACACACCTAATTCAAATTGTCTCTGACAACATGGGATGTGTTGCAGCAGGAAAACATCGAAAGACTGCAGAACAGTGGACCTTGAGGACCGAAGATGGAGATCTCCATTCTGGTTTATTGGACCACTATAAGCTATAAACAGGTTGTAACAAGTTTAAATTACAAAATGGGCCTAAACAAGCCATTCGATACCTTTGAAAGTCATTTTACCAGGTCTTGATGAAAATTAAATGGAAAAAGAGCAGACAATGCCTAAAGAAACACTTCGAAAGACCCTAGAAAGCCAAAGGAACTATTGTTAAGTTCATTTTAAAAGATTACAAAAAAACCTGTCTGACTCGAAGCCAAGGCTTGCAAAGCAATAGAGCAGGATGCAATGCTAATCTAAAATGTCAGTGAGAATAGTTCAGCAGCTTCATCACAGTGTCTCTGAGAATTTGTATGGCATATAGGGCATGCAGTAAGAAGAACACACAGACATCTGCAGGGTTTGACACTGACTTAGAGTGACAGAAGTGCTAATGTGGTCCAGTGCTTCTTATGCTGTGTGTGTGTGTGTGTTGGTGTGTGTGAGGGTCTTGGTTGGCTATGGGAATGGGTTATTTTAAGTCGGGGAGTGGATGGATCCAAAAGATCACATTACAGCATTGGGGTGCTGTTTTGACGCAGATGCTGAAACAATGTTACACCCACCCACCAAACTAAATAAAATGGAAGGAGAATGTGCAAATCAGTAAAAACAGTTAAAGTAGAAATGTGTTTAATTTATTGAAATTTGGCAGAAAACCTGCAGGTTCCAACCAACTGAATATAGTTGCCTTGTTTTTTAAGAAAAATAAAATGTGATTGCTAATGAAAATGCAAAAAGCAGCAAAGGTCCTTTACACAGACTGTTTGTTTGTTTGGTTCCGGGGGCAGAGTGAAAACATGGTGGTACAGTATGAGACAACATGGACTTGTGGCATCTGAAGATATGAAGCTATGTAAAAAAGGAAAATATCATCTTTTACCTCTCATTTAAGGGCAGTACATATCCAAAACAATTTGGTCCTCATTAGGTCTTGATATTAGTGAATAAATAACATGAACAATTGCTAAAGTAGTGTGAAAGTTACACACATGCTAATCATGCTTTCAATAATCTAATCAAGTATATATGAGGTTTTCTCTATATATAAAGCAGAAATTTAGTCTCTTTGCTGGTCTGGAGCATGATTGTGTTTAAGACATGAGCAATGATCTTAGAGAAGCAATTGCTGCTTTGAGGGGTGTAAGGCCATTTCCAAACAAGTTTGCGTCCATCATTCTACAGTGAGTAAGATTATTCACAGATGGTAATCAGTCAAGACTATTATTAATTTTCTTTAAAAACTATGTCCCAGCAAGTTTACCATTTGCAATGGAATGAAAAAATAAATAAATAAAAAAAAACAACCCAAAACACCAAAAACATTTTAGTCTTTCAAGAACTCGAAGCCCAGAACTCAAATGCTACAGTAGGACAATTTAGAGAGATGTGCATTAATAAATGCAATAGTTGACTGATTTACCCAGACATTCACAATCTTGATAAGCAGCACTACAAAGCTGGTTATCAACTTGGTAATTCAACCCAGAGTTTTCCATCTTGATCAGTGCGTGCCCTCATAAAAAAGGGGTGGGGTTTGCAGCATCTGACCAATCACAAACATGAAGAACCTTGCAGAGCAGCCTATTTTATTGTGGAGCAGACAACTATTAAGAAACACACCCAGACCAAAAGCAACACTGTTGTCATAGCAACAGCCAAACAGGAATGCGGGCAGAAAATTATGTGTAGATTTGTGAGATTATACAATATTCATTCATCAGACAATATAAATGGACAGCACTCCGATCAGACAATTTCTCTTCATTACGGCACAGATGTTTTGGGCAGAGCGCTTTCTTTCCTTTATATTTTACATTAAGTTTTCTTGAGGCCCGGCACCACAATGTGAGCACATTTTGTGTTGAAATATTAATTCCACACTATTTTTATTTATTTATTTTTTTTACTTATCCTGTTCAGCATTGTAGCAGCAGAATCATGGTCTGGCTGCTGTGTTGTGCTGAACAAATTTATTCTGCAAAGGGGAGCTTTATGGGTTTAAAGCTCCTCTTAATAATCTGGTTTATTTATTTATTCAATCTTATTTATTTATTTCGAATGATGTAATTTATGTAATCTTGTTCGACCTGACACAGGAGAGCAACCTGACACAGGGGAGCAAGAACATAAAACACAACATAAAACATTAAAAGCATTACAGCGGGGTGCAGGAAGCAATAACAAGTACGTTAAAAGTTTATTGTTCTTATTTCTCAGAGTGAATGATTGTGGTGTGTGATTGCTGATGGTAATGGGATGGATTTGGATTTCTGACATGTCACTCATCAGTAAGCTACTAGTTAAGAAATAATCTTATCTAGAATAGGAATTGGTGAACTGAAGAGAAGAAGGTGTAGTCTTTTAATGTGGGAAGATGAGAGTGCAAAGCATCACAAAGAGCAAATTTATCTGAGTGACCACATCAGTGATTCTGAACTAATAGAATATCCTATACGAGAGATAGAGTAGACTCAAATACTGAAAATTTATCAAATCCATTAATACATGCTGAGCTTTTAAAGGGTCTGAGCCTTAACACTAGGTTCATGGGTAACCATTGTGACCTAAAGTCAGGCCTCAATTGGTCAGTTAAAGACAACTGGCGATCGCTATCTGTGTTGAAACTTTTTTGGTTTCAAAAGTAGATGATTGTGCATTACGTAGGTTCATGAAGGCTACGCGTTTTTTCCCCCTACGCACTAGACACATTTGAAGCAGTTTGTCCAAGTAACTGAATCCCGCATGCTAAACACATCACAAGAACACAACCTGCAGGATGATGGTGAAGGGGATCACAGAATTTAGAATAACCTGACTGACTGCTGTGGAAAACGGGGAGTCACGGTAAGAAATAGTCTATTTCTGTGGAGCTTTGTACCAACTGTGATGACCTCTAGCTAAGGGATGAAGTGACAAAAAATGTGGAATTATTTGAGGTTATAGTCGGTGAATTAAAAACACTCGGAGCAGCTTGAGTCAGCAGACCACTAGCTTGCCAGACTCAAATGTCTTCTGCTCTGTGTAATCTTCCTCCAGAAAATACCCACTACAGACCCAAGAGTCATAGGTTGTCTTTTTTCTCTTCAGTGCTGCCAACCAGCGTAGCAGTACAGTTCTCTGGTTCAGCAGAAGTTTGTGAAAATAAACTGTATTGTTCTTGGCCTGAACTCTGTAAAACTCGTTTTTACACTCAGGAGCAATACAGTTGTGTCCCTCTTTGTTTTCTCTTCACTCTTGGTTCTCCATTGTTCAGTCTCTGACTTGGATGTGGACAAGTTGACTCTAATCAGGACCGAGAAACCAACCAACCCCGTGACGTCACAGTTTATAATACTACAAGATGACGGCACCCTTGCTATGAAAAGTAAAACGCTGCTACATTTTCTTTTATATGTTTGTCACATTTGTTATATAAATATTGATAGGAATAAGACACAATCTAGTAAATAATGTTAATTTGGTTGATTCTTTCATTTCCACTTAAATATTTTGGGTAGATAATGTAACTATTATTTTTCTGCCTTCTCAATCTGTGATTGTGTTATCAATGTCAAAGTTTATTAATAAGAGTTGGTCCTCCTCTTTGCCAAGAATTATAACAGCTTTAGCAGCTATAACATTTTAAACCTCTTTTCCCTTGTACCAGCTCCACACACATTCCAGGTGTCAAACCTCAGTATATTCATGATCCAACAGCAGAAATGAGTGCTACATGCACATCACTAAAGGGTGTGTGCATCCCACTGCTACTTCTTGTGCATGTGTGTCTGCCAGCTGTGTGCGTGACATGAAACTGTGTATTAAATGTCTGCATGTCTGCACAAGCAAGAATTCAAACAGGGTGCAACATCATAATTAAGTAGTTGTCAGACTGCTGTGAGTCGAGTTTAACCCGGGTGCTGTCATGTAGTGCTAGACACAGGTTTTTTTGGTTTTTTTTTTGTATTGTTTAAATGCAAGATCATAATTTCATCACACAATATCATCTTGGGCATAAGTGCACGCAGCATATTCAGTACCGAGTTGAGATAAAGAGCTGGACCAATCTTAAGCTAAGTAGTAGAAGAGTTAAGCTAAGGTTCAAACCAGGAACCCTCTTACAGCGGGAACAGTGCATGAGTCCACGTCACTGTGCAGCTCCGGTTATGGTACTAGATTAACCTAAATGTTACAAACCAGAATTTTAACTGAGCACACTGCAGCATTACAGATAGACATTTTTAGATAGTGGAGGATGGGATCATTTTCTCCTATTTACAGGACACAGTGATGCATCATTATTTTATATTTACAGTTTAAACATGTAGCATGTGACATGGTAGCTGTCCCATGTAAGCCCTTCAGAATGCCATATAAATATACCAATTACATGAACCTTTATAATTCATCACTTTTTTATCTTTATTGTACTCATGATTTTTACCCACATTTACAGTTGGATACAGTAAATTAGTGACATCATTAAACAGTGATCCAAAATACATGGGGTTTTAACCATAGAAGCAGAGTCTATTTAAAAAGAAATACTTCACTTCTGTGTTTCAGTTACTCAAACAGGACAGAGGATGTTAATGCATGTAAGAATGGTTTAAATTGTTTTGGAGTCCAAGTTATTGTGGACCTTACTGCAAAAACCCAGAAACATATTTTGATAGGAACAGAGGATGGCACTAAATAGTAAAAGGGGAGGGTGGGGGTCAAATGTATGAATGAAACAGACAAGAGTTTAAATTGGGGCTTTAAAATGCCACCTTTGCTTTCACAGTTTAAACCAGAAGAAATCAGTTACAAATGGGAACCATTTTGACGCTTGAGGCTAGGGCACAGTTTCCAGTTTAAGGTTAATGGTGCCCTCCATTTGATTTGGAAGTTGGAAAATGGTGCAAGGAATGAAATCACATCTGAGTTGACCATATGCTACTAAAAGTTGTAAAACTATTGAATAAGTACTTACTACCTTGGAAGTTATCAATCCTTTTTTGAAATGCAATTTTTTTAGTAATGCATAGCAACCACAAAATAAATATCTTGGTATTTTGTATAGGACTGATGGAAAACAAATAAACTGCTTTAACTTCTTTTCATGCACAGAGCTACTTTCTTGAAATTTAAGTTTAAGTTATGTAAAGTTTCTTTGACTTCCTGCCAGAAATTTGGAGAAAAGGGTGTTTGAAATTTTCTTCGGGCCTCTCTGAAATTCCAAGACAGTTCAAATGGAAGGCAGCATAACTCAACCAAAGACCTGAGTGAGGAACTCTTACTTATTCTTTCAAAGCCAAACCTGAGTCAGCCCATCTTTAACTCTGCAAAAGTCCTGAGATTTGACCTGTGTTTCAGGCCTTGTATCACATATAAAGGGGAATGTGTTTTCGGTGTATGATGTACGTACTGTATTTTCTAAATTTGCATGCTGCTATGTAAAAACAAATGCTGAGTTCCAGTTTTTCCAGCTGATATATATGGAGCTTCAAAGTGTTCAATATTCAGTAGTTGAAAATTAAATAACCTATTGAATAATTTGTATAAAACATTTAAATTAAGTAATATTTTATAAGACTAAAATATTATTTAAAAACATTATAACTCACTTATAAAATAGCTAGTTGGATCTTTTGTCTCCCAATATATTCTTCTCCCACAACTCAGAGATCTTATTCCCATGCCCATTTCATACAGCGTATAGTGTGTAATAATCACCTGCCTTAGTTGGCTCAGCAACAGCTTCAAAACTAGCTAGTCAGCTCATATTAGCTACAGTGGTGTCCATATATTGTAATTTACTTTGCCTGACTAACAATAATTGAAAAGTTAGTCTGCCCAAGAATATATCTGACAAAGCATGTTTGGAAATTATGGCTTATTGCTTAACCATAATTTGAAGAAAGCATGTTAAACACAAGTCACTGTTAGCTAGTTAGAGCCTGTGCTTTTAAAGATACTGTTCTGAAGTGCATAATTTTTTCACGATATAAGAAAGAAGAGAGATTCTCTGTGACAACCTGACTAAAAGATCTAAATGGTATTCCAAACTCTACTTTTTATTTTGATGTTAATTATTTAATTCTAAGCTACCTAACTAACTGGCCAAGATTGTGCTGAGCTATTGACTTTCCTAGCTTAAAAGTATGGGTTAAAGATAAATGTATGCTGCTACTTATTCATGGAACTCATTGGCTTGTGATCACAACAAGCCCATGACTTCACTTTATTCATATAGGATGTAAGACCATTGATACCTGGCATAAACATGAATTTTCTTGTGGTCAGCTGCACATTTAAGTCTTTCGCTTGGGGAACTTGACTCGCTGCAAGTTCAGTTAGAATAGCTTATGTTTTTGTTTGTGGTTGACTTTATGAGTGCTTAGTTTAAGTCAAGCTACTGTATGTCTCTACACAGGAGGAGTTGGTGCCAAATTTTAACCACATAGTTTTTAATGCCTAAACCTAATCCTATAACAAATTAAGCTGTAAGAAAGCAGCAATGAAATACAATTTAAACAAAAACAACAACAACAAAAAAAACAACTATTAGACATTATAATATAAATAATTCTAATTACTTAAGATATAATTATAATATAATTATAATACTCAAATAAAAGTGTTTGTCTTGAAATAAAACTGATATCTATGAGTTTTAAAAATATCTCCAGTTATTTCACAAATAGTTGATTCACTTAGATATTTTATATAGTTTTAAACACAAATATGTACTCATTTAGTCTTTAATACTGAACACTTCTGGGTCCATAGATATCTTCCTGGTTCACTTTTTTTAATATAAAATGCAGAGTTAAAACATGTCTGATCTTTTAAAATCAAATAAATGTTAAGAGAAAAAGATGTAAAGGCACTCCTAGACACAGGCCCTAGATCAGTTTTCTATTTAGAATGATGTAAACATCGGGGTGAGCTGATCTCAGACCTGCCACTAGGGGGCAGCTTAAGTATTTTGGAGTTTATGTAGTACCACGTCAACCACATTTAAAAGTCAGTCTGGTGATCTCACTGGTGAAGTCACATCCCTGACTTGCCGAAAGTTGTAAAAGACTGGAGAACAAAAGAGATCAGAACATAAAACAGACCAAACCTAGCGGGAAAATAGACACACTTGATGTACAGTTACATGTCACTGAGACTAGTGGCACTATGAGATGGCAGACGCAATTATTATACACGTGTCAATGTCAAAAAAATATATATCAAGATCTTCACCAAATGCCTCATTGGCATCAGCTTAATAATTATTATCGTCAAACAACGAATCCAAATTCCCCTGTTGTCCTCTCTTCATTTTAGTCCACTGGTCTGAAAATAGCTCGCCCTCTGAGACCAAATCCTCCTTTTTTGGCAGAGGGGGCAGCTTGAGGAAGAGGGGATGAGGAAGAGGGAGCAGTGGCAGCAGGGGTGGTGAGGGTGGATGACTGTACTGGAGGCTGGCGAGACAAAAGCTCCTTGAACACCGAGTTCATCTGACGGCTGATCACCTCCTGAAAGATTAAGAAGGGAAGAGACGAACAACAAAAGAAGCACAGAGATGTGAAAATGCTGCTTCTGTCTCTTATTCTGTGAAATCTGAGTCCATTAAGTGTACAAAATGCTATAAGAAAGCTGCATTCAATCTCATTCAGGGCATTTTGTCACAGTTTAGGTACAATGGAAATAAGTTCATATGAACTGAGAAATTACAGCATCCTTTTTATTTGTGGTCATTCATCTTACCATTTTATTTAGTCAGTTTTGTTAAGGTCTTCTTAGCTAAACTTTAGCTCTAAATCCATTAAATCTTATTTTCCTGAAAAATCTAATAACATAATGTATCTCCAAAGGTTCCTCCAAACAACTGTAATCTCTGGAATATAGATGAGTGATGTGAGTGTGATGACAAAAGTAGTTTGCAAACACAAAGAAAGATTGTCTCCATTGTCTTTTGACATTTAATTCTAATTTCTAAGATTACTTTAAAAATAGAAATACTTGTTTTTATCCTGGGATAATGATATAGGTCTGTAAATGGCGATGAATTTACAGTACATACATGTAAAGAAGGCAGTAGAAAGATTACAGATTTTGTTTCTTGGTTACTGAAAACTAGTCTTTAAAAGGTTAAAGGTTGTCTTTTGAAACCTAAATGTGTGCACAAATTATTCACAAAATATTGAAAAATGAATCCAGCAAAAAGCCTAACACTTGCACTTTTAATGTCTTATCTTTAACTCACATCAAAGCAGTGCAGAAAGCTGTTTTAGAGTCAGTGAAATTCACCAGAACAAACTGTTGACCGATAAACCAGAAGAAAAAAAAGAGCTGCTGATAGAAAATACGACAAGAGTGCTGCCAAAGTAGACTTCAGAGTTGGCTAAGTAGATGGTTTCATCTACAAATTGATTTAGTCTTTGCATGTACGAAGGAACATTTTCCAAGAAGCAACACATTTCGGTTATTAATTATTAATAGGAGCATAATATACATAATTATATATAAGAATGAAAAGCCTAGCATAACTTTAATTAAATACAAACAGTAGTTAAAAGGTATAAAATACAAACCTTATCAATTTCTGTTCTTTCAGCCTGAACAACTGGAGGTCTGTCTGTAAGTCTGCTGCCCTGTCTTACTGTGTCCAAAGTGTGTCTTCGCTCCTGAGACCTGGAACAAAGATGAAAAAAGACCTGCTTTAAAAAAAAACATAACTAAAGACACCTGATCTTGACTATGCTTAATATTTTAATTTACCATTTCAAAATAAAAAAAGATCATGTGTCCAGATGTATGTAAAAAAAGATGGATTTGATGCTTTGTGATCATTAGCATATCTGCCAAGTCTTTTCTTCCCCCTTGTTAATGCTCGAGCTAATGGCTAAATTTGTCTGCTGGAAAGTTTTGGATGCTTCTTCCTGAATGCATAACTGAAAGCAAACCCACAAAAAAACTAAACAAACAACTGATAATTCATTTGGCAAAATGATTTCTTACAAATAAAACCATAGTTTATAGTTTATAGAGTTGGAAGCGAACACACTTTTTCATTAGTTTCTATTCTATCTCAGATTTCAGGATTGTGGGGTTTAACTTTTGTATTTAAATTTGAGTAAAGGGCTCAGTTTGGTTTTGTTATTTCTTTATAGTGGAGTAATCTATTTTAGTTAAGTGAAAGTATCCATTTTGCTTAATCATTCTGTTGGCGACACCCACTGATCCTTTTGTTGTTGTGGTTCCAACTTTCTTTTTTTTTCCATTTGCACAAAGAAGAATAGATAAACACTTAATTATTTTTTTACCTTAACGATTAAACAATTAATTATATTTATCTTAAACTTTGTAAACACTGGTTTAATGTTACTTTCTTTATTTCACTGGTTGCCCACGTTTATACCAGTGAGTTGAGCTTTCAGGTTGTAAAATTGTTCCAAATCATATTGACAATATGCATGTGAAGGTTGATCGATCTCTCTTGTAATGCTGTAGGTCGTTTTGTCTATTACCTAAATATTTCATATTTTTATGTGTAATTAACTGAGTCTGCTGTATCTCAAGGCAATAATTCTCTGAGAATTTGTTCTATGCATTCAGTGTGCTTTGTGTGTGAAGCTTACACTGGTAGGTGTCGAGCGGCGGGGGAAGTTTGTGACTTTCGGCTAGGGCTGCCCTCACTTCCTCTCTGTCTCCCTGGCAACGAAGCACTATCACTGTTCACCCGCATCCTGTCAAGACATGCAGAAACTTTTTAATTGTATTGTGTCCATTACTGTTTGTGAGCTTGTATTGATGTGTATTATTGCATTTATGTGTTTTCACATCCATATATGATACTGTGGTATGAGTCTCTCTGTGTGTACATGCATATTCAGTGTGTTAATTTGTGTGTGATCATAAGCTCTCAAGTGAATTTGAGTGTGTACCGAGTTGTGTTCTCCATATGTGGATCTTCTACTGTTAGGTTTCCAGTGCTGCCTCCTCCTCCTCCTTCATCTCTTTTCCCTCGTTCGGGCCTTACGGAGAAGAGGCAGAGAGAGATATATTAACCAATAATTTTAGGATCAAAAGTATGACCAGTATAAATTTGACAAGGGAATATGAAAAAAAAAAAAAAGAAAAAGAAAGGCGGCAGAATGACATGTGAACTGAACAAATCGGCATAAAATCCTGAAGCCACTGGACAAAATAACACAAATTTCCTTTTATCTGTCAACTTATGATGTCCTCCAAATATTAAAGATTAAATGAACAATTAATTATCATATAATTTACATTTGCATAAAATTTTGTTCTTGTCAGAGAGGCAAACAGACAAACTTGTTTTGTCTGACTGGTATTTTCCACAGCTGGTCTTTGTCATCCACTTCATAGAAGATTGATATAGGTTCCTGCTCTGAGGTCTTTCCACTCAGTTGTTGATGTAAATACATCAGGGGTGTCTAAGTCCAGTCCTCGAGATCTACTATTCTGGAACGTTTAGATGCCACCCTTCTCCTACACACCTAAACCAAATGGCTCAATTCCCTCCTCCAAATGTCATTCAGCTCCGCAGCTGCCTGGTAACAAGCTATCTGTTTGATTCAGGTGTGTTGGGATAGTAGATCTCGAGGACTGGACTTGGGCACCCCTGTGCTACATCATTCACCATGTTTCAGTCATTCTGTCTGTTGAAGACTGCAGTGGAGTTGATTGACAGCCCAAACATCGAAATTCCAGCAATCATACAATATGATTGACGATTCATTTAAAAAAGGAAGAAAAATATAATCAGCCTTCATGGAAACCATAACTCTTACAATGTTTCTCAATAAAGACACAGAAATTCTGTGAAAAAAGTGGGTTTTATCAGTTTAGAAGAGGTTAAGTGTCACAGTAACAGAGAAAAATTTAAGGTGCTTTGTTCAACTGGCCTTTGGCACCTTGGAATCTGACACTTATGCCACAATTAATCTTAGTTACTTCTCTGACCATTGTATTATCATAATAATTCTTATCAGAATGGTTCTGACATATAGAAATTTTACTTACCCCTCCAGCACACTGATGTACTTGTGAGGGATGAGACCTTTAATCCCGCCCACTTCTCCTCTCCACCAGTCACAGGAGGCTTTGCTGTGAAGAATGAGAGGCTCTCCTTGCTTGAAGGAAAGCTCTGCTGGAGATCTGGCCACATAGTCGAACATTGCCACTGCCTCCCACTCTGTAAATACATTTTTTAAGAAACTTCACCAAAAATCCTCATGATTCCTGCAAAAGTCATGATTTGAAATAATTGCCCCAAAACAGCTTATGTTACATTTGTGTGAAATCAGGTAGGTGATGCATTGCCAACAGTATGATTGATGTTTGTGCATGCACTGACCATCCTCACTGGGTAGATGCTCAGTCTCTCCATCTCCCTCCTCTGTGATTGGTTCACTGCACGTAAGCAGAAAAATTAAAATAGGAGGTCATGCATAGTTACTCTACTGTTTGACACGCAAGCTGGAACTCAAATGCTGCAGCTTTACCTTTGATGATCCACTTATGTAATGTCACATATAAAACTTAATTATGGGGTGAGAGCCCATCAACTGCAGTGAAGCTTCAGATTCTGATAAATGTAAAAATAAATAAATAAAAACAACATTCCTAAAGAAAACAGAACAAATTTTGATCGTAATTAATTACCAATTGCTAATTTTGGCAAGTTACCCTATTGGGTTGGACGTCTGGGTTAATGATCAATCAACCTGCATTAAGCTGCATTAAAATGCCTTTAGCTTAGCATTACATTTTGTTTCAAGATGATGAACCACCAAAAAAGGGCTAAGGGAGAAGCTGCTTTATATATTTACACATTAGAGCCTGACTTTAAAACTGTAACATGAAGAACAAAACTCTTAACTAAAGAGGCAATAAGTGAAATTAATCATTTATAGATTGAAGGAATTAAAAAATTGCTATGTGAAGAACTAGAGGTGTAATACCATCTGGAGTATAGCATGATGAAACACCCTGTCTCTCTGTGATGATCTCCAGCCCTGTGATTACCAGCCGGTCCGGCCAAGCGTTAATGTACGTCATCTGTATAACTGCCTCCTCTCTCCTCTCAGAGCTCGGTGCTCCCTGCACATTAAAGGCTGGAGCGAGCGAGCAATGGCAGTTCATATTTTTTTAACGAAATGACAAAGAATAAAATGAAAGGTTCACCTGCAGACAGGACAGGATCAGGACATTATCTCTAAAAAACTATGGCTGTGGTTATCGGACAAAGAAAGGGAAATTACCCAGATTAACATTGAACTGGTATTCCCAAAGAGAAGAGCACTGCGAGAGCTAAAGAGGCTACAGTTTGACTCAGAGCTAGCTATTCTCTGGCCAATAAGTAGTATGTTTAACAAAATGGTAATTTTGTTCTGCTCGGTGTGTTTGCACTTTCGTTGGTGAGAAGGCGAGTTGAGGGTGAGGGGAAGAGGTCAAGGAGGGTGTGGCTCATGACACACTTTGTTTTGGTCTACATGAAGCCCAACAGCAAACCTTGCAGTGAAACAATGTTGCTTTTTACCCCTTAAGAGGACGGTCACCAATTATTTATTAACTACACGTCATCTGAGAAGAGAAATACTACTTAGGCAAAAAGACAGTGTTATGAAGAAGAGCAACCTGTTCTGGAATAGAAGTTTTGCTATGCTGAAACGGATTGGCGATTTGTCCAGGGCGCCCCCTTCCTCTCACATATAGCTGCTGGGATAGGCTCCAGCAGACCACAATCCTGTAGTGGAGTGCAGCTGGATAGCTCAGTTGGCAGGAACTCCACAGGAGACGAATGATAACATCTTCCAGTTGGGTCCTTAGGCAAGACCCTTAATGCTAACCACCTTCAGATGTATGTCGTTTTGTAGAAAAGCGTCTGCTAAATGACTAGAGTAGACTAGAGGAAATAAGCTGGTATAAAATATGGATGGGTTTTGCATTGTTGTTCTTAGTTTTTAGTTTTACTTCTTGTTTTATTTTAAACAACTTCTTAGTGTATTCAATCAACCTTTGTTTTTAAGACATCTATGTCATGTGATACCTGGTTTTCATTTGCTCACATCACATTCTCATGCTCTCTTGTTCAATTTTGTTCTTTTCTGTCATGTTCAGTTGTGCATTTTTCATTGTTTTTGAACTAATGCTTGGACTGTTGGTTTCTCATAAAAAAGAAATGAAACAACAACCAATAAAAAACAAACAAATAAGGACACTAGTTTACTTCTTCTAGCATTTTTCGTGTCTCCTCTTAAGATCCAGTACATGGAACTCTCAGGGCCCCCATGATATTGGGGGCCATTGCTAATCCTAAATTCATATTAACTGTTCATCTCTCACCAGTACTCTTGCTCCAGAGTCATGTGCTTCTCGTAAACGGGGCCTGGCAGCTCTGATTGGCTGGGGAAGATGATGTCATGTTGGAGGATCATGGTTTTGACAAGGTCGTTAACCTGTGGTTGCCTAGCAACAGCATCATCGGAATCCATCCCTCTCAGGAGGCTTGGACCGAAGCAAACGGCCAGGTTGTAGGGCTGCATCATGTTCTCATCGCTGTATTGAGATACACTGGTGGAAAAAAAACAAACAAAAAAAAAAACGCACACATGGTGACTTGCTATTTTTTGTTGTGTGTGTATAGTTTAATATTAACAGCAAAACAAAATTTTGTTGCAGCTTACTGATTGAGGAATGCAAAGAGGTAACGCATCACAATGAGGAGAGGCCGTGGAAAGGTGGAAACAACCACTTTAATCTGGGCAGCTTTCTCTGTCTCCACCTCAATTTCTGAACATGGCAGGAAGGGGAAAAAGGCAAAATGCCAAGATGAGCAAAAGCAAAAAGATGTTATGTGTTGCAGTTACAGCTTCTCCATCCATTTCAAACAGCAAACAGTTTGAAATAGTTCTGAAAGATGACTGTCATATGTAAACACAAAACATTCCTTTTTTATGCTTGAATGATTCAAGAATTTTCCTCTAAAATTGATAGTTATTGCTCAAGAATGCTTTAATACATTGTAAGAAAATCTGTCTTCTTAGAAGGAAATTTAAAAGAGAAAGTAGCTGCAGACCTCTTCACAGTACTATAAAAAATAAATAAATAAATCAATAAACACTTCTCGGTTACTGTAAGTAAAAAGGGAACGAAGCTGAACTGAGCCTGAAAAAGCATCAAGAAACCAAAGTGTAACAGAAATAACCAACTAAGTGAAAACAGATACCAAAAAGCCCAAGTGAAACCATCTGATCTGAAAAGAGAAACAAACACAGAGAAACACAAAGATTACAGAAACGCAACTTACGGACACACTCCAACAGCTTAGAGTAGTTGTCATAGGGGAAAAGAGGAGGCTCAAGACCCCTGAAGTACAGCTTCAGTACACCAGCCACAGAGTCCAGGTCACACTCACTGTCTGATAGAGGATCTTCTCCTGCAGAAAGTTCAGACAGAAGCATGAGATGAGTGATCAGTGCTTAAAAACACTTGTGAGGCTTCATTGTGCAAAAGCATCCAGCTTGTTAATTTTTTTTATTTTTTTTAACCTGTCTTGTCCAGCATCATAGCAAGCAGAATGGTAGTCAGGGCCCCAGGAGCCCGGGGACAGCCCCCCACCCCCAAAACAAAGAAAGCGGGGCCGCCCCATGCCAAGGGGAATGGGGA
>JBAMHW010000015.1:25987431-26000544 GCA_037177495.1 Rhadinocentrus ornatus
CCCCCAGCCGAGGCTCGAACCAGCGACCTTCTTGCTGTGAGGCTGCGGTGCTAACCACCACACCACCGTGCAGCCCGAGAGATTTCAGATTTTTTAAAATTTCTTATGATTCTCCTGAAGACACTTTTCAAACTTTTTTATTGAAACTCCACGTAAGAGTTTGGTTTAATATGTTGTAACATGATGTGAACTCTCACCTCTCTCAAATGCATCTCTGATGAGATTTACTTCCCGCTGTGAGCCAGGAACTCTGAAAATTCCTTCATGGTGGAGGCCTGAAACATATCGTATCAGCCACATGTTCAGCATGCCTGACACATAGACACACTTTTGCACAAGCATACAGAAACAAGTATTTCCACCTACTCAGGCCCCAGCATCCAAAGCTCTCACGACATTTTTTTCTGCTATATTGCAAAAACTGACTCACCATGGAGGTTTATGAAGCGAATGCAGCTTTCAACCACCACAGGAATCTGCTGTCCAGAGCTCTGAAAAGAAAAATGGACAGAGGGAAAGTGCACATCCAGAATCAGATAAATGTGACAAAGATGACAATTGAAATTCATTATGCAAAAACTGTTTGCATAACTCACAAAAAAACTCGTTTTGGTTTATTTCTGCACTGACAGTGAACAAAGCAGCAGTAAGTGCAGCCCCAAAAGCTCCAAATCCATCTTGCTGCTCCAGAGAGTTGTCTTTTTATGGACCTTTCCCTAAACATGTAGAATCAGCCTGTGCACATGGTGCTCCTCAAAGCTGCCGTTTAAATGCAATGATACAAATTTTAACCTGAAGCGTTGGAGCGAAGGCAGAATGTGTCACTGTGCATTACCCATGGATGTATCACAGGATGTAAAGCAATCTATTGTGAGCATATGTTTTCAGTCTTTTCTTAAGAGACTGGTTTAAAAGCTTCAGTTTGTGTATCTTCAGTCAGCAGAGGTGCGCTGATACTGAACTCTGCAGCATTACAAATCAATATTTCATGCTCTGCTTTGTTATCACATCTGTTGCATAACAGGGTTTATTAAACAGAAATACACAATATATACAAGTAAAATGAATCAGAAATGTGTTATAATAATATAATAAGTATAATAAGATAATTCATGTCAATTCATTTGTGACTTTACACAAAGATTAGAAGACCTACTCACATCCTGTTTACCTCTCAGTTGGCAGCTATGTAATAAAGTGATTAGTCACTAATGATTAATTTTAAAGCCAAATGTGAAAACGTATACTTTAAGCTATCAACTTGTGATAAAATTGTCCCAAAATTGTGATTAAATTAGGTCAAAACAGAGAGTCAAACAGAGAGTCAATGTGTAGAATATAACATCTATCTTCATATTTAATTATTAACAAGGAAAATACAATTAAGGATCCTAAAAATAAACCAAACTATGTTTGACATTTGACTACAAATATTTACTGTAGATGTTCATTAAAGAGTATTGAAGTCTAATGGTAAACACGAATGTTATATTTAGATCTTGGATGCTATCATGGGGCCAAATATTTGCCTGAAGATTGTGGTTCTAACTGCTGAAGCTCATACAAAATAAAGCAATTTACTCAAATTCTTGTCACTAAAACACTGGGCAAAAAAAACACTAACATCTCTGCCCAACTAGGAAGTAAAGTAACTAGTGGTAGATGTACTTCTGTTACATACTCTCAAAACAAGGACTCTACATAATTGTCTCATTCATGGTATTAATATCAGTCTGATCCACCTCTCTTAAACACAGTGATCTAGATTCAGCAGCTGCCATGAAAAGACTGTATATAACAGATGGATGTGACTTCTAGACTGGATCTTTGTTTTAATAAAATGTGGGTTAAAGGTCTTTAGCTAAAAGAAGGCAGATTTTAGTTTGTAAGACTTTTCACTTGATTTGTAGCTTGTTTTACGTATTAATGACGATTGTCATGTTTGTTTCAACACAACACAGTTAATATTTTTTAAAACTGTCTCAAAAATACAGTAATGCTAGGCAGGTTTGCTTTAAGGCTGGGCTAACTTAGGACATCTGGTTAATGTATAGTAATTATCCAGCACCTTTTAATCTTATCTAGTTCACATTGTGATTCTTACTCAACACACATCTGCCATGCACAGTATTTTACATGCAAGCAGCTGCCATCGGGAGCAGCTTAGGACTCGGTGTCTGGTCCAAAAACACAACAGTGAAGAGAACATGGACCTTGGCACCTATTGTGTCCATGTAGCTCTTTGGGTTCTTAGATGTTGACTCCAAAACTAGAATGGCACTCTGCTTGTTTAACCCCTAAATCTCTGCTCTTCAGCACCCCCTGAGTGCTATTGTTTATTCTTTCTCAGGATAGTGAGGGGTAATGGATGTTTTCCAGGTATTATTATCCTGTGGGACGAGCCACAAAATGCAGGGTTATATATATGGTAAATCCACAATGAGAGACTCGTGATAACACGATAATTAATCCCAGTTTTTGTGGTTAAAAAAAAGATTGTTATCACTATTAAGTTGCTTAGAGATGTCTATTTTGATCAGGAAATTCTGATAAAGCCACTATGTCAAACTTTCCACCAATATGATAGCTTAAATTGACGATAAAATCTAATCAGCTGTTATATGTCTCAAGAAGATGTTTTTGATGCACAGTAACATACATAAATGTAATAGTACAAATAAAAACTCCTAGAGGAAAAAGTGTAAATATGTAAATAGTTTCTGTTGTATGTTTGTTTCAATGCCAAAATTCTTTCTCCTGAGAGCCAAGACTTAAGAGAATGATGTGCAGATTAGAAAAGACTTGGTCACTGTTGATCTGTGTGTTATTTCTACAAAGTTCTGTTAGTAATAAATTCTGTTTTGTTGTTTCGGTTGGCCTTATTGGTGCAATACCTATTGATACATATTGATTCATTTTAGCCTCGTAATCTGACAACTGAGGCTGTTTTGAAAAGATTGTCTGTATAATGTTTGTACTTAGAGCTTAGATTTGTCATGTATTTTTACATAAACAAATGGCGGACAAAAAATAGGAAAAAATTGCTTGGAGTTTTAAGGGTAAATCAAGCAAGGGGTTGAAATCTATACTCATACTCAATTACAAAAGTCCTAACTGTACCAAAACAAATCATTAACCCTCAAATTTAATCTGTCAATAAGCGTCTACAAAACTGCTCAGATTTCCAAAAATGCTGAGAGAAAATTTAAACTCCACTTCCTCCACAAGATGGCTGAAAACTATCCAGAAAGAAATGTGTTGGACATGATTTCAATGCCGACATTTAGTATGAGCAGTCGATGGTACTGTAGGTACCTGTGTCCGAGACATTCTCCTTCTTCTTCTGCACAAAGCCAAAGCACAGCAGAGCAGGGACACAGAAAAAGCAGAGATTAGAGGAGAAGGGAAAGTGACAATAAGGGGAATAAAGATTTAGAGGCAGTGGGAAGAGGTACATGTAAGCACACAAACTCTCAGTAGAGGAGTCGAGAGGAGGCAGCAAAGAGGCCTGTGCATTTTAATCCCTTTCACAAGCGAGGGGGGAAGAGATAAAAGGGGGTGGATTGAAAGGAGAGAAAGCCAGCAATAAGCTATAAGCACAACCATACACATGACGGCATCTATCTGTACACAGGGGGTGAGGGGGGGGTGACTGTCAAGAGTGAGCATGTGCTGCAAGAACCCTCAACCCCCAAATTCTTCAGAATTAGAATTTTGAAAATGATTTCCTTCAAAGGGTTGAACAGCAGTGCAGCGAAGTGCAGCAAACAAAGAAGGGAAGTAAGAGTAAGGGTTTGTTTGTTTGTGTTACCTGTATGTAGGAGAGTATGTCTGTGGTGAAGAGTGTGTGGCAGAATTGGGAAACAGGTCTGGACTTCCGAACACGGATTGACCGAGCACATTGCGTTCTGAGAGATATAACAAATGAAATGCATGATCCCATTTTACATGTAGTTAATGACAGTCAAGATCTAAAAAAGTAGTAAACTGATTAAAAATGCTAAATTTAGTTAAATTTGGTCTGTCTCCTTCCTCTCCCCCCTTGTCCTCTCTGCTATCTCCATGTCTCTAAGCCTCTCTCAGACATGCTCATTTTACTCTCTGCTGTGTAGACACGTTGTTTACCTGGAAGGGTCACTGTCGACGGCCTCAGCTGGAAAAAAAGAAGAAGCACAAAATGTGTGAAGCAGCAATATCTGATTTAGAGTGTGACTGTAAAGAATGAGCAGCTTTTTTTCAAAGCTGATTTTGCAAATAATTGCACATGTTCAGTTTACAGGAAGAATAGATATCCTCAGGTGGTGTCACATGAGGATGTACTAACTTTGAAAATGTAAATAAAATTAGTAGATGTGGAGTTAGAATAAAGCTGACCTTGACCCATAAGCAGGGTTTCAAAAGAGAATACACCTAGAAAAACGTTTCCAATATAAAAAATGTAGTACTTGTAGAAAATCTTTCATTAAATATAGATGAACCAAGGTTTCATGCTTTCACTGTTAGTCTTCGGCTGAGCGTGCAAGGGCTAGTCACAAATCTAGGTTTAAAGTGGCTTTTAAAACAGGACAAATACAATTAGAGGGCTGTTTAGGTTCTTACATATTTGCCACAAAACCATCAACATAAAAACAGCATGAGCTTAAAGTTAGTGGGTAATCAAAATTAGCACTCATGACTCCTAAAATGTCCAACTAACCTCTCAGAAGACAAGTTGGATTTTGGCAAGCTTCACAAAGTTAATAACCAGCTTTATTATAACAAATCTAGTTAATAGTGTACCTTTCTGTATGGCATCTTGTAGAAGATCATGTTTGGCTTGCAGTTTGGAGGCCAGAGAGCTGCTGGTGAGAAACTCCTTCACTTTCTAAAGTAGCAATATAAAGAAAATAAGGACATCTTAGAAAATGTAATAATTAATAAAAGGAAAATCCTTTGAAATATTAAGTACTTTCATCTAAGTTCTAGCTGACTTACTGTAAGGTAGTAGGTCTCTGTCTCCTGCTGATTGGCTCGACGCTTGGCAAGGGTAAGTTTTTGGACAGTACCTCCTCCAGGGGGCTCATGTGATAGGCTGCTGGACACGTCCGGCGAGGGGTTATACTCGCTGTCACACATTGTGTCCAGGAGGGCTGCAAGTGTGGCTTTAAGTGTTTTACTGACCTAAAAACAGGAAAGAAATTATGAATTGTTATTTCTGGTCTTTCATGTAGTCTTTGATGTTTTCATCAAGTAATTTTCTCAGTTTATGCTGTAAAATTAGTTGTACATGCTTACATGCTTGATGACTGATTGACTGAGCTACATAGACACACAGATCATTATATAAACATGCACCATGAACAATTAGCTGACCTCCTCTGTTTCCAAGGTAACAGCTGCCAGTCGAGATTGAAGCTGCTGGAACCTGGTTTCCAGTTCATACCTCACTTGGCTCTCTGCACTCACCTCACACACCTGAAATACACAAACATATAACATGATGTAATACAACAAAATATATTTAAGGTTAAATCAAAGGAAAGCTATTTGATAGCAGACAGTGTCAGTTTAATTTGATATGTTTCTAAATGAGAACTATATACTGTAAAATGAATTTAAAATAAGCAATAAGGTGCTCAAGGAGCTTAACCTTATATTAAAAACAGACATTGTCTAGTTGTGGAACTCTTATTCTTATAGCTGCTTATTCCTCTCAGTCAGGAACTGTTATTAATGACATATTTACCCCTCAAAATCCAAAAATATTAAATGAGTGAATTTACACCATAGCTGCTTGTTACTACTTTTATTTTTTCCCACAGTAGATGCTGCTTTGGGAATATCTGAAACCTGTTCTTTAGAATGCAAACTTTTGTCTCAGATTTGTAAATTTCCTGCCTATAGAGTAGTTGAGCATACATGAAACAAAAAGCATCTGCCATCCACCTTTTCATTTGTTCTCCTTTGTATAGGTCTTTACTTAGCAGATGCTAAATCTATGAATGAAAAAGGAACATCTTTCCCCCATCACACAACTACGCAGTAATTTCACCTGGTCTCCTTCATGTGGGTGGTAATTGAATCTGAATGGAAGGCAGAAGGCAGCATCGTGTTGCTGTAGCAATGCATCCCTGTCTCCACTCTGATCCAGGGATGTTACAGCAGCTTCCAGCTGCTTAAGGCCCGTCTCTTCTGTCTTCTGGATGCGCCACCTACTGGCCAGGTAACACTTCATTACCCTCTCCGTGGACAAATGGAAACCAAGGTCACAGCACTGCCAAAAGAGGGGAAGCAAAAAGGATGGGTGGAAGAACAGAGTAAAAAAAGAAAATGGGAGAAAATGGGGGAATGGGAGAAAAGACAAAGAAAATTATGGTAAAATTACAAGATTGCATGAAAAAATTGTAGGAAAGGGAGAAAAGAAGGGTAGTTTATTGTTTTGACAGAGAGCCCCTGAGAAATAAACTTTTAATCCTTCTCCTTGCATCATCAGCTTTTGGAAGGAAATATCAAAGCAGCATTTTAAAGTTGAAGATAAAAAATTACTTTACAGTTTCACGAATACCCTCGAAATTTTAAAATTCAAATTTCATGCTTCTTACATCAATAAGAGTGCTGACATCTTGCAGGTAGTACTTGTTCATGGCTGCATTTGCTGCTGCTAGATTCAGCAGGTAGTCATTGCGAGCCTTGGTACACTTCAGCTGAGTCTCCTGCACTCTGCCATGCCTCTGTGCATTTGCATAATAACAAGAAAGAAGTTAAAAAAGTTAATATACACAATAGGAAAGTGTGTCCAAACTTTTGACTGGTACTGTACATGACAGCAGAGACAGCATAAAATACTCATTTACAGATGTTGATACACCTAAACATACATAGAGAAGGAAAAAAGTCAGGAAGTGGTTTATCATGTAGAAACCGCTCTTCAAGACTTCCTGTGGCTTGTTCTTTCCTTCTTGTTGTTTTGCACAAATATGCACACCTTCTCCATTAAACGCTCCATCTTCTTGACAGAGCTTCGCCTCTGCCCTCCCAACTGGCCTGGGCCAAGGTCAGCTGATTTGCCAGTGTGTCTCTCCTCCAACCGCTCAGCTTCCTTCAGTTTCCCTTCAGCTATCAGGCAGTCTGTGTGGTATTGGTTATATGTCTTCAGAGCCTTCATTAACACACACATCAAACAACAAAAACCACATGTCAGTATTTTGGGTGACCAGGCACAATGATTATAATTACATTTGCATTGTTACATGCAGCATGATGATATAAAATGCTCACCGTCTGCAGTTCAGTGGTGACTTTTAGCAACTCATCCTGCATCTGGATTCCAACTTCTTTGCTCTGCAATAAGCATAGTAGAATTGTAGAAAAAATACTACATTTTTGTCTGAATATTCATTTATATGTAGAAATTCATATATATTAGCTAATCCCAAAGCTTACAAGTGTGTGTATTTCCATAATACCACAGATTGCTGCTTTTCAATCTGAAATTAGTACATAAGTTTTAAAATAACCTAATAAAGTGCAGGACAGGTTGATTTATTTTTGGATAAAGCCAACATTTAATGCAGAGCATTTAATCCTAGTAGACTAGCATAAGGCTGTTAGTGTATTGGCCTAATACTATCCACAATGTGTCTATTGTGTATAAATATAATATTTAAAAATTTGTTGTAAAATAAATATAATGCTCACAAATACATTTATTTAAATCTCAACATCTAAAGGTGGAAGTACTAAAATTGAAATTTGCAAGTAAGTACAAGTCCTAGTTGATTACTTTCCATCACGGCACATTAGGGTCCATTAACTGAGCTTAATAAGTGTCTAAAGGGGCCATGGTAGCTAAATAAAGTTTAAATATGCAAATGCATACATACTCTTTCCAACTTAGTCAATAATGTTGTTTTGTTTTTTGTTTGCTTTTTTATTCAGTTGTATAGCACTTCTTTGGTTGGTAGCAGAGAAAATATGCTAAAAAAGTCTTACATTTCATGGCATTGGGCCTAACAACAGTTCTAAGCAGCTTTGAAATTACTTTTATGGCCTCATTAATATTCTGCTTACTTTTCAACACTAATAAGGTACAGAGAGAATGTCTTACAACAAGCAATTTCAACAAGATAGATCATTCTCTGCACTTTATTAAATTAGTGAGACTGCTAATGCATCTGTGTTACCAGACTTAATGGGTAAAAGGGAATTCATTCAAAGCCTTTCAGTATGGTATATTTGTCAATCCCAGTCTTGCTAGAATGTATTATAGATAATTCTCCATTTCTAAAATGTCAGCGTCGTAATCTATGTTAGACATCTACACCCTGAACAGGTCTCTGGTCTATCGCAGGAAACCAGTTAATCTAACAAGCATGATTTTGGACTGTGGGAGGAAGCTGGAGTACCGGGATAGAACCCATGCATGCACAGGGAGAACTTGCAAACTCATCTCAGAAAGTGAGGGTGCTAACCACCACACCACCAAGCAGCCCTTTTAACATTTGTACAGTAAATTATGTCATGAGGCTGTTATGTTTTGCAATCTCTGAGGCATGAATCTGTTTCCTAAAGAGGTTGGATAATAACAACTGCAGTCAAAGCAAGTGTAGCATTAAATTACTAAACTGATCTGTCAAGAAATTTATATATAAAGCACAAGATTTATTTATCATACAGGAGACATTATTATTATTATTATTATTATTATTCATATTATTCATATTATTATTATTATTCATATTATTATTATTATTATTATTATTATTATTATTATTATTATTATTATTATTATTATTATTATTATTGTGATATACTCAAATGTGCTTTACAGTATATTATATCAATTTACCTGACAAATGTGTGCCGTATAAGTTAAAGGCTATCACATTTCAATCTTATTTTATGTTTAATGGTGTAGAGTTCAATTAAATTATGACCCTTAAAATAAGACTGTGTAAAAAGTAGATGAACTTGTATTGGACCTGATGGAACACTGGGGAAGAAGGACTTGTGTGAACTCTACTAGGTTTTCCAGCATGTCTCTTTTTGCATGCATATGACTTAACGGCAAACATTGTCTCACCCGTTTATGCAGACGATGCGTGTCCTCAGTGCTGTGTGTCAGCCTCTGTGTAAGTGTGTTGAAGCAGGTGTCCCCCAGTGCTGCATGTTCTCGGCTCTCTAGACGCGTCTGAGTCAGCAAGACAGACCAGACCTGACACACGGACTGACCCCATTGCTCCTTCCTGAAGATTAACAAAACAATTCTTCAGATTATGGCATTATGATGTGCAATGTCCAAAAAAAGGCAAAACACATGTGTGTATTCACACACAAAAAAAAAACACAGAACATGCTTACTTTTTAGTCTTCTGAGTGAACCTCTCTGTTAGTTTGTCGAGTGCACGAGCATACTCAGTCTCGATGTCACCCCGACGCCGGAGAAACTCAGACAGGTCTGACAGCTGCTGCTGTTTTACCTCCACCTGAGAGTCTAAAATCTTTATCTGGTCTGTCAGCTGGGCCCGCAGGTCTGAAATGATATAGAAAGAGAAGAGGGTAGCCATTTTTGGTAAATACATATTCATAAGCACATATGCTGACATACATGCAGATAAATGGATTTTTGCTCTGGGTGAGTTATTTTAAGCATGAGGTGAGTGTTTTTATCAGCGTAGTCAATATATGAAATATTTAACTAATCGCTCTCTGCAACCAAAAAAAGTTTCATACATTTATTCTGAATCTAACAAATAGTTGTCAGTTGGAATAGCTTGGCTTTAAGATTTATTATATAACTGACTAACTATATATCAGGTGTGTTGTAGCAGGGAGACAAGACCTGCAGGACAGTGTGCCTTGAGGACCAGGGTTGGGAATCACTGCTGTAGATGATGGAATATTTAAGGCCTTTTTCATTTTGTGTTGTGGCACATAATTCTGAAATTGCTCCATAGTTGCTATTAGCAGTTTTATTTCTGCTGATTGCTGATCCCAATTTTTACATTTAAGAGACTCTCCCTCTCCAAGGTGCTCTTTCTATAGCTAACCATGTTACTGACCTGTTGCCAATTAACTTAATTGTCTGCAATAGTTCGTCCAGCAGTTTCTTTTTATTACCACTTACTATTTTTAGCCTATTTCTGTCCCTGTCCAAAGGTGCTACTGCCATGAAGTTCAAGATGAGCTCATATTTTCATGAAATTCTAAATGTCTCTCTTTAAACACTGAAACTGTTGCTATGCTCTATTGTAAAGCATTGCATCCTGTCTGGAATTACATTTTAAACAGCATCCCAAATGTTTTAGAAGTTGTTTTTTGTTGAAGGGTTGTATTCTGCAACCAAACTAATCACAAACAATAATGTGGCAGTACATAGTGTATTAATAATTTTTTGCTAAAATGTGCTGTCATAATAGTCTCTGTAGTCACAGATCAAACCTAAGTAATGTCTGCTCAGCTCACAAAGCACAGGTTATATTATGAATTGATAATACTGAAGGGCTTTCCATCAGCTGACAACATTTAATAAGATGCTGGCACTGAGAGGTTTGATTGACTCTGTTTTGTAGAATGCTTTGATAGCAGCAACAGGTTCATTCGATACAGTCCACTTGTTGTAATCTTGTATACATGATATACAATCAAGTGTATAAATAAACACAGCAAAGCCAAAGTGTAGTGTCCTAGTTCTGCACAGTGATATGAAAAGGCTTATAGAAACACTGCTCTCTTAGATAGCACTTCCTTTACCTTGCCCGCTCATCTCTCCTCTCCCTCTTCTTTTATTTACCCCTTCTCTGCTCTCTATTTACTTTTTCCTCCTTTACACCCCACCTTCGCCATCTCCATCTTTCCCCTCTTTACTCATTTTCCCTGTCTTTGTGCACAGTACACAGAGTACATAGCCCCAGGCTGACTGAATGTGAGGAGACAGCATTACTAATACTAGCTATAAATACACCCTAGTAGTACAGTACAGTCAGCCATGGTACACTCCAAAACACGGCATTTGACACGCACACACATGTTGTCATATGAAATCCTGATAATCTTGGTCATGTTTCCACTTTTATCACAGCCTTGTGTTCCCCTTTTTACAGGCCCAGAAATATCTCTGACCTACTGCCATAGAAAGATCTTTGCAGGCCAGCAAGCTAATATGAGGTGTGTTTTCTTCTTTTTACAGCATCTATGTATATATTTTATTTTATTTTAATAAATGCATGCACCCATATGGATGCACAAAAGTATATGGCTAAATGATTTTGCAGAGCAGCTACACGCATTCATGCATCAGTGTTCATGTGCTGTTATCGCAAGTCGCAGTGACGAAACACGATCAACAACCAATAGATGAGCTCTGAGAAAAGCACAGGAATCCTGACAGAACACCGGCAAAAAAAACAAAACGGCAAAAACAGACGAAAAAAAAAGAAAACAGACGAACAAGAAGCGGTGATGACACGTTGTAGGTGGGCAGTCCAGAAAGAGGAGCGGATGGTATTGTCTGCTGTTGATGATTTATATGTTACAGTATAATGATTACCAAATGAGAAAAGAATAGAAAACTCATTCATCCCTCCAGATTCTGATGAGTCGGTGTAACACCTGGTGGAGATGCAAAGTCACACTTAATAGTGATGTGTTGGAAACTCTGGCCTTGTTTGCTTTGCTGAGGGCAGATCAGCCCTGTTCCATATCAACTGTCCAATATATCACAAAAAATGCTGAAAGAATCTAGTTGTAGTCTTGTAAATAGTGATTCACAGTCTTTGTTAAATCTTAGTCTGAGACCAGGCTGAGACTTAAAACTCTGAACATTTGTCTTTAGATGTGAGCTGGTGTGAGCTGGTGGTTTTCTAGAGTCTTTTGCAAAACTTTAAAAAGTCTTCTGATGTAAACCCAGCATTACATGCATTCATGCGTGCAGGTAGCTGTACATTCACAAACAAAAGTGGGAAAAAGGCCACAGACCTTCACATATACAGTGGCTTACCTTTCATCTGCGATTCATACTCGGCCAGACTCCCCTTCTCCTTTCTCAGTTTTCCATGTGATGTCATCATTTTTAATCCCTTGACCCTTGTTTGTCACTGAGACCTTCCCTCGTGATGCCTGATTCCTGTTGCCTCGCTGTCCCCCCTTTCTCAAACCTCTCAACCTCAGCTCCTGCTCCAACTTTGTAATCCGTGACCCTTAACCCGTGACCTCTGCGCCTTGGTTCTCTACAGCTGTGTGTGGCACATCGGCATCAGGGTCGATCGACTGCTCTCTGTGGTGATGTCAGTTGGGTCGATTATTTCATGGAATCCAATGAGCTTCTGATCTGAACGCTGAGCCATAGGTGACCTGGTCTGAGCAGCAAAGACAGAGAAAAGGCAGTTAGAGAAAAGAGGGCAAAAAAACTGTTCAAACCAAATTAAGGGAAAAAAGAGTTAGTCAAGAAGAAGAGGACAAATGAGGACAGGGTGACAAGAAAGAAAGGGACAGTGACACCAGGGAAGTGAGATTTAATAAGAGGGATAGTGTGACAAGGGCAGAACACATACTGGACAGTAAGAGAGCACCGTGATGAGGATGTGAGGGTAGAGAGTAGAGGATAATATGGGGGGGAAGGGAAGATGAGAAGTGATGAATAATAGCAATAATAAGGACATTTGATGCCTCCAGGTTGGTGGTTGGGGATATCCATAAAAGTAATAATTAAAAAAAAAAAAGCCTACTATCAATTTTGCTTTGCTGTTAGCAGGCTGCAGTAGTTATTGTAAGCCCTCGTGATCTACCCTGTTCGTCAACTTGTCGTTTGTTGATGCAACTTCTTGAGAAAAGGTGTCTTTTTATCTTCTTTTAAATTTCAGTTTTAATTGTTTGCTTCTGCTGTAAATCCACAAATAACTTAACAAAGACATTCTGCTCAGAGTGAAATATGCTCCGCAAGTTAGGAAAAATTATGTGATCTTTGTCAGGGCCACCATAGCTCATACTGCTCCTAACAATGGCACCTATTTGAAAATCTCATCAGCAGTTCAGTCAGTCAGTCATTATCTGTACCGTCTGTTCCTATTAGGGGTCGCGGGGTGAGCTGGAGCCTATCCCAGCAGTGTTTCAGGTGAAAGGCAGGGTACACCCTGG
>JBAMHW010000015.1:26000644-26017093 GCA_037177495.1 Rhadinocentrus ornatus
AGCAGTGTTTCAGGTGAAAGGCAGGGTACACCCTGGACAGGTCACCAGTCCATCGCAGGGCCAACATAGATAGGGACTCATCAGCAGTTATTAAGCCCATTTAAGAATAAAATTGGCAAAATAATGGAAAATAATTTTCCATCAACTATCTTGGCTATTATTCTTCTAAATATTTTCCTAATCAGAAGCTGTAACTGAAGGAATAGAGCAATAGTAAAATCCCAGGCTTAGGGAGTTGATTGTGATGAAGGAATAACCAAGTAATTTTTTGATTGAAGTATAAACCTGTTAGCTGGCCAAGAAATGCAACAGTGTGGTGCTTTAACGACCTGGACCAGTTTAAGTAGATTAGTCCAGTAGTTTTGTGTGTGCTGGTTTAAGATGTGTTTGCCATTTGTCTTAGTGTTACTTATACAGCAAGGTGCCATATAGTTAAATGCTCTTGTGTAAAAATAATGTGCTTTAAGGGTAATTAAGTTCTACTGATCACTCAACTTTCTAAAACTGGCTGCTATGAGCTGAGCTGAGCTGTGAATTCAGGGTTAAGACACGTGCAGTCGTACTACATCCCCATGGTATTTTCACCAAAACATAGCACAGACATTTCATTAAGACCTCAATAAAAAAAATAAATTGATATATCCTTTAATTATAATTTGAATTTGTTATTATGACAATTAAATCGTGAAGATGGGGAGGAAGAGCCTAAATGCAGCACAGAAACTCAAGAGGCAGAACGGAAATTAAAGCAGGCAGAATACACAAGGGAAAACAACTCTAAAAATGAGAAGACTAGAAACTAGATAGACCACAAAACAAGAACTAAAACCATCTAAACCCACAGATCATGACAAATGAACTAATTCATTCATCAGTTTTTAAAATGGATTAAAATACTAAAACTTGCAGGAAACTTGATATTCAAAACAATTCATATTTGTGGTTATAAAGATACTTGAGACAATATTTGTGGCAAAATTGCAACATTGATCCATAAGTAAAACATTGAATTGATTTTTTTTTTTCTTGTAATATGTAGGTGTCTTTTTGGATATTTCCTAATTATAATTTTAAGTTGATGAAAATGTACTATTTATGTCTCTTACATCAGAACCAGATGCTTTCTCCCCCAGAAGTACTTCTGTTCCAAAAAACACAACGCATACAAATATATGCATAAATCTTTGATATGGTCACCTAAACTATCCAATATGCCACTACCTTCTTTTATGATTTTACCAGATTCTGTCTGTATTTGACTTCTCTGCTCAACAATGTCAGTTGGAGTTTTACTCTATGTAGTAGTTGTAAAGATTTCATCTTATAATTTTGCAGTATATTTGAGTATAATATCGACATTCCTAATTACCAACTGTACTGCAATACAACGATGGTTCATTGCATTGCTCACATTGCAGTCTTGAAGTCACACAGTGTTGTGATTGGTTATTGTATAACGCCAATTTGTCACATGATGGCAAGCATTCAGTGTGCATGACCTCCTTTGCTGCAATCACAAGCTCACAAGCTGCATTCGAGGGCAGTGTTATTTTAAAAGATATTACTGTCCCTGAGTTGCATTATAGGCCAAGACTGAGGCTACCAACACAAAACCATCAACACAGAATGCCATAACTATCAGGAAAGCCCTGAAAGTGACACGGAAGACCTAAATGACTAAGACTCTTAGTATAAGTCGAAACAATATCTTAATACACAAGTAGGCAAGCTCTGACACACACACTCATGATTACAAACAAAAAAACTTAACATCCCACATCCTGTCAGTTTCTCAACAGGTTTCAGTACTCTACAGTAAGTGCCAAAATGTGCTGCTTTCATTTGAAACACAGTTCCTACTCAGTCAGCCTCCAGCAGTCATTTGATTTTATAAAATACACCAACTCCAACGGTGACCTGGTTTAATGTGGTCTGCTTTGAAAATACTAATGACAGAGCTACTTTTCAGTTTTAAATGAAAAAAGTGGAAAAATAACCACTGAAAACATAGTCTGGCATGGCTTGACATTGCACTGATGGCTTCAGACGAAAGTAGACAGTAAACACAGAAGAACACTGAGTAAATGCAAAGAGATTTCCACAATTGAGACTGGAGCCTTGAGACCTCCAGAGGCTCCGGAGTGCTTCATCAGCGTGCGACCTTAATCTGCATGGAACAAAGCGAATGTAAATGATCTGAGAAAGAGAGAGGAGGGGTTTTAAGAGACTTAGAAAAAGATCAGGGGGAAAAAAAATGCTGCTCTGAGAAGCTAAAAGGGCAGCCAGCACGCAGAGATGGAGGTTATTGGGGAACAGGGTTTTATACTTGAAGTCAAGGTTAATAAAAAGATGAAGTCATGTGGCGCGCTTAGTGAATATAAATTTAACGACAATAGAGAATATAGTTACTGAGGTAGCGTGACAGATCGCTATTGCTATGGGATTTTTTTTCTTTTTTCTTCATTTTACAGATTTCTCCCAAAGACAAAGCAGACCACTAAGCAGAGGCAATACAATTGGAACTTTGTGCTAGATCTTCTGTGGTGATGCTGTAAGGGGATTTCCTCCTGAGAGACAACACTGCTTTGTCGATCCTTTTACAGTAACCGTATAAAAGTTTTAGTGTCTTTTTGTGGACAACCGTGCTAAATTTTTTCCGTTCCTACAGCTCTGTTGTTTCTCAGCAGAAAAATCCTCCCTGAATCCCGCAACCTTGAATAAAGCCAAAGTCTGTGCAAAATAAAAGGAAGGGAAAGACATGGATCTTATTGGGACCCTTTGCTCAGATGACCTCACTTCCTGAAAAGCTGGCTTTTGGGGAAATGAGAGTTTTCTACTGCAAAGTGAGGACACATACACAGGTCTTCATATATCATATAACAGAGTAGTGATTACGTGGAGCATTGAAATGGTAAAAGGATGCATGAGGATTTCAAACATGCCGGCCTGACATACGGATTGGAGAGGCTCATATAGATACATGCAGGCAGGGAGAAGATGAGGTTGTTGCAATTAATGCTAGAGAAAAAATTACTATGAGAATAAGATTATTGAGAACACTGTTGAGCTGAATACCTTTTTCAACAAAAAAAAGATAAACAGCCTAAAAGATTTACACAATACACAAAGCACTATCTTATTGAGTGCAATAGATGGAAATAAAATGGAATTAAAAATCACCCACAATAGACAGTAAAAATCAGGTCTCTGTCATGAGTTATATATGCATATAGTAATATATCACAAATTATGTTGCAAGCCATAAATTGTCAGTTTAGAGAAACACACACACACACACACACAAAAAAAAACTAATGTACTGTTTCACAGATCAGTAATAATAAACAAATATCACCTAATCACCACATCTTAAAAAACAGGCTTCAATTAATTGATCCTCAGCAACACTAACCCTACCCTTTATAAACGCAGAAGTTTAGTCAGTTTGCAGGTCTGGAGCTTTCAGGTGTGTGGTAGCACAATGCCAAAGAGGAAAGACATCATTAGCTGTTGTTCATCAATCTGAGAACAGTTATAAAGGCATTTTGAACTCTTTGGAGATCATCACTTTATAGTACGTAAGATTGCTCACAAATGGAAAGTCTGGACGTCAGAGCAAAAAAAATGTCCTTTGTACAAACTTGACCAAAGTGGAGGCACAAACCCCTCATACTAACTGTCAAGTATGGTGGTGGAGGGATGATGATTTAGTCTGGTTTAGCAGCCACCTGGATGCCTTGCAGTCACTGAATCCAACAAGAACTTCTCTGTATACCAAAGTATTCTAAAGTCAAATATGAAGCCATCTGTCAGTAAACAAGGCAACAATCCCAAACACTGCAGCCAATCTAAAAGACTGAAAAAAAAATAAAATAAATTAAGGCGTTGCAATGGTCCAGTAGAGTTCACATCTGTACATGAACAAATGTCTGCAAACCTCAATGAACCGAAAAAACACTGCAAAGAGAAGTGCACTAAATTCCTCCACAATGACTTGAGACTGATAATGTCAAATAGAAAACAATAAGTTACTTAGATGCCATTGCATCAGGGATGCACTTAGTTGTGTTTTTTTTGTTTGTTTGTTTGTTTTTTTCACTGTCTTTGACAAGGAATACTATATTATATGTTGTTTATTCAAGGTTGCATTCCCCTAATACCTGGTATCGAAACAAGAATATTTTAGTATGTCTTGATAAATAAAGCCTTATTATAGTGGCTGTCCTTTATTTTTCACATGGCTCTATGCTGTGTTTATAGCAAGTTACCCTTACATTGTCATTAGCACAGATTTTTTTAATGAGGTTCACCTCCACTGAAAAGTTCAAGTTAATAAGTGAAAGCATGCATTGGTGTTCAGTGAATGTGGGACTGACTAAAAACTGCTGTCAAGCGGCTTTATAGTTAAAGGAGGATTATGTTTTTGCCCACTCCTAGCAAATAAATGTCAACGCTTCCTCTGCATCTGTTTTTATATATTCTTTCTAGAATTAGTCTTTTTTGAGCATCCAAATAAAATTGGAATACTAAATTGCAGCAATTACATTACATGCAAAAGCTCAGACAGCAGGTCAAGAGATGGATCATATACACATGACCAGTCAAAAGTTTGGACACATCTTTCCTAAAATGTTTGCTAATATTGGTCACAGCAAGCTACTAACCCAGACCAAGGAAGGCTGTGGCAGCAGAACACATTTTATTATTGAGGAGAATGTGCTATCTTTTCTTACAAAAGTTACATAATCTCCCTTAAAGATTAAATATATACACCAATCAGACACTAACCCCACACTTTCTCAGGCTCATGTAATATTGCAAAACTTAGTCTCACTGAAAACTGTCAAAATAGTTCATTGTTCAAAGTTTGCTAATGTGAAAGCAACTGAAAATGCTCACCTGACAGCACTACAGATAGAGCGTCAGACTCAAGTATCTTTAAGAACGTGTTTAAAGGTCAAAACTGCTGCAGCAGCTGCCATTGCAAACAGGAAACAGTATCTCAATATGCCAACGCAGGCCTTTATTCTCGCACCATTTCTAGAGAATTACTCTGTACCTGCAAATCTCACTAAAACTTTTTAGCAGCAGTTTTTAATCCACTCATCCCTGCCAAAACACATACCACAGAGATCGCTAGTTTCAAGGTGGCCACATTGCACTACATATAAAGTAGGCACAGGTACTTTTAGGATCATACACAAAACGATGTATATTTACTAAAAGGTGCAAATAATTTTTTTGGCAGCATCATTTTAACTATTTTATACACACAGAATCCAAAGCTTTTTAGGCTCGGGTTGCAAAACCGCTGAGGGCAGTTCTGGAAGCCTGTTATCGTGCTATGCCTGACTTTTAGAAAATGACTTACAGATAATGTTTGTGGAATGCATACCTGTCAAAAAAAAAAGGAAAAAAGTGAATTGAAACAGTAGGGCAGTGTAGAGGGACAGGCGGCTGGCAGCCTTACCACATCTGCTATTCAGACACAGATTAAACCTTCGCTTCTGCAAAGGCAAATTCTATGACAGAACTAACCAAAGATCATTTTAGGTTTGGTTCTGTTCATTTGGGTCCTGTCAAAGGGCGAACAAATCCTACCAAGAAACCTTTCTTTATGCTACATTTTAGTTTCATGCAACCCCTCTACAATTAACGGACAGCTTTATTAATCTGTTGCTTGGTAACAACCTATTCCAACATATACTGAAAAAAATCAGCTATCAAAAACAGTAAAGAAAATTATTAAATTGAATATACATTAACTAAAATATGCTAAATTATCTGCAAACAGATGAAAACCCTACGAAGGTCTTGAGGCCAGACTGACATGTCTTGTTATAAAGCAGTTTTCAAACATGTTTAGTGAGTGGATGAAAACAATAAAATAAAATTCCAACTTTGACTAAATTTGACAGTACTCATTAAAAGCTTTGCAATATTGTTATTTTTCGTTTTCAGCACTGACAACCTCAGAACCAGCAAAAAAAACAAACAAACAAACAAAAAAAAAACATAGTTAAAATAAAGGATCAAAGCTCTTAAATGCTTTTGTGAACTCTGTTGTAAAAGTGAAAAGATTTTGCATAAAAACAAGGAAGAAGAAAGTACCCTGTCAAGCAAATAATAAACTCATGTTGCCTTTATTTAAAATGTCATCCTGTTTAGATTTAAAGGTTTGCAGTGAATTAACGGCTTGCTTACAGTTACTTTAAAGTACTGCTGAAATATTAACGTGTCTGTAAACAAACACGACCGAAATGATTCACAAATCATTCATCATTGGTTGAGTATTGCAACAGGAACAATTGCAGATTTAAATTTGGAGAAAAAAACAAAAACATCTGAGTTCCTGTAAAGGCACTGAATTCCCCATGAGGGAAGTGGAGCAGTTCAGAAAAAGTAACACATGATGCACTTTATGCAAGTGAGACAGATATACATGCAATATGCAAATGTCACATATCCTGAACTGATAAGAGAATATTACGGCTTTTTTCTGTTTGTAGTTGTTTTTGAAGCACTGACAACAGATGGTAGCCTTTCACCCTTGTGACATATTGCCATTTGAGGTCAATTCCATTTTCAACAAGGTTGCTTTGCAACCTGTGCAATGCAGTTATTTAAATCCATGTGCATTCACTAACATATACTGGTGAGAAACCTGAACCTAAAACTGGCCTCAAAGTAAACAAAAAATGCTTTAAAAGGTTGCAGTTTTTTTTTAGCTCAAGCTGCTTATAAAGCATTAGTTTTATTTGCTGTTGCACTATGAACCAAGAGCACAATGAAAATGCTACTTTGCAGATGCATTTGAGAGGTTTCATTCTGCTTATCTGCATCCTTTAATAGCATACTGTGAATCAGCTGTGATAGGCAGAGAAGTATAACTGAGGTTACACAGCTTCAACAACAATGAATTGTTGAGTAATATTTACATTGGTAATAATCAGCACCCATATGGTCAAGGTAGTGGTAGCCAGACTTTACACAATGGCCACATAAACACCTCAGGATAATTACACAAGCAAAGAAATAGACACAGCATCAACCCTGGAAATGGTGCACACATATTACATAATTGATTAAAAGAAAAAAAGATCTATTTGTCCCCAAAGTGAAGATAGTGTTCATTTAAAACACTTAAGTACAAAAAAACACAATCACTTGAGTCACGCATGCACACTCACACACACACAGGTTGTTATGATATTCAAGAGCAGCATGACAACCGTACATACCTCACTTTGTGGTCCTTCTCTGTCTCTTTTTACTGTTCCTCTGCTCTCTGCTTCTTTCCTCATCCCTCGTTCTCTCCATCACACACACACACGCTCACACAGAGCAGTGTGTTTGAATCTGACAGATTTCTCTCAGCTCAGTACTCTCCTCCCTCCTCCGTCTCTCTCATTTCTCAGGGACACACACACACACGCACACACACACACACACACATATGAAAACAGCCCTCCCCCCTTCCTGCAAAATATGCCAAATAGCCTCTCCACTCGCGCCAGAGCTGCCTCTCTCCTCCCTTTCCCTCCCGCCCTCCCTCTCAGCCGTATAAAGCAGTGAGAAAGCCACAACCCAAGCCACACCCCCCCCCACTCTCTCCTCTCCTCTGGGCGGCTATAAATACCGCTGCTGCTATGAATATACCGTCTTTCTCCCTCAGCATCCCTCGATCCAGCTCTCTCCCCTCCATCCATCCTTCCATCTATCCCTCACCGGCACTGCCTGGCCCCCCACCCTCTCTCGTTCTTTTTTTTTTTTGCTCTAAATGTGTTTCTGATGACCTTGTATTATTCACCCTTACAACACCATCACATGACAGCATCCTTTCTCCTCACGCTCGCGTGCAAGATGCAACTGTTTACATGCTCACACACATGCTTCAGGGAGGCATATCATCGAGAAGCGTTACAAAAAGATCCACATTTACATCAGCATAACCACAGATGTAACATTTCGTTCTGCCCTTCTCCTCAGCATCCTGTCTGTTGCGCCGGATGTGGTGCTTTTCTTGTCTTCTGATGGCTGACAAAAACACACTCTGATCAAGAGATGCGCATTGACAGCAAATCACAAGACTTTACTTACTCCCTGACAAATTCATTTAACCTGCAAAACCAATTCCCTGAACTCCCGATTAAAAATGAATCAATCTTTGTCAGCTTGTAATTAACTGATGCATCTGCCCTTGTACAGTGTAATACATCACCATAGAATCTATTACGTTATAAAGCTGAATCCAAGGAGAGCTACCCCTTCACTTATTGTGTGTCTGATCTGAGGTTGATTTATTGCATTGAATGCAGCTCAGATAACCTGCTGTGCAAGAAGTCAGTGGTTAATTTCATTCTCTCCTTGTGTTGCTGCTGGACTGTAAAGAAATCCATATAAATATCATGGAAAATACAACAATGGACAGACGGGCATCACAAGTGTTTGGCAGCATCCTGTCTCTGCTCCAGCTCAATGCCAGTGATATTGTCTGGGAATGAGGTTACTAACATCTGGTGCAGGCGTGTTATGTGCGCTGAGGGTACACTTAAACAGAATCAAATCTTCGCCTGCAGGCTATATGGTATGTCTTGGACACAATTTATCCTTGGATTGCACCCGCGCTGCTGTGCTATAACTTCATAATAAAAAAATTTAAAAAATGAGAGCAGCACAAAGACAAAACTTCTGACTGAAAAGATGTAGATTATTGCTGAGCATGCCCCTTTGATCCTAGCAGACTGAGAAAACCACAAAGGCACCTGTGCACTGCCATATTAGGCAACACAGCCCAGCATCTTGTATGTTGGTGTGTTTTTAGAAGCTGCTAGCGCTGCAAGAATAATTATAATATCATACTCCTGCTTATATTAAAATGAGGTTTTTAACAAGGGTGTTGTGACTATAAGAGCAGCTCTAAACAACTTATTAATTTTTCAGTTTTGCTGCTTTAAATCAACATGAAAATTCAGCAGAGTAAAATGAGAAGAGAAGTTTAAGTGTAATGACTTTATTTCCATTAATGTTAATGGAGTCAGTGTTTTGGATGCATAGTGTGCAATTATGAGTCACAAGCTGAGAACACCAGTGTGTGTGTATGTGGAACATTGCAAAACTGATGGGTATCAACAGGATGTTTCCTCTGCACCTCTGTGAGCGCGAGGGCTGCCTGCAGGTCCTTTGCAGAGTCTGCATGCGTCTTCAGAGAGAACGTGAGGGCTTTTTGCAGGTCCTCGGGGGACACCAGGTGGAGGCGCAACAGAGATTCCACTAGCTGGGTGCGAGCATTGCCGATAAAGGAGTGTGACAGGAAAGACGACAGGCCTCCACCGCCCTTTGTTGTATAAAGCGGGACTCTGATCATACCCAGAACCTGTAGAAAGGTGCTGGTGAATAACTGCAGATTGATTTAGATAAATACAAACTGTCACTCCAAAAAGACATATTACCTCCAGTCCATGATCCTCTGCAGTGGACACAGCTGCTTTCTCCACCTCCCTAATCTGCTCTTCTTCCATCTTCTTCACATAGAAGTGAGTGATAAGACGAGAGGAAGAGGAGGAGGAGGGCAATGACGCAGGGGCATAGCAAGATTCCACATGATCTTCAACAGAGATTGGTAATGCCAGGCCAATCTCCTCCACCAATTCCCTGCTAAGCCCCGCCTCCAAGGTCTCCTTTGATGGATTAACCAGCCTGATGTGTAGGAGGAGGGTCAAAGGTCAGCATCAGATAAACAAGCAGATAAATACAGTCAGCTGTAGGGCTCCCCTGAGACTGAGAAATAAATCTGAGTGAAAAGCTTGTTGAGTTTTGAAGCCTAACACCAGCTTGCAGATGCCACACTGCCCCCTCCTTAAATCACTGATTCTGAGGACCCAAGTGGGATATTCCACACCAACTCATCAGGACCTCACAGCGTGTGCCATGGATTTACTTCAGCTGAGAACAAATATTCTTAACAAATCCTATTTTGTTTGATTTTTTTTTTTTGGTTAAGGCTGAACCTGCCAAAATAAAAATATAGAAATTTGAAAATAGCTCAATATACAAATTCACTTGGCAATAAATTATACATTTTTCCATTGAGAAACCTAAAGAATGTGACATGGATAACAATTTAAATTTCTATTGTCATTTTCAACTGTTTTTATTGGACTTTGTATTAGTACTTCTATTATTTACTTTTCCATGTAATTTTTATTTAATCTATTTGATACTTTTCCATTTTCTTTCCTCCTATATTTTATGAATGTATTTATTTTTGAATTATTTTCCTTTTACATTTTCTTATCCCCCAAATGAGTCATTTGTTTTTTTTTATTTTCATTTGACATTTTATTCTTTTTTTTTTAGTCCTCATTTCCAATCATGCATTTACTTCCTCTATTTATTTCTCCAAACATGTTTATTTATGTGTTTCCTTTTTACGTTTTTCTGTCTCCTTTTTACTTTTCTGTATGCATTTCTGCTTTGTTATGTAAATGAGGGAGGGGGTCTTTCAAAGTGTCTTGGGGGCTGATCCTCACCTTTTGCTGAAACAACACTGAGCAATCTTAGGCTGTAAGAGCAGGGAGGATTACTGTTAACCTGTAATCTTAAAGTCATCGCCTGGTTGGTGCTGGGGAAATGGTTAAAGGATCATCATGATTTATCCTCAGAGGTCCATGAATGAAGAAGCAATTTATCCAAAGTTGGTTCAACATTCAAGTCTGAACCAAAAAGGCTGACCAGCTAAAGTACACACTGCAGCTTTGTGCATATTCATACTGCAAAACTTTCAGTTACATTTTGTGTAATCCATGGCTGATACAATTTGTTAGGTAAAGGCTGCAGTTATACCAGCTGCAACCAGTCATGTTATGACTGGTGATCATGTTATGGTTCTAAAATTGCTACAGACTTTAATAATGTGTTGTTGCAGAAATTGTAAAAATTATACACATGCAAAACAGCTGGTGTAAAACCAGCTTATTCCTTTAATGATGAAACATCAATGGGTAACTGCTCAGACTCATAAAAACTGCTGGATTTTATGTTTAAAATTATCAAACAAGCAGAAACAAAGAGAAGTTTTGGGGTATTTTGTTGTATATGTGTGGTGTTTGATTGGCAGTGACAACCTGAAGTTTAAGTCTGATTACTGCACGTAAACACATGCATAGTTTCCTGCTGTTAGAGTTAACCTTTTCATTTTAATTGTTTACATATTTATTATATAGCTGTAAAGTATATCAATAAACCGATTGTAATTAGTATTTAGTTTTAAACATTTCACATTTGCTGAAGCTGTTTTTCTTGGTTTTGCAGGTTTCTTGATTCATTTTCAGATTTCCTGGCTTGTTACATAATTTCAGTGAGTTATCAAATGACACATCAGAAATTCTGGAAGCGACTTCCATGAACCACAGATAAAAAAGAACAAGTGATTCATACTTTACAGTATGTCAATTAAGCTGAAGTAGTTTGACAAATAGTTTTGTTTTTACCACTCCTTGATAAGAGCCCCCATATGATCAGGTCTTTACACACACTTTGAAACACCAAAACTAACATGCAGCATAACAAAATGACAAAAAAAACAAAACAAAAATCAGCTAAAAGACCATGCAAAGCATTGCCACCCAAATGAAACACAATTTTAACCCCAAGCAGTTACACAGAAATATAACAAAAGCTGGTGAACAGTACTGTCCACTTTCTGCTCATTTCTCCACTTCAAGCAAACAACATCAACAATGAATCATATGAAAGCAGAGACTCTTCTGATTGCAAAGATGTTTCATCATTTATGTGTGATAAAAACTCAGCCAGTTAGCAGCCAAAGAATAGCAAACAAAAAATAAATCACTGAGTCATTAAGTATGTCTTACCTCTTGCTGTTTACTGGTCAAAAATTATAGTCAACCTTTTAAAAAAAAACTCTACTCTCTAGACATACTAAACTCTACGAGTATATTTTTGTTGGCATAATGTAATTTCTTGTGACAGTGTATGAATGTTTTTAATTCTTTTCACATCTTTTTATAGGGATCGTTTCTGAAGAAAAGAAGAGATTCACAAACCAAAGCTAAGTGCACCTCCACAAACAAGGATTAAACAAAGGCAGCACCAGGAAAATCTTACCCGCCAGGGAAACCTAGCAGACCGTCGAAACGCATCTGCATCTGTGGAAGGTGACAGATCTTGTTAAAACACACACACTGACAACTCCACACACAGAAACACAGAAATGTTTTCATTTAAACAAACAAAAATGGAAAGGTGCGTGTGGCCTGTGCATACAAGCACTCATTCATTTCTGATTATGTAGTACTTGTCACATGAAAGCTGCAACACACACGTGTGGTGCTCACCAGGATGATGTGTCTGATGGGAATCCTCCCAAACAGCTGAGACTTTGTGTCAGAGTAGAGCATCACGTGGCATGCATGCCTGCAGCCTGAGCTTGCCAACGCCTCCCCTCTTGACAGCTGTTCACTCGACATCTACAAGTATACACACAGGCACATGACAAAAATTACCCACATGCACGGCTCAGTTTCTCTAAATCACCATTCATGACTATGTTCTGCTAATTTGAAATCATGCAAGTACACCTGATCTTTTTTTATTTGCTTTCCATCCTCCATATGCTGACTCATGACACCTCTTATGCCGTCTGATCAGCTAGAAGGCCCTTGAGCACATATAAAAAGAAACTGAAGGCACCAGGAAGCGTTCAGGAAGATCTTTGTCACTTGTTGGGAAAAGCTTTAGCTCCCTCTGTTGGTATGGAGCAGGCTGATAACTGTGGGAATAATAAACATTTCCAACAGTTTTTTCTTACGTTTTATAGAGGAAATATCCGTTTTAGTACATCTTCATATGTATATGACACTAAAAATATCATAACCTAGACTAATATTTAAACAGCTTGCGATGGAAGCTGGAAATACTACTATTTGTAAGGAGATAGACCAAATCAATGTTTTTATTGATTTGTATGGAGATTTATTGATACAATTATTTACACCTTGATAGATTATTTACACCTTAAATCATCATAAACTGAATATGTATCAATTTCTGAAATTATCAATTTATGTATTTATTTAATTTTTCGTGTCATTACCATTTAACCACAGGCATTGAGCACCATGGCTAGTGTTGCATAGTACTGTTGAAAATATGTAAGGAATTAGGTGCATTTTCTATTGGTTTTGAAACAATAAAATTACTAATCATAACAAAGCAAATAAAAACACTCCAAGATGAGCCACGCGTAACCTGCAAACCAACATAGTTTATGTGTAAATGAAGTGCGTAAGTTACGCTTCGACTCTTGATTGGTTAAACGATTCTTATTGCCCAATCTGCTGTAGATAGTAGTCCTGCTTCTGGGCGGGACCATTCAAATCAACATTTGAAATAAACAGAATTCGAAATATCCCTTCTAAAAGAAAATATATATATAAGTGAATGCCATTATTAATTGAATTTCATGTTTAATACAACCGGCAAGATTTTAAGACCATTTCAGTGCACATTTACGGCTGTCCCCAATAGACAGGTGAGCAAGAAAAATATAATTTTCTTTGAGGTAATTGCAACAATAGATCATTAAATAAATTAACTTTGGATGATTTTACCATCACGTGTCAATGTCAGTTAAGTGATATACATGCCTGTCAAGTGTTTTTTTGTTGTTGTTGTTTTTAAGCCATTCGCAAGGCAGACCATATGAATTTTCGATTCCGAGGTATATTGAATGCAGCATGAGGTTGAACGAATCACATGAGGGGGAAAAAATTACTCTTGGGCACATCTCTAGTCAATTCTCATATGCCCCTAGTAATTGTAGCTAATGAACCATATCTATCTGTGAGTAAACGATGTGTGTGATAATCTGACAATCTTAAGGAGCTTTGAAATACGGGAGGTAATGTTTGTATAACTTGACAGCCGTCCACTCCGCCCTGAGATCTCTCACACACACATACGCACCACCAACTTGGTCAGTCGCTGCTCACTGTAGTTGACAACAGACCCACCTGATATTTCTGAGTCCACATTGGGAGTTAGTGCGGCAGTCATACAATTAATCTGAACCACCGAGATAAGACATTTTCAGAAGCGACACAAGCTGGGCAAGTCGGCTAGCTAAGGTAGGTAGCTAACAGGCTACAGTCTCGAGCGCTGTTAGCTGAACTTTGGAGTTCACCTGGTTAAACCCAGTTAGCGCTGGGTCAGTTTAGCTGTAAGTGTTATAGTACAAATATTACATTATATTAGAGATTTTATGTAGTTTAGCAGTATTTAATCAGCTTTGTGTTTATTTTTTCTATTTCAGGCAGCGCTTCACAAAGATAAGGATTATTCCTAACCATTGTGATCGTAAAATATTATATTTCCAGTTTACTGGGAAGTGAAGCACAATTTCTTTTCTCTCAGCTCTTTTCTGTCATGTGATGTTTTTTTGTAGACATCTGTTTTGGAAGTACTTGATTTTAAGTTAATACATCAGTTTATCCCTCTGTATGTTACCTGTTGTTGAGTGTATTTTTCCACTAAGTTTTTTGTGCAACTTTACAGCAAACGGAAGGGAAATTTTCCTATCACAAACTCTGACTGTTCTTGGTACCTCAGGTGAACTAGAATGGCCCAGGGGATACCGGATGAGGTGATGACCAATAGCTCTCTGATTAAAGAACTGGCAGATGTGGCAAAAGATGAAGCACTCCTGCAGGGGGTCCTGATGAGGACCCAAGAGACTCCCAACTCATCTGAGGTGTGATTTGCAAGCTTGTGCATTTTCAACCAACCTGCAGTGGCTAGGACAATAACAAAGTCTTTACATCATTCAGTGCTACGTTGAGGCATTAGAAATGTGTCTAAATGTAAGGGATTTGCTATTAGAAATTATTAAAGTAGTCATTTTGGGGGGAAAAAAATCACTTGAATCACTGCTGTGTCACATCCTGAAAAGCAGATGCACCTCGTTTTATTTTTTGTTTCAATTTTGGTTTGTCCATGTGAAGTTGGGAGCTACAGCCAACATGAGTGTGTTGTAAAGCCATCACTGATTAAACAAACGTGTTCACTGTGAAGTCACGTTAGGAATTTGTTCTGCTCTGTAGCACATTTTAAATGGCTCTTTATTATTCCTGTGTTTGTAATTACATATGCTGCATCCACTGACTGTTTTCTGATGAACAGCTTTTTATTGTGTGTATTCTTTTCTTGCATTTTATAACTTGTTTTGCAGTTGGTGACTTATGCTCCGTTCACACTCTTCCCCTCGCCGGTCCCTAAAGCTGTGTTCCTCCAGGCTCTGGCAGTGCAAACTTATTACAACACGTTAGTGGACAAGATCAGCCAGGACACAGACTTCCTGCAAAATGCATTAGCAAGGTAAGAAACACTCTAACCCTGAATGTGTTTGGCTATTCTGAGATGTGGTAACAGATTATTGTCACATCGTCTGGGGGTCTCCGCAATTTATCTGTCAGTGTAATTCATAAACAATGTGATGTATTTAATTACTTGTTAAGGTTTTAATAGTCTCCTGTTTATAGCACCATTGAAGTGGATGATTTCACTGCAAGGTTGTTCAGGATCCACCTACAGATCCTCAGAGAAGGAAAGTCTCAGGTATGTTAAATATAAAAAATGCATCCATTATGTATTATAGAAAATGTGTAAAACGTGTAAAAATTTAACAAAAGTTCTCCTCGTTCACTCAGTGCAAGTAGGAGTATAACACTCGATGTAAAATAATAAAGTGCAAACAAAACCAAACAAACAAAAGCTTGACTTTCTTGATTAAACAACATGTAAAAATAAACTAGAACAAACCCTTTTTGAATCAGTTCAGTCAGTTCAATTTGGAATTCAGATCCAATGCAAAACAAGTAATAAAGGAGCTGAAATTGAGGGGGGAAAGCAAAACAAAAGCTCCACTAGCTTGGTTGGTAGATTTTCAAATAATCAGAAATCAGCTCTTTACAATTGTTTAGTGAAATTGTTTCATTATTCATTATTATATCTGTATTTATTTTGATCTCTATCAGCTGTTGAAGTACAGCTTTTATATTATTTCTTCATCCACGCTCAACATATATTTAAACTGCAGCTGGATCTCTCAACTAAACACTTCGCAAAACCCAGCTCAGCTTCTGATTGATAATTAATGTGTTTAATTGAGAGCAAAGCTGCATTTATCTCACACCATTCTTAGATGAACTCAACATGATCATAGTCCACATTGCTGCACATTAACTTACTGAATAATCTTTTTATTTTTTTCTTTCAATTTTTATTTATTTATTTTTTTTTTTTCGGCGCAAAAACTCAACACAAACCGGCGATCCGGCGCAATGCTGGGATACTTCAGTCAGTCATTTTCTGTACCGCTTGTTCCCATTAGGGGTCGCGGGGTGAGCTGGAGCCTATCCCAGCAGTGTT
>JBAMHW010000015.1:26066402-26076934 GCA_037177495.1 Rhadinocentrus ornatus
TGGGCCAACAGTGTCTGAAACAGTAACCACTCCCCCGGGAGGAAGTGGGACAGAGAGAAACCATGTGAATAGCAATGTGAGTTGTGGTAATGATAATTAAACTCATGGATAGACTATTGCCTGTGAAACCTGTTTGGCTTACTGATCCGAGTCAAAATAAAGCTTATTTTAAAGTGGCAGTGAAGACTTTAGATCAGTGACTGATGGGAGAGAGTAATCAGTAGATTCTTCACTTGTAGGCATGCACACATCTTATTTGACTGATTAAAGAAATCTCAAATCTGTGAGTGTGCTTATTCATCTAACAGCTCTGATTTAGCACAGCAGTTTTCTCTGGCTTCCTCTGATGAAAAGCCAACTGTCACTGGAGGCGAAGATAGGAAAGTGCTCAGGTTCTGAGCATTTGTTGGTTTGCTTGTTGTGGATTAATTATGACAGGGTTAGGGAGGGTGGACATTGTATAGTTTATAGTTTACTATATATAAAATTGTCAAATTTAAACAGATATTTTGTGTCCGCTTCTCTGTCAGCAGTTTAAACACTGCTGCTTTGAAACATAACTAATCCTACACACACTAAAGACTTTCTTTCTTCAGTCATGAACAAAGTAGAAAACTTTGCTTACTCCCAAAAACAGTCTTGACTTTTCAGTCTAACTGGAGCTCCCATGATTTCACCCTCTCAGTGCAGTTTCACCCTATATTATAATTATTATTATTATTTTTATTTTTTTTTACTTTTCATTGCTTCCGCCTACTGTTTCTAGACCAGCCAACAGGCCACGTGTCTCATCACTTCAAGTCCTGAATTTTCTTTTTTTTTTTAAGCTAGAGGCCAAACAAGGAAAAAAAAGGAGTCCAGTATATGCTAATATACGGTTCTTTTTTACTAAGGTGTAAACATATTTCACCAGCATTCACTGACTTTTTAACAGTTTTAAACTTTAGCCATGATTTACCTTTTAATATAATTTACAAATTGTTTTTCTTTTGTACTTCAAATAAATAAATGAACTCAGAAATTCTGATTCCTGACTTTTTATGGAATGTATGATCTTATTGCAGCATCGATTTGGAATAATTACATTCACCTGTGACAACTGAGGCCAAACTGGATCTCCGGAGTGGCCCTGTGGCCCCACCTCTGCATCCAACCATGCCCACAACTAAGTTTCCAGCATCTATATTCTCAAACTACACACACATGGTGAGAGCTATATTTTTAGTCTATGATCTTGTCTTTGCAGAGTGTCATTTGATTCTACCTTTTTCCCCACATTGGAACTCAGTGGGACCCAACTGACCCCCTCTTTCATTGCAGCTGGTCCTTGGTGTCAGTCTGATTTATAAGTGCTCTTTTTGGAGTTCTTTTTAGAATTATGAGCTTACTGACATAGTAATTTGGCAAATAATGCTCCCATCAAACCAGAAATTTTTACTGAAACGTCTCTTATGATAAAAGTTTCTGCACCTCTCAAGTTGTCAAAGGTAAACAGAAGATGAAAATAAATGTAAAAGTTATATGTGTAAGGATAAACAGAGTCCCCAAATTTAGCCTAAAGAAGCTTAGCTTCAGCAACTGTCGAGAGCTTTTGAGTTGGTGGTAGGTGTTGTTTGTGTTTGTACAAAGTTAGTCTAATAACAGGCTATAGGTTTAAAATTAACTGAATTTCATATTAAAGCCCAAAGCCAAACACTAATATGAACACATTTAATGACTGATACATAGGCAAACAGTGCATCCATTTCTCATGAGAGCAATTAATTGCCCTAACTAATGCTCATTAGAATTTTCATTTATTTCTGAGCAAACAGTGCAAGAATGTGTGCCTGTTGTCTGCAATGTTTTTTTATCAAACATGCAGATAGGAAGAAGATGTGCAGTGACAGAAGGAGACAGTGACAGAGGGAGTAGGAGATAGTGATGGGGGAGCTGAATGAAGTTCCTAACAGCATTACCCAACATTTCAGCATCTAACAGTTGGAACAGAGAAGGGGGTGATTATGCAACAGCTGGGCTTTTTGCTAGTTTCTCATAAGACGAGAGTGCAGCATGACTTTCAGGAACAAAGTGAAGATGAACCAATCAGCTCTAACTGTTGAAGATGTGAGAAGTCACAGGCCATTACCAGCAGTAGATAAGAAGAGCATATATTACAATGAGTGGTGATCAAAACAATGCCACGTACTGACTCATTATCACACATGGGTCGCTTCGTGGAAACATAACAGAGTTATTAGTGTGGCTTTTCTTCAGAACACTAAACATAGTGCTGCTGTAAAATATACAATGGCTGTTTCCTCTGTAGTCTGTTTTTGTAGTGACTCAATGGTAATGGTCAAATGCACTCTGAGGGGGAACAGTGACTCACATGCAAATACCCATCTCTGAACAGTGTTTGTCTTTAAAGATGGTTCACATTAAAATCATTTGAATGAACAAAAGGACAAAGGAGCCTAGATGGGATTGTGTGGATGTGGCAGAAATATTTGTGGACATTTCTACATATTAGTTTGACTTAGTGGAAATAGGGTTTCCTTTATTAAACGATAAAAGGGCCATTCCCCTGCCTGACCCAATGAAATCCAGAATGCATGAAGGCAGCAAACAGAGAACAATGGCATCCCAACAAGCAAACATGGCACCGCACCTCTCCACTTTCTTACTTTTGGATCTGTTTCCTTTTTTTTTAAGGAGGAGGTTATGCTTTCAGAGGTGTTGGTCTGTCTGTCTGTCTGTGCTTAGATCTTGGGGGTGGTCCAGATCACCATCTGGATCCAGGAATTTTTAAAAGGGTTCTTTACTATGGGGAGATGGGGATAATTTTGCCACAAGAGCTTCTAACTCAAAAATAATGCCCACAATCACAAAAAAAGAAGGGAAAAAAAAAGAAAAAGAAAAAGAAAGCAATCCAATGGCTTGGCAGAAGTCTCCGCACTCTCAGTGCTCCTAGTTATTTATTGGCTGCGTGCTGAAACCTTATAAACAGCATTTGACAAAAATACTGGCATCCCTGCTGTTCAGAGCCGGGTCTTTGCAGCAGTTTGGGTGTGATTAAAGACCAGATCATGTCACGTCTTCCATTTTTGCTCACTTTATTTGCATTTCTAAGTGAATAAAGTCCTACCTGCTCTCCCTTGCAAATTTCTTGTAACATTTATGACAGCAGAATCCTTTGTTGGTATTTGTGGACACTCATAACAGCAAGAGCCGTCATGCAGACTTTGAAGTAGCAAGTGGTTCTCAGAACAAGAGGGGAAATAATCTCTGGTGTCATTCGTGGAAATTTGTGTTCTTTGACACACTGCTGCCTCTTCAGAGAAATGCTGTGTTGGTTTTTTGGGTTTATTTTCTTTGCACCGAAAGCAGAAGAAGAAGAAAGCTGCTGTTAGATCAAAAGATTCAGTGTTTTATTTCATGTTAGAGAAGTCATTTTATTTTTAGCATGACTGCTGTGATGACCTTCATCTATTATTATCTGATGTAAAAATGAATGCAGTGTTTCATGCTAAGTCTTTTGTACATTATAAAATTAAAATGTTAACGATGTCCCTTGAAGGAAAATAGAAAAATCAGGTAAAACCTTTGCACAAGCTGATGTGGGACAAGATACATGCAATATTCTCAGGATTAGCTGGTGCTTAAGAAGTTTAAGGCAGAGTTTGAGTCTGAGAGTCTGTGTGTTTAAAGAACAGGCTTCAGGGAATAACCTTAAGATACCTGAATACCTTCTCCATCCAATTCTCCATTACAAGACAGAAGTTGTTTAAAAGTTTGTTCTGGATGGTTTTATCCTTCATAAGTGGACAATATGATGACAACTTCTTTATGTAGATATCATAACCTCTTCTAACAAGACTAAAGGTCTACAGCCAAGCTGAGGCTCATTACTTTGAACAGAATTTTGTTTTTCCGAAAGGTTTTCTCTAATACAATTTATGCCTAACATTTGCTAATGAGATAAAAAAAAAACTGACTGAAAGATGTTGAAAAGTTTGTAAAGCTAGTGAGGAACTGCAGACATTTTTACGTTCCTATTTCAAAACCCAGCAAGTACAAACAGGTTTTATTCAGCCAACAAGCACTAACTGGGACTGATGGGTGCAGCAGCATTTCCAACCTCATTTGCTGTTGTGTAAATCTTCCCTTCGCTGTAGGTGAGGTCCAAGCAGCGCCGTCTCAGAAGATTAGTGCTGAGACCAGGATTCCCCTGGGAGCATCACATCTGATTAAACCTACAACTCTTATCTATCTGAGACAACAGGTCCACGATAAGCTGCAGTGTGCTGGTCACTGTCACTGCTCAAACGTCTAGATTAACCTACAAGCATCTGCAGCCTTTTAAGGGGATTAAAGAAGACGAGCCATGAGCCCAGCTGTGGACTGATAGTGTGATTACGCATTTTCACTGATGACTTAGATCTTTACTACTTGTATGAAAATGCTTACAAGTAAAAGTTCTGCCCCTAAAAACAGTCCTTAAGCAGCTCCATTACAACTTCTTACTGGCACAGTGAAGCGGATGCTTGTTCAGAACCAAAACCCACATCCACTGCATGTTATTTAATGAATTTATTTTATACAGTATCAACTTCACCACATTTCTAAAGAACATAGTCATTGCAATCCTATGTTTGAAATCCAGCTCATTTACAAAATAAACAATTTCACAAAGAGTTTTTTCCATCATGTTTGTGCTCCTAAAAAGAAATAATACAAATTAAAGGTTAAAAGAAGATTTAATTTGATCCGATTTTAAGCAGGGCCTTGGTTTTTATAAAACATGCAGCCCAAAAATGATCAGTCGGGTTAATCCCACCAAGTTAATCTCCTACCTCTCATGTTTTTCTTGTATTTCCACCACTCAAGATATTTGTATATTTAAATGAGTGAGGATGATTTATTATAGATGTGCTACTATTTATCCTGTAACTAGTTAAACACAAGTATTATCTTTCCCTGTAAAGTAACTGTAACTGGCAGTGTTCTGCATGAGTGACATTTCATTTCTCTGTAATGTTGCTCATTTTAGTTTGAATTGCATGTTTACTACTTCAAGCAGGGACATGAACACCTTTCAGTTTGTGTTATCAAGCTCCATGTTTGTTTTCTTTGCTTTTATCACCCCTCCCTCTTTTTTTTGTTACCATCTGCCTATCAGCCGCTTATCTCTTCATCAGTTGTTTCACATTGACTGTTTCTCTAAGTGTCAAACAGGAAACTGTATAACCTCCTAACCCAGTAAATTCTCTGTAGGCGTTAAAATAGCTATGAAACAATTGTTTTGTTGCAGAACACTTTTAAAAATATTATTCATAGTTTGAAGTGAATTATTCAGAAAAGAATACAAAGTCAAGTGTCACAGTTAAAAAAATATTTATTGAAATCGTATAAAAAATAGTTTCTAACGTCATTTACAATTCTAATTTGAGTGATGAAAAAAACAATCCAAGCTGCAATCATGCAGCCAGATAAACCTCTCAATCTCTCTTTCACACACACAAAACATTCAGACAACAGAGTAACAACACCAGTTACCATCAGTAGACGTCTTTCTTACATTAATATGGAAGTGCTTTTGGGATTATTTACATTTTATTTACATGACATACACAAACATACATACACATATCTGCTCTTTCAAAATTTCAAGCCATAAATATGGTCAAAAAAGGAAAAATCCATCTTTGCTTTTCTTTTAAATAATGTGTGGGCCCTTCAATGACTGTGGAATGAAATAAACTCAAACAGCCGAAATTCTCTCATAAATAAATAAATAAATTCTGCAACAAACAGCTCATTGTGTGTGAGAGAGGAGTCACAGCAATAATAAATATATTTCTTATTTACAACTCTTGTCCCCACTTAATTTAAGACCTGTGTGAGGCACTGTTTAAAATAAAAGAGCAGAGGATGTTGTATCTCGGTATGAAAGTTTGCATTGTTGTGTGCATTCAGGTGAATGTGTATAAGCGCTTGTCTAAGCCTTGTGTTTGTATACAGTACAACACTGGAAGAGGAGGAAGCAGAGGTTGTAGAGCAGAGGATAACGATGAAGTAAAGAGTGAGGTAAGTCCAGTATTAGTCTTGATAATGACTTGTTTGCACAGGTTGCCGCCAGAGCAATGAGGTTGGCTGTCTGGTTGCTATTGTAGTAGTAGTGGTGATAGTAGTGGTTGTAAATGGCATAGGCTTTACTGATCTAGGCCCATGAAAGGAAAAACAAACAGCAACAAATAATGTAAAGCCTTGTACAGAGTACGGAACAAAAAGGTTGTTGCCTTTTTGCTTTCTTATATTCAAGTATTTTCAGGTTCCCCACAACAATCGAACAGAAGGCACTTGTTTAAAAAACAAAATAAAGAAAAGAGAAAAATCAAGCTCTTTTCTCTTTGCCAGCGCATCTGCTCTTCCTCTCTCTGTTTTGACAAAGAGAGCCTGAGGAGCAGAGTATGGTGCAGCGAGAGGTTACATAACTCATACAGTCCCTTTGCTGTTAAGCAGTACCACCAGCACATGTGCTCCATTTTCCCAACTCAGGTGTCCAAGCATACAGAACATGCTCTCCTGCAGACTGATGAACACCCGTGGCCTTGATCAGACTCCAGTAAGGATGATGTTGTGACGGTGTGAATCAATCGCTAAGGAAAATCAAGTAGCCGGGGGTGGAGAAGGGTCTGGCCTGCCAGGATGAAACCACAGGATGATGGTCTGTGATTGCATCTGCGTGTGTTCCTTTACACCTTGCCATGGCATGCGTGCACCCTTCTCCCTCTCTGCTTCAAGTCTGTTACATAAGTCTTTTGTAATAGACTCTTAGTGTCAGTGCAGTCCAGTTCAATCTATTCGCCTCCATCATCGGGCCACAGCCACAGGGATGGGTGTGAAGTTGGTGGACTCATGACTGATGCTGTGCAGCCGGATCTCTGTGGTTGTCTTCTCTGTCTGCACTGTGGATGGCACTACAGAGGAGGACGTGCTCTGCATCCATGAGTGGTTGATGATGTCCTCAAAAGATGGCCGGTCGGCCGGTCTCAGAGACAGACACCACTTGATCAGCTGCTGGCATTCTGAGGTAGAATGAGGAGAAATCCAGTTAGTCTAGATAATGGCATTAAGGAAGGAATTATGCACTGTACGGCATGATCTGCAGTGTAAATATACCTGCTGAGATTCTCCTCCGGAAGAGAACTTGTCCCCTTATGATCTCCTCATCATGTTCAAATGGGATGTCCCCACACACCATGTCATACAGCAAGACACCTAGGGACCAAACAGTGGCAGACCGCCCATGATAGCGGCGGTATTTGATCCACTCCGGTGGACTGTACACTCTTGTGCCTGTCAGAAATAATACAGAGACCTGCCTTTAATAAAACTGTACAAACATTACATTTAAGTGCTGATTCAAATTCTTTAAAGTTATATTTAGCTTGTCAATATGAAATTAAAGCATTCAAAAAGGGTTAAATGATAATCAGCTGAGCCTTTATCCGACCTCAGTTGCCAGGCAGCATGACTCGCAGTGTTTGTGTGTGGTTAGAGGAGTGTGTGTGGGTGGGGGAGCAGGCATGTGACTTTGTTTACAAACTTTGAGTTGTAAAAATACCACTTCCCTCCAGTAGGGGGCAACAAATCTAAGGCAATGCTGTGAAACTGCTGCGCAGTGGATGACAGGTTGACACAACCTTGGAATTTCTGTTACAAGAATCCTATGACCACACAAGCTGTAGCTTATTTGCCTAACACTTCATGATTTAAATTTTAATATTAATATAAACAAAGAAAATTAACTGGAAAACAGAAGTGCATGACTAGATTTAGGCCATTTAAACTCACCATCAAAGTCTGTATAAATGGTGTCTTTCAACAGGGCTCCGGAGCCAAAGTCGATGAGCTTCATCTCCGCGGTGCGGAGGTCGATGAGGATGTTCTCGTCTTTAATGTCCCGGTGCACCACGCCGCAGTTGTGGCAGTGTCGCACGGCCTCCAGCACCTGGCGGAAAAAACCCCGCGCGAGATCCTCCGGTAAGGCACCTTTTTCGGTGATGAAGTCAAACAGGTCTTTGACGTTTTCAGGTCTCTCCATGATGATGATGAAGCTGTCCGGTCGCTCGAACCAGTCCAACATCTTGATAACACCGCGGAAGCCCGTCCCGACCTTCTTTAACAATACAATCTCCATCGGAACCCGGTGGCCGCTAGCCTGAAGAGAAATCCCACATATTACTCATTTTCCACTCTGTATGCGTCAAAATAGGTCAAATACAAGACAAAATATGCTCAGCGTTTTACTTTTAGTCATATATTACGGGGTTTTATATTAAATAAGAATACATTAGCACATATTTTAATTATAAAACAGTTGTATAAAACGTTACTTACCAGCTCACCCCACTCCGAGACTCTGTCCTTGGCTACATGTTTGACAGCCACCTGCCATTGCAAAGAAAAGACCGCGTCAAGAAACATATACAAAAACCAAATATATAAAACAACCGGCTTGAATTCAGTCGCCTTTAATAATGCAAAAAATACTAACCGGAACTCCGTCGGATATTCTTGTACCGGAGTAGACGGTGCCGAAGCCGCCGCTTCCCAGCACGGCACCGACCTGGTAAAGCTTCTCAAAGGGCTCCTTCTCCTTAGCTGCAAAATATAGAAATACTACCGTAAATACCAGACAGGAAAGCGGGTTATCCCTAATGGAAACGGCACCACAGAAAGCAGACAATATTATTTTCAATAAAATAATAAGCCAAAACAAAATGGTTTACATGTATTAGAAGTGAACAGTGTGTACTGAAGCTACAGTGAGTGGACTGCCAGCCATCGCTGCACCGTCCTCAATGACAACACAGCGCAAAAAGGGCGTCTAACCTTGTTGAACTTGATGCTGGATTTTCGTCGGCATGTCTACGGTGGAGATGTGGGCCAGAGAATTCAGCTTAGACAGAAGCATTCCTTTTACGAAATCCACGACAGGTTAACGAAGTATGTTCCTGGTAATAAAAAAAATTTAAATCCGACAGCACGACAGTCTCGGGCAGGGCTATAAGTCCACGTTGCAGGAACAAAAATGCGGCAGGGATCCTTTCATCCAGAGAGAAGACAATCCGCCTGTGGTTCAGTACAATAAAGCCATAAAAACCCGGCGTGTTAAAGTGAGTTAGCTCAAAATAACTAACACGTTCACCTTAATATTTGTAAACAAATTGTTAAAATGAGCTAATTACACTGATTGAACCGAGAACAGACCAATGCCTCAGACACCGGCTCCTGGAAATAAGGAGCGGGGAGAAGGACTGATATAATGCAGTAGTAAGAGGGCGTGGCGGGGTGTCAACGTCAGCTATGCCCGCCTCTTTCCGCTCTCTACACCAATAAGAAAGCAGATATCAATTCCAAACTCACGTCAATCACAACATGGAAATAAAGACAACCATATAACCGACCGGGCCACACAGACATGGCGGGAATTAAAACGCGCGAAAAAGGGATAGACTAAAGCACAATTATGAATTCAGTCTTGGGAGGGAAAAGACAATTCAAAGCCAAATATCTTTGCATTCTCCTCCTACATTCGTGGGACACCAACTTCAAAACTTGAATAAATTATTTAAGCTATTAAGCATAAAAATGCGAAGGTGGCACATTAAAACAGGATATAATAACATAAATTTCCTATCAAAATAAATTAAAAAATTGCTTCAGTATTCAGTGCTTCTATTTTTACATGTTGCCTCTTCATTTGATTAAAAACAAACAAAAAAAAGGCCTGTTGCTGAAAAAGCTACACTCAAACCCAGTTTATAAAATATAATTTTGCACAGAGACACTATACATTCAGTCTGAATTCCGTCTATTCTAACACCCGGTCATTTACCTGATTATTTTCACATTTAACATAGTAGTTCATTGGCTGCAGTGAAGTCCAGGATTGTGCGCTTTATTTGACAATGCCTCTCAACTGGCTGCGCATCAAAGCGACGTTGGGGGAGAACAGGCGCATTCCACTCATTCTTTCAAATTGGGTGGCCGCGTTTGCAGCCGTTCACAGGATGTGGGAAACTAGAGATAAAAAAAAGACTTCCATTTAACCCCCTCCCCACTCTTCCCTCCACCCTCTTCTCTCCTCTCTACTCCTCCTCTCACCGCCCTGCTTTTCCCGCTCATGTTATTGTCTGAATGGCATGCACCCCCACCCCCCCACACCCTGCTTAAGTTAGTTATGTATTCCTTTTAAAATTTCATGTAAAGCTGTAAACTGCCATGATGCTGATTTATTGTATTTAATAAATAAAGTAGAAACACAACCAGTTTTTCTGCTCTAATGATGATGATTCATGTTTGGTTTTCTTTTTTAACATGCATGAATGTCGACCACCATGCACATTGTGCAAGCTTGGGGGACCATTTGGGTCATGTAATATATGTACCACCACACCCAAAACACCACGACAAAAACCCAAAAAAAAAAAACCAAAAAACAAAAAAAAAAAGAAAAAAAAAGGAAAAAAGGGAAAGGACAC
>JBAMHW010000015.1:26078458-26103044 GCA_037177495.1 Rhadinocentrus ornatus
TATATACAGTCTTTAAATGTATTCATTCCATTAAATAAAAGGCAAAATTCATAATAATTTAATTACAAGAAACTGAAAAACATTAGCTTACAGGTCTCATGATGCTTGTGTGCTTGCTTTTAAAAAATAAACACTGATTTTCATAAAATTTTTATTCATGATTAGTCTTTGTCAGTTAAAACTTATTACAGTGACGACTGTTTTTTCCTTTTTTAATGTGGGGATATAAATACATTTAAATACATACACACACATTACACATATATAACTAGCTGTGTTACTAGATATAGTACTACTTTACTCTTTTTCACTTGTTACTCAGTCATCCAGAGATCATGAGCCTCTCAGTTATGGACTTTATTTTTATTATTATTATTTTCCAAGCTTGTTTGGGTTCTACCCATTGAACCATGTCTGTGTATATTCACTTTCTTTGTACTAAAACAACTTTACTGATAATAAACTAATATTTAACAAATCAGCAGAGTAACCTCAAACACTTTTCAAATAAGATTCACACAAACCTGAATCATCAGTTGTGCCATCACAGCTTTTTGTTTAAAATACTGTTGATGTCCATCAGTCTGCATCAGTACTCCTGTCTGTGCGGCTGAAGGCGGATTTATGCTTGTGCGGCGTCTGCGTGCAGCCGGCTACAGCATAGCTGACGCTGGTGAGTTTGCTTTTACACTTGAGCGTAGGGGGTGCGCGTCGTTTTGGTGCACAGTTTCTCCTCTGAAACTGAAGGTGGCAGCAGGGGTGGTATCGGTTGGTAAACTCACCAGGTCAGAGTTATTTTGATGATTAACTTCAGTGCGGTAGGTATTTTCTGTTTAAAAAAACAACAATGGCGTCCAGTATGGTTAAGTGTCTTTATTAGTTTGTGGAAGAAAATGAATAAATAATTCAATCAGCCTCTTATCAACTTGATCCAATGGTTATTGTTTTTAGAAATGGTGGTTACCACACAAATTCAGCCACAAGATCCAGATATCTGGCAACATGTGATCCCAAACTGACCAATAACAAGGGGGCACTTCCACTCAATCGTCTGCATAGCAAGGGTGCACGTCAGGTCTTGAAGAGGTGCGCATCGAGCCTCTGCGAAGCTTTGCAGAGCCTACGGTGGTGATGCAGACGCAGACGACGCGCAAGCATAAATCCGCCTTCAGGCAGATGCAGTAAGCAGGCACCTGAAGTTCATCTTCTTCTGGGGAGGCTCATGCAGTCTGCTTTCAGCAGTTGCGGCCTCCCTGTTGGATTCCAGTACTGCACGCCGAGAGTTTTTATTCTTTTTTTCTTTTCTTAATTCTGATTCGGGCTCTTTACAAAACATCCGGGGCTTTAGCCCAAGTAGCCACCTCCTAACCCCGCCCCTGGTGCTCATCTTCATTCTTCTGCTTTTCTTCCCATCCTGATCCTCTTCATCTTCCCTGGTTTGTTTGTTTTGCTGGCTGCATCTGCTTAGTGCTGTTCTTGCGATTTCTGGTGGTGTTGCTTCTGCGTCAAGCAAGCAGATACCTAAGCTCACGGACCAAATTACACGCGTAACTGATGCAGGAGATGGACGAAACTGTCCATCTATCTGTGTGAACCGTGTCGAGCATTAATGGGTCTTAAGACCCCGATTCCACATGAGTTCAAAAGGAAGCGTTTATGTAGGGCAGTAACAAACTGAAAGAAGAATATTGGATTGGCTTTGAGTTTCCATATATGCTTTTCCTGCTTCACTTCCAACTTTTCAATAGTATTCAGTAGTTTTTTTTCTCAATAATTTCTACTGTAACAATATAATGTCCCTCTTTGATTAAAATATTATTCAGTTTAAATCGTTTTGAAATGTCACCCAAATGAAAGTATGCAAACATGATTTTAATTGGCTGTAGAGCGGAAAATGTGAATCATTTTCTAGTATGAGTATTATTTAAATTTTTTAAGAACTTTGTCTTCTCAATTCAGTGCTGAGTTCATGTTTATTCAGGGGTACTGAAGAGGTGTGTGAAATGGAGAGATCCTAAGCAATGAGAATGACGTAAAATGCCACCAGTGAGCCCATCTTTTTGTAGGCTGCAGATATGCCTGTCTGCATGATCAGCAGGGCTCAAATGACAGCCATCCAACCCCATCTGTCAGAAGGACATATTATTAGTCTGGGCCCAGCTGCTCACACCAATATCTGGAAGTCTCAGTTTCCCCTGAGGAGAGAGTGGCAGGTTCCTACAGTAAAGCGGGGCATCCCACTTTTTACATTTACAAAAATATTCAGTGTGGGCTCATGCAGTCAAAACTTCTTTTTAATTAATGTCAAATCTGCTGTGCACATTGAAATTTAAGACTCCATATAAGAAAGCAATACTGTGGCTAAAGATATGGCTTATATACACAATAAGCTTACTTCTGTAAATGACTTCCTTTTTCTAGAGAATTTGAAACCATTTCCAGAAGAAAGTTTCATAACACTTATTTCAGTCATTTCTTTGTGAAGATTATTAAACCATAGTTAGTATGCACAATCACCCAGAAAATATATTTAAAAAAATTAATTTGGGACATTTTTCATTTAGAACTGTATTTCTTTACACAAAACTTCACATCTTACAGTGTTTATTAATCTGTGTTACCTTTTTGTGTCATTTACAGTCGCATCGTCACTGCATGCTGTTTGCTTGGAAATGGCATAAATCAAAAGCAAAGTCCAGATTTTATTTTATTTTTTAATGCATAAAGTAGAGAAACATTCCTTTCACATAACTGTCAACAAACTTTTGCAAAAATGCAGCATACACATTATTTTCTAAAGTAGCACATGTTCCTCTTAATCTTCACACTGCAAGTTAGTTTCTGTCTTGTGCAATGTTGCATCCCTACTGAAATTGCAAAGTGAGGTACCCCATAAATGCCCTTATCTCTCCAACCTTTTTGTAAATCCTTGGCCTGGCACTCCACCCTCACCCTTTATGTGTAAATTATGATACTTCCGTGTAATACATTAACTCAGTACACATTGTCCATGGACGATATAATTCACTTTCCCTCCCACGTGGTCTGTCATTCCCTCTTTTTTGTCTTACTCAATTGGGGTAAAAGGTCCTGCCATTTGTCTGCACTTAAAGCACTTAATTTGTCCATCAGTCATAATGACTAACCAATCACCTCTTCAGCTGTCGCTGCAGATCCCACCTGCTGCCACTGTGTAATGGACAGGAAAAACCATTATGGGGGTGGGACAGACTGTTAGCTTGTTTAATGGGATGCAAGGAAATAAAAACTGAGATATATTTTTATTTGCACTTTTTTCTCTACAGTACAGAAAAGCGTATAGGTTTGTCTTCGTGCAAATATTCTGCACAGGCATTGCTGTCCAAAAGGCATGACAACAGGGGCCTGTTTGGTGCAACCTGTTTTGCTGTGCCAGCCTTTCCTTAGACACATGCATTGATTTGGCTCTTTGACCACCTCCACTGCTGGCTCAGCCAACAACAACTTTTCTCCAAACAAACCGACCGGTTACAGTCCTGCTCTAAACAGGCTGTTTTGAAAGGATCTGGTGGCATTCTGTTTATTCTGGGGATCAGACAAGCAGTTGGGCTGCAGAAATGGTGTGAAGCAAGGTGCCTCATGGTGCTTGTGTGCGTCTTGTCAGTGATTGACAAAGATTACCACATAATTAGAGGAGGGTCGTAAAACTGCCCTGCAGCTCAGCAGGGGTAGCGGCTTTGTCCCCCTTAAAGACAAACAAAGCCTGCCCGTGTCATTTATGTTGATTTGGTTGCCAGACAATGAAGTCCACAGGGTCATTGTTTTGTACTGCGTTAGATTTGACAGTCGGTTATTCATTGATGAATACAGCGGAGTTCAACTTCAGACTTCCTCTTGCTCACCATTCAAGTTGTCGCTAAAGATCAGAAACGAGCATTGTGATCTGAGGCTGCCCACTCTGTCACTTCAAGAATACCAGTCCTTGAAGCTGCTAATGCAATCACCATGTGCTAAAGCAAAAACATCTTTGGTCACAATTCTAAATTAGCTGCAAGGTCTTTTCTTGACTCTCCTGGAAAGAAGTAAAGCATCTTTAAGTGTGAAAGTTTACTTGTGTGGGGGAGGCTGGGCAAACTTTTTTAAGAGGTCGCTTAAAGGAAGAGGGAATAGGGGTTGACAAACTTCACTGTGGCCTGACTTCCCCTCAGATAGCTTCTTACCCCTCATCTCCTCATGACCTGAGAGGTCTTGACCAGCGGGACCATGAGAAAAACCCTCCAACAGACATCAAAAGCAGGCCTTTGTGGGAAAACACCACAAAGGGTCTGTAGAGTACCCTAGAGGTCACAGCAGGCCAACTTTCATGTCAGCACAGGCCTAGTTCAGGTCAGAGGTTATTGGCATACCTGTGCAGCGCCACTCAGACTGTTCTTCCAGGAAATTATCCCCACTTGTTCCAATTAGGGATTTAGTTACGGAAGAGTCTATGTAGGGTTTGTTTATAGCCCTTGTTGTGCCTGTTAAAGACGAGTGGGTCTAATCTGTGTGTAAAATAAGGCAGGATGTTTTTAAGGTTACTAGGGGGTTACAATAATGGGGCTGTTGTCAGTTTTATACTAGTCCATGTGGGGGTTTCGATCACTGGATATAACACTTCCTAGTTTATCCCAGGAATTTCTTGCAGATAATAACACTGTTGACAGAAGAGATTATATGATATCCTATAACAGCAAAAAGAAAAAAAATATTGTCTTCCATACTGACTAAGTTCACTCTGAGAAATTTAACCATGACCATGAACATGTTTTGAACTAACATAAGCAGTATATATAGATTTACTTATTGTTGAATGTGGCTAATGTTGGCATTCATTTAAGCATATAACCTGCAATTATCCAATGATAGGGCAGCAAATAGGAAGGAAGCATGGATGGATTATGAAATAACAGGACCCTGAGCACACACGTAACCCACCCTGCCTCCCAGTTATTCTGCTCAAGGCTACAACGTTCTAAACTCAAAGAACACACACGCGCACGCACACACACACACACAAACCAGCAGATATGAGTTGTGGTTACTTGGTGTCTCTTTGTATCTTACACATGTTTTCATATTACCTCACTTTGTTCCAGTTATGTATATCTTTACTGTTTTGTTTGTTTTGTGTTTCTACTTGTTTTGTTTTACCATTTTATCTTACTGGGGTTAATCTGTATTGATTGTTCTGTCTCACTTTGGAAAATTTGCATCACCTTATCTTAATGTTGTGTTCCATATTGTTTTTTTCGAGTGAACATTGACTGTATATGTGAGCTGGCTGTTTTATTTTTGTCATTTGTCTCTGTCTTAGCTGAATGATGGCCTGGCAACCTGTCCAGGATGAACCCAGCCTGTCATAGAGTGAGCCTGAACAAGAATAAGCATAGAAAACAGATTGCTTGCAGTGAACAAGACTGAGAACAAGTACTTACATTTACTTACAATACATTTTGAGTGCATTCATTTGACAGCCCTAATTTTTTCACATTGGTATCAGGTTTTGTTGTATCAGCACACTTTTATGAATACCGAGTACACTCATAGTATCGGACTGATACCCAAAGCTGGTATCGGTATCAGTGCATTCCTAATTTCTAATCTGTATAAGCAAATGTTAAACAGATGTACACTGCATGTTAAAAATAGATAAATGCATATTTGAACTAGATTTAGTGTTAAAAGACAAATTTTGCATTCATAGGTGTATAGCAGTAACTCTTGGTAAGGTCCGTTCTCTTTCTCACTTTGCAAGATGGCACTTGCATGTCAGCATGCACAGCGTGAAGCATCTGGATACAGCACTTAGGCAATGTACAGACTGCTTGGCAGGATAGTCATATGGGCCACTGACTAAATTGTTGATAATCTACGATGCTTTAAATTTTTATTTATTAGATAATAGATTATGTATTGGATGTTTTATCTATTTGTCTACTGACTAATAGGTAAGCCAGAAAAAGTGCCCAGCGCTAACAAGCTGAAGAACGTATATTGGCATTTTAGTAGTTAACACAGAATTACTTCAATAAATAAATAATTCACCTTTCATGCTGTATTCTGGGACAAGGACAATAGTCCGGTTTAAGGACCTGGTCAATTTAAAGCTGTAATCAAACTTAACTGTGCATGTAAATATTTTGGAGAGTTATCAGCCACCGGAGTATGAAGCCATGTGCTTCTGTGAGGAATGTGCTGAAGCAGGAAGAAGTCTGCTCGTGTCACCTTCCCACGGAGGGTAAGAAGGGAGAGGGAGCTGTTATTTAGCATGGGGCTGTACACATTTATCCACGTGGGAAACAGACAGTGGTGACACATTAAACTGGCGTCACACAAACAAGCCAGTGTCACGGTTAAAAAATGTTGGTGGTCGGATTATTTCAAACTTCCCACAGAGAAAGAACAGGGAGTTTCTCCCTTGACCTTCCTTTACGTTTGGCAATCAGGGATTTTGTTTTGATTTTGAGCAATGTGAACAGGCCTGTTATAAACGTGAGAAACAACACAAGAAGCAGGTTACACTGATGCAAACTATTAATACGTTTTCCCCAAATGCTTGATAGAGTTGTGGAACACTAGAAAAATCCCCAAGAGTATAGCAAAGTTACTGAATGCCCCATCTTTTCTCACCATTTAAAGGCTTTTGCTACTCTTGTTTTGTTTCTGCTTCTGGTTTCATTCCATCCCCAACTCCCCCCTCCTCCTCCCTTTCACTGTTTACAGTCAATTTGCATTGTGGTCTAGAGAGTGGGGTAGGCAGTTTTTTGTTGTTATCGTGATGGCAGTGGGGTTTTCCCACCAGTTTCTCTTCTTCTCCGGCTGAATCAAAACACCTCTGTGTTGGTGCTGGTGATGTCATGGCCCACAAACTGCTCAAAGCTGTTTCCCTAGGAAACCCAGTATCAGGAAATCCAGATGAACTCCCTCTCAGCTTGATTGTTATAGCAGTGCAGCTTGGGAGAGACTGGGAGGTTTCTGATCAGGTTCCCATCCGCAGCTGGTTGAAATAGCCAACATGAACCCAGTGAACTCACCCAAACTGGGCTCAGCTTCTTATCTGCTATGATTTATTTATTGATTGATTGATTTTTATTGATTTAAAATGTATCTTTGTAAGCTGTACTTTAAAAACTGGTGCCAATATTTGAACTCCATTGTTTTTCTTGCTGTTTCCTGTAAATTTGAAAACTGCCTTACGCAATGAGCATGGAGGAAATACAGCTGTGGATGAGTCATTGTACTAAATATCTCTTAGCTGAAGGAATGTTAAATGCTATATTTTTAACCTAACAGCAGAAAAAAATGAAAATAAAAAGATGACAAAAATCACATGTCACTGTCACAGACGGTTGCGTCACATTGGTCCCGCTACCGCCCCCAACTCATGTGCGAATGCAACATGAAACAGTTCCCGTTCATAGAACTAGGGCAGTTCTCTGTCGAAATGCGCCTTATGTATCATAGCGGGCATTTTCCCAGTAGGCCAACATGTTTTTTGTTATTATTATTTATCTAATTAATCTATAAAACAGAAGAGAAAAGAGAAGAACAAGCAGCATACTGTTTTGTACATTTTGTCCAGGAACAGTTTTATTCTTAACCATAGTTTCTCATCTCTGTTGGTTCTGTTTCCTTTCTCCATCAAACACAGTAGGATCAATGCTGCTCTTATATTCATCACATTTCTGTAGTATAGGGGATTATTTCATTAACAAATTACACTTACCGAAAGCGGTTTTATAGAGTTACAAGGTTGACATTCACATTTAAGGAATCACAAAGATCACTGATGTGCCTGATTGTATATGCTGCTGCAGATAATGCACATTCAATTAGGTGGCCACCTTGTTCTATGGCTGAAACCGAGGCCGTTATTTCTGCTTAATTTCTGTTGCACCAAATTTAGTGGTTTCAGATTCTTGAAATGGTTATATTATTTCTGTCACTCATTTAGCAGCAATTTATATTAAACATTTTTCAGGTCTCGTTCTGATGTGATGATAGTGACAAAAACGGAGCCCCATTTTAATTGCAGATGTAAAAATATATTGGGGTTATGTTATATAATCTGGTTATTTGATACCTTAACCACACCCACCACCCACCCTGGACAGGCATACTCAGGACTGAGCCGATCATTGAGTGAGCTACTTGTAATGAATGGCAGAGGTAGTGAGGACCCAAATGCAGGCAGTCGAGACCGGAGGCAGAAGGAACCACACAAAACAGGGATGAACCAAAAGGATCTGACAAGGGCAAACAGAAACCATGGGGTATATATGCACAGAGAAACAAATTGAGAACAGGTGAAGTGAATCAAAATCAAACCATATATATGCATACATAGTACACACCATCACCTGCCCTCAACTCTTCCTATGTAAACACATATGTTTATTGTTGCTTGTCTTTTTAAGTTCCGATTTTTTTTTACCCTGTCCTGTCCAGCGTCCTAACATACAGAACGGTGGTTTGTGTGCGATATTTTGCCAGACAGATTTGCTCTTCCAAGGAAGACATGTTATATGAATGGCTGCCCTTGATGTTAAAAATATTTTTATTATAATCTTATTTTCTTCAGTCTTGATATGTCAGTGCCGAACCTGACAGGGAGATAGAGGAAGAGAGAAAAGGGAAAAAAAAGGACGGAATTGAAATGTGAAAATAAAAGTTGTCTAGGCTACCTAAATCACATCAGTATTCACAAAAACAAAATAAACTACCTCATTACCTCATTATCTGTACCACTTATTCCATTACGGGTCGCGGGGTAAGCTGGAGCCTATCCCAGCAATGTTACAGGTTAGAAGCAGGGTACACCCTGGACAGGTCACCAGTCCATCGCAGGGCCAACACAGATATGGACAAACAACCATTCATGCACACACTCCTAGGGAGAATTTTAGAATCACTAATTAACCTAACATGCATGTCTTTGGACGGTGGGAGGAAGCCAGAGAACCCGGAGAGAACTCACGCATACACGGGCAAGACATCCCCTAGCAGCCCCTGGTGGCAGGAGGAGAGAGCGAGAGAGGGATGACAGGAGACTCCTTCATATCCATCCCCCATGGGCCCTAGTGACCAAGCCCCCCGAGGCCCAGGCAGGGTCTCCCCATCCCGGAGGGAGGTAGCCCATAGACCCGGGAGCCCCCGCTCCCCACCCAGCCCCCACCACAGCAACTCAGCCTCCTAACCCAGGCCAGCCCCCTGACAGCACCGGCCGCCCCCCACCCCACCCCCAGGGAGCACCAGCCCCCAGGCCACCAATGCCCCCGGATCCTGTCAGACACACAGTCTCCCACACAGTGATCCACCCGACCACCGACCCGGAGAACCCGCCCAGGCCGACAGACCCCCAAGCCCCCCAACCAGCCCCACCCCGTGCCCCAAGGTCTTCTTATTTTTAGTAATACCTTAGAAGCTGCTTGTACCTTGAACATGTTGCTGCTACTATGACAATTCAGTTTTCCTCTGGGGTTTGATAAAGTTTTCTGATTCAGAATATTAGACAGTCAGTCAGTGCTTCCATGCCAAGGGCAGGACGTATATCATCACTGTGTCCACTCAGAGACATCAACACCATGACACACTTTTCTCCAATCAGTCCTAAATACCTTAATGAGATCATTGGCTATCTGAAAACCACCACTTGCTGTCTTGACGTCCTGCCACCTTGATTTTTCAAGAATGTTTCTGGATGCATGGTGTTAAATATCTTACATATTGTAAACACATCTGTGCTTTCAGGTGGCTTACTTCAGACCATAAAATCAGCCATTATCAAGCTACTACTGAAAAAGAAAAACTTAGGCTCGTCATTCATGAGCAGCTGATGTCAAACCTCCCCTTTCTTAGTAAGAAAACCTGTCTTTCAACAGTTACACAACTTCCTGACACTAAATAACTGTTTTTATGTCTAGCAGTCAGGTTTCGAGCCACACCACAGCACTGAGACTGCTCTAGTTAAAGTCTCTGTGCTACTTTGTGTTTCTAGGTAATTATAAATCTGAGCGAACTAAAATAACCTGTGGAGTTCCCCAAGGCTCTATCCTTAGGCCACTGCTGTTCAACATCTACATGCTGCCACTTGCTCAAATAATGAAAAACAACAAAATATGTTACCATAACTATGCTGATGACACACAAATCTACATTACCATCTTACCAGGAGACTGCTGTCCAATCCAAACACTGATTAACTTCATTGATCAAATTAAAGATTGGATGTGACAGAACCTCCTTAAGTTAAATGAAGGCAAAACTGAAATAATAGTTTTTGGAGCCAAAGACAGAAGCTTAAGAGTTAGCACTTAGCTTCAAAACTAACAACAAAGCTGGAAATCTGGGAGATGTCATGGACTCAGACCTGAATTTTAGCAGTTATCTTACGACAGTTGTGATGTCGGCCTATTATAACTTAAAAAACATATTGAGGATTAAAGGACTGATGACTCAGAAGGATTTAGCAAAACGTGTCCATGCATTTATCTTTAGCACATTGGACTACTGTAATGCTGTACTCACAGGTCTCCCAAAAAAGTCCATCAGACAGCTGCAGTTAGTCCAGAACGCTGCTGCTCGAGTCCTCACTAAGACAAAGAAAGTAGATATCTCCAGTCCTCAGATCTTTACACTGACTTCCTCCCTGTCAAAGAATTGACTTCAAAATTCTGCTGTTAGTTTACAAAGCACTGAATGGTTTAGGGCCAAAATACATTCAGGATCTTCTGGTTCATTATGAACCAACCAGAACCATCAGGGTCAAGTCTACTTTCTGTTCCCAGGGTCAGAACTAAGAGGCAGCGTTCAGTTTTTATGCTCCTCACATGTGGAACAAACTCCCAGAAAACTGCAGGTCTGCTGAAACTCTCAGCAGTTGTTTTTCTATTTCCTGTCTTTTGTGGAAACAACAGTTAATTCCATAAACTGGAACTTTATTTCTTGCATTTTATGTATTTTTACTGTTTTTATTTAATTTCTTTTTAAAGTTAGTTTTCAAAACAATTGTTAATGCTTCCTGCACCTCGCTGTAATGCTTTTAATGCTTCATATAAATCACTTTGAATTGTCTTGGGCATGAAATGTGCTACACAAATACACTTGCCTTGCCTTGACTTCTGATTTTGCTGGTAGATTTTAGTGCACAAATTAAGGCTACTGTTTGAATGACTTGCTTTCTGGAAATAAAGGTTTGTGAGGCATTGTATAAAATGCAGCTTTATAAACAGCTCATCCTGCTTTACAAGCCCCTTTCACCCTTCATGACGTACATTTATAATAATTTAATTCAACATTTAAAGATTAACATTGACAAAATGATTTATAAAGGTTTGTTTTTTTCCCAACCTTTTCATAAACTATAAATTAGAGGGACGTTCAAACTCTCACTACAAAAGGAAAATCCTCACTGATAATCATGTTGAAAGTAATGAATGTTTAGAAGCTACCAACCTAGTTTTGCAATTGACCTGTATTTTACAATGTAAATCATTAATCTATTGTAACATTCACATTAAAAAGTCAAAATTGGTGCACCTACAGTTTCATTTTCTCATCCCAAAGAGTGAATTTACATTTAAATGGGTGTGTGTGTTGTCTGCATGTGAATGTGGGTGTGTTTGGGTGTAGTAGCTATAGCATGTGCAGTCATCATGCCATGCAGTCCCTGGAGGGAAGGGTGGCAGCACATAAAAAATGTTTTTCATTTTTCTCTTCTGCCCTCTATCTGTGCTCATCACACCCTGTTAACTTGCCGTTATAGGATGAAACATACATTACATTCTTCATTTGATTTTTCCTCTGTGATAAAAAGGAATAAAACCCCCACTCCTTCATGGTATCATCTAGATAAACATTTCTGACTAATTACTGCTCAAAGGACATGATGTACTGATGTCCAAACACCCGTCCACACACACACACACACACACACAAACACACACACAAACACACGCACACACACAGACTGAGCTGCAAATTGTTGGTGCTGTTCAGTGAATACACAGGCTAACTGCATGATGGCAACAACTTTGGTTAGATTTTAAACTAAAGTCTCAGTTGATCAAAACTAATCAAACTGATTTTACCTCTTAACACCTAAATTATTTACAATTAAATAATAACAAAAGGAATAAAGCAAAATAGGGAAAAAATAAAAACAAAAAGACTGGAAAAGAATAAATTTAAATATTAAAGAACAATAAATAAATAAAAATGGATTATAAATAAACAATATAAAGAAAATACATAAATGATAGTATATAAATAACAAAATGAAATTAATTAATTACAGAAAAAATAACTAAATAAAAATAAAAAAGAGACAGAATTGCTTTGTAGGCGTAAAGGGCTTGATTGTTTGGGAATGTAATGTAATTTGAACAAAGCAAAAAAATTCTTAAGAGCATGTTACTTAAACAGTGTTTTTAAGACGAATATTTTAGAATTTTTCATCATCATCATCATAATTAGCACTGGGATCTTTGAAATGGACGCTATGATCATAATGCAGTTGTGATGTTGTTATGAATTTATTGTTTTAGCTACACTTCAAGTTACTTTACAGAAAGTTTCCAAAGTCACATTTTCCTACCTGATCCCAATTTTGGTTTAAAACTATGTGGAAAATAATTAGTGATGACAGCTGACACATAAAGTTATTGAAGCATAATGATGTTTGGTTCCTCAAACTTTTAAAAACTCGCTGACTATGCCCAGTGATGTTCCACCACTGGAACTGCTGTAATCATAATGCTCTAGTGTCAAGTAATCTTTATTCTACCAGGATGCTGACCTTTTATGTTTGCGTCAGAGTACATGTTTATTTTGTTCTACAGATGACATTCGAGAATGTGGACAGTACAAACAAAAGCAACGCAAAACCAAATTGTTAACAACACACACGGATGTGTAACTTACCTTTTGTACCCATCACACCCTGCTATGGCTGCATATGCACAGGGAATCCTATTATAAACATGGGACACTGATGTGAGTGAAACGTGGGAGAAGCACGGCCTGGAGTTCCAGCCTTTGTTTACATTCTCCAGCCCTGACGTCAGCTGTAAGCAAAGGGCTCGGTGGATCAACAGTGGCCATACGGGAGAGTCATGTTTACTTACCTGGGTAAATTACTATCCCTGCAAAGATGTTTTTAGCAAACGGGAGTCAGAGAGGAAGGAAACACAGAAGGGGAGAGAGGGGAAGACTAATAAGCAAACAACAAATTGTAAACTGGCAAAAGCTATATGAGCTTGAAACAACAGAGAATGCAAATGAACAGTGCAGGAAAGTCTGAAGCATCAAACAGCAAGGCAGCGCCAAACAGATATAGGCCATTCCAGCAGAGATGTTCTAAGTAAAGCTTGCAACCTGAGACACATGCAGACGTCAAGCCCTGACATAAGAGACCTTGATTTTGACACTCCAAGCTTAGTTAATTATCTTTTACCATCTTTGGGTCTTTGCTCTTGCCTGTTTGGCCTTTAATATATTTATGTTCATCTATAAACTCCCATACAAGTCAATGTGTGCACATATTGTTGTTTTGCCCTTTCCTTCCTCATCCATCAACTCTCTTAGATAATTTTTTCTAATATGAGCATGGGAGCAGCCACAGACTGTTGCCACTGCTCGACTTTGGCCTCGCCTTTCTTGCAACCCTGCAGCAGCATCAATATTCATGACAAATGGAACATTTCCGTTGAAGATGGTGCAGAGGATGGCTGCTGCATCTCAAGCTCTCTCCCCTAACATTATTTATTCCTTATTAATTCTTCTTCTTAAAAATTCTTTTCTTAGTTAAGTAACCTGCTAAAGTGAGCCCTATCATACAGTATGATAGAGATAAATTACTATGCACCAGATCGGTGATGTGAAAATCTTTTTTATTGCCACCACCACCAACAGAAGATTAACATCTGTAATGTTTTTGCTTTAACGGAAACTTGGCTTAACGCCTCGATCCCGGACTACACTATTGTTCCCGAGGATCTCTTAGTTTATCGGCTGGACCGGACTATATATTCAGGAAAGAGCAAGGGAGGTGGTGTCTGTTTCATGGTGAACAACAAGTGGTGCTCAGATGTGGGAATTATTTCTATGGGCTGTACTCCAGACCTGGAGCACCTCATGATCAGATGCCGGTGTTCTGTCAGTTTAGCATACTCATCAGAGTAGCATACATTACGTTAATGTGCATGTAGGTTACGGTTAGGGTTAGGTGCAGTCGTCAGTTTGCACTATGCATATGCTGATCTGACAATGTATGCTAAACTGACAGAACACCGGCCTTATTATTTCCATGTGAGTTCACATCAGTTGTCATGAAAGTTCCGCCACACCAGATACCAACGAGGCCATGGAAGAACTGTTTGAAGTTATCGACAAGGCAGAGACTTCATGGCCAGAGGCCGCGTTTATTGTAGATTTTAACAGCGCCAACCTGAGGAAAGTCCTGCTGAGATACCACCAACACATCAGCTATTCTACGCATGGCAATAACACACTCAATCATGTTTACACCCCTTACGCAAACACGTATAAAGCCCTCCCTCGCTCTCCTTTTGGGAATTCTGATCACGTCTCAGTTCTGCTGCTGCCTTCCTGTAGACAGTAATTGAAGTGTCTCCGATCAGTGACACAGACCATTTAGCAGTGGTCCGTCCAATCAGACTCGCTCTGTGCGACTGCGTCAGCGTGACGAATTGGGGTGTGTTTAAGGATAATGACATGAACACATACACGGACGCGATCATTGGTTACATTGGGAAATGCATTAATGACATCATACCAAGGATTACTGTGCGGACATTTCCAAATCAGATGCCCTGGGTTAACGGTGAAGTCCGTGGTAAACTTAAAGCACGGACAGCCTATGACTCAGGTGAGTTGGAGGAGTACAGGAAGTCCAGGTACTCACTCCGGAGAGCTATCTGTAGTGCAAAGAGACAGTACAGGGACAAAGTAGAGTCCTATTACACCCACAGCTCCAATACCTTCGTTAAATTTGTTGATGATATGACCATCATTGGCCTAATCACTGGCAACGACGAGACAGCCTACAGAGAGGAGGTAAGAGGCCTGACATCTTGGTGTCAGGACAACAATCTTCATCTTAACATCAACAAAACTAAGGAACTGATTGTGGACTTTAGGAGGAGGCAGAGGGAGGAACTCGCCCCCCTTTCCATTAACGGGGCTACGGTGGGAAAAGAGTCAATAGCTTCAGGTTCCTTGGGGTCCACATCAGTGAGGACCTCACCTGGACTCATCACACTGACTTTATTACAAAGTCAGCCAGACAGAGGCTCTTCTTCCTCCGCAGGCTAGGGAGGCTCAAAATGGACTCAGGGATGCTCCGCAACTTTCATAGGTGCACCATTGAGAGTATCCTGAGTGGCTGCATCACCGCCTGGTACAGCAGCTGCAACGCCTTTCACCACAAGGCTCTACAGAGGGTGGTGAAAACTGCTCAGCACATCACCGGGACGGCCCTGCCATCCATGGAGGACCTCTACACCCAGCGGTGTAGAAGGAAGGCCACCAAAATCATTAAGGACCCCAGTCACAAACTGTTTTGTCTGCTACCGTCTAGCCGACGGTTTCACAGCATTCAAGCCCGTACCACCAGGCTCAGGGACAGCTTCATACCGCAGACCATAAGACTTCTAAATGCTGTCAGCAGCAACGCCACCTTTAAATAATAGCATCGTCATATTGCTTATTATATATTTTACTGTATAACTTATTTGTAGTATTCTTGCTTTTTGTGTTCGACTATTTCTATTTTTATTGTGGTTTATATTCTTTTTATCGTTGTTAGGTGAGTCTGGTATTCAAGAATTTCATTGCGAATAATTGTTGATATAATTGTTGTGCAATGACAATAAATTCATTCATTCATTCATTCATGAATGATTTGGCTGTGAGGCATCCTTAGGGAACTTTAGATTACCCTGGTTCTCATGACAGGGATTCATCTTATGCCACACATACTGACAGCTGCAGGCCATACAATAACATTCCAGTTTACCTTTAACTTTTCCAGCAAGTGAGTTGTAACAGATTGCATAGAAACCAGCCCCGCCCAAAATCCCCAATTTTCTCCTCTTTGAACTATAGTTCAGTCAGATTCCATAGATTTTATTGTGTGCTTGGATTGTCATGTCTGTAGTTTCAAGCAGCTATCCTGTGCAGGCAGGTGCGGACAGTTGTATTAGCTTGAACTGTAGTAACTGTATGCTTTATCAATTTCAGGCCTCAAGCTGATTATCTGTCATGTTATGCAACTTCAGTCAGGTGAAGCTGAAGATATCTCTGCACTCAATTAAATGCTGGGGTCAGTGTGCAATACTTAAAATATAGAACACAAGAACACAAGAAATATGTTTACTACTTTTACATCTAATCAGTTGTTAACTTATTGCGAGGAGTTTATCAAAATAAAATAAAGGTAAATTTTCTTAAGCTGTTAATTTAGTGATTTTAGACAAAAGTTTACTCTACAAATGTTAAATTTTCCCAGGTAAGTCTTGCAGTCACACCCCGCTTGCTACCACAGAAGGTAGAAACAGGATGACAGGCATTGCCTTGTACATTTAATGCAACGTTCCAGGTAAGTTACCTTGTTTTAATTAGTTCTGCTGAAGAACTACCAAATACATCAATACACATTGCAAAGATATTGTACCATTTAGCATGACACTAAGAATAAATTCAGTTGGTTAGAAGGTTTTCAGTTAGCCATCCTAGCGTATGTCAAATAGGATACTTCCTCATGTTTTTGGTTCTTATTTTGCCAGCCGCATGTCTTTAATTGTCACCGAACACTTGCATCAACAATAATTACTGCAAATATACCATAGAAAGTGTTATGCTTGTGCAAATTCAATCAGTCATCAGCTTTGTTTAAAACATTGCTTTCTTTCATCTTATTTTCAAATCTTTGATTAGCAAAGAAATCATTTTCAAATGTGCATCAGTCGAGATCCCCTTAAAAAAGTTTTAAGATTAGAAGATTTTTAAAAAGGCTTTCATATTACTTACGAACGTGTGCTATATTATATTAGTCAATTTTTTGAATGAGCAAATTGTGCCATTTTTATTTGTGATTTATTTTTGAACAGAAGAATCCAGATGGGTCACCACTATTAATCTGGAGACAGCAATCATAGAAAAACTGGACCAGTACTCCCCCAAAACAATGTCCTTTCCACAAAATAATGAGCTTAACAAATGAATACTCAACTCGTAACGAACATGCTGCTAAGTAGAGGTAGGAATAACTATACCACCTAATATTATATAGGAAATAAAGAAGCACATTTTTCCTGTAAGTGATGTCAGGATTGATGATCTTTTTGTTTGTGCAGGCTGTTACTAAAAGGTGCCTGCAGGCCAAAAAGATGATTTCTACTGCATATTAATGTGTTGGCTTAATAACACATTAGGGTTTGTTTTACAGAATGATTCCGCGGGACAAAGAAAGGAGGATCCTATCCGCTCCTTGGTGGTGTACCTCAAAGAAAAGGAGGAAGATCCCTTTATAAAGGGCACTCAGTATGTAAATGACACTTGAGATTGTATTTTGTGTTACACTGATTTGTAGCTATGACTTTAAACATGGGCTGGTGCCTTTCTTGTGCAGCTTGGATGTTCTCCCTGTGCCTGCCTTAGTTTTCTCTTGGTACTTTATCATCTTACCACAATCAATAGACATCCGTGTATTATATAAGATAAACTGGTAATTCTTAATTGCCTGTTGGCATTAATGTGGATTTGTGTCGTTCTTTGTCCCGTTTGTCTTTGTGTTCCACTGATTTCAGATGCAGCTGGGAAAAGTCATAGATGGGCTTAAAATATTGACTTTGACTCTGACTTACTTAGGATGAAGGGGACATTGCTTATGAAGTGATAAAGATCACCATCAATGGGACCACAACTTAAAATGCCTCTCTGGGATTAATAATGTATTTTTCATTTCATTTACCTCAAACCTCATTACAGTAAAGGTACTGAAAATTACTTTTAAAGCATTTCGAAATCTCCTTTCTTTCTCATTCTGACAAAACAATTTGAACCTTATCAATTTATCTTGACCATGTCTACATGACGAAGTGCATGGAGTTGCTGCCATGTTGCTTGGGTGATTGGCTATTTGGGGATAGTGAGTTTATTTCTTACTGTTAAACTTGATTCGATTCACAAGTTACTCTGAAATTTTGTGTCTATCAGACTGTGGTGGATTGTTCTACCACCCAAAATCCTTATATCTGTTACATGAAAACTAAGTCTCACCAACAAGTGTTCTCATATCCACACTTTTTTGTAATAAGTAGCAGTCACTAAGTATCAGTCCTTCCTTAACACTGAAGAAGGCCCTCTTCCAAAACTAGATGTTCTCCAACAGTCAAAATCAACACTGCTCACGTTGTGCAGAACAGTTTGTCCAGGTTTACAGTTTGAGAGCAATAAAATTGATAAAGTAATTAATTTAGATATAAAACAGAATAGAACAGAGAGTTCTGCACAGATATTTCACAAGTGTTGGATTTAATGGGTAAAATAACAATAGAATAAAATAAGCTGAGCTGAAACATTGTTAACAGGGTTAACATTTATTATTACTTGATCAATGTCTACATTCAAACAACAGGAAAAGTGGCTGAAATCAGACTTTTCTTTGTCCGTATTTGACCCATATATTATTATTTTATGACAGCTTAACACAGACCACTTTAATACATGGAACTAAATTGAATGCTTTTTTTAATTTTCTGTTTTTTCAAAGCAACCTCAGTCTGAATGGGCATCTTACATTTTATCCAACTTATATGCCATTGGAGGACAGACACAACTCTGAGACAGAAGATTGGATGCATGGACAGAACAATATTATATCATAATTTTGTAAGCTCCGATTGCACACACCTTTAAAATTGATAGACACATGCTAACATATCCATATTTGCCTCCCTAAACACAACATGCTGCATGTGATGTAACGTCTTGGTCTGTGCATGCAGGGCACCCCAGGGCCACAGACTGTTCCAACTGGATTCTGATGGAGGTTGCATTTAAATTCAAAATGTAAATAACCACACAAATAAAATCAAATTTCAGCAAAAAAAAACAACAACAAAAAAACAACAAGCAAACAAAAAAAAAACAACCCAACTCTTAATTGAGCAATAAAACCTGCAACGTAGCCAATGTTACCAGCAATAATAAAAAGTGAACTGGAAATTTTTACTGAACTACAGCTGCATGTTAAAGTATTCAACCACCCCTCAACTCTTTATGTATATCAAGGAAAACCGTTTTTTGTTTTTTTTTACAAGTTGTTTATGACCAACCAAAATTATAATAAGAGGTTAAAATACTGACCTAAATTGCAGTAAAAAAAAATGCATGCTGTTTAAAATTGGTGACCAAGCCACAGATGTTGTGTAACATAATTCTTGAGATAAGCAGTAAAACAAGATCTGCCTGAATGATGAACAAGCAAATGACCCATATGGAGATTTGTAAATTATCATTAACAGAGACATGGTTATATAAATTATAAATCTAATTGTTTTAGCTTTGGGGTGGTTTAATAAGTCTTAAGGATGAATTGTTGCTCCTTAACCACATGAGTTTCACATTAAAGTGGAGGAACATTTCTGCAGCCTAGATAATAATTTAAAGCTTTAGGGCTACATTCACAGTCGATTCAAGCAGTTTTACACACTGGTTGTGGTCACATCCTCTTACCACTACCCAGAGACTACAGACTCTACTTGTCTGCACAGTGTTTCGAAAGTCAAAATTACATTTTCATTCACTGCTTTTACCCATTGGTAATCTGCAATGCTAGCATCTGGTTAGGGGTCTTTTCCTGTAAACCATCATTCAAACCCCTGTAGGAAACAAATAAAACAAAATCATACCCCTGACCAAATGAAAATAAATAAAAGTCGAAATTCAATGTAAATTAAAAACTCTTTTATATTAGAATATTTGAGAAATGACCTAAAGCTTATTTGAGATTGCTATGGTAATTACACTTGAGCTTTGAGTCATAGCTTTGAGGGTAAGACTGTCCTATGACATTCATGACATTAATGGATTGTAAACAGCATTTCATTCCCAGCTGGTGGGAACACGACTACTCCTTACAGAACTGCTGCTGTTTAAGGATCACTGAAATAATCAATGAAATATTAGAAAAGGTACATTTTTAAACAGTTATTGACCTCAGTGGGAAGCACTAGAAGTCTGCTTAAACTCTTATTAACATTAATCTAAATCCAGCTGTCAATCTTTCGAAATTCTGCGGCATGGAAACAACTACGAAGAAGGAACAGGGCTCAAAGAGCTCATATCAGCATGTCATTCCAGTAATCTGCATTAGCCCATTTAACTATTTCAGGATGAACAAGTCTGAAACACTTTTAAAAGCAATCACACACACTCATTCATATACACACACACACACACACGCACACATAAATATATATATATGTTTGTGTGTGTGCGTGTATTATTTCTTTTTCCTTTTTTCCCTCCTTATGGGTGCTCAGGAGCAGAATAATAATTGTGAAGAAGGAACATGTCCCTCACTTGAGGGGTGTTGTTTCACAGCCTCTGAGACACTGAGCACCTGAGAATCTCTTCTATTATTAGCACTACTCTTTAGCTCACCCGGACCTTTGACCTTTGTGTAGAGGGGATTTGTGAACAGAGTAGCTCTCCTTTAGGGATCAATAAAATATCACAAAAAAGGATGAGAAGCGATGAGTTTCTTCTTGGAAATGAAGCATTTCTCTTGGGAAATTCATTCTGAATAACCTCTCATGGGTCAAGACTCTAAATAGGTTGTAGGCCTATTACTGAAGGTAATATGTTTTAATGAGTGTGGGTCCCAGGACAAAAGAATGCATTTTAAATTCAGGATGAGGTTTCAACAGGGCATTAGGAACTTTTATATTATAATAACTGCTGATGGATGTTGGTTTTTAATGTTTATTTTTCTTTAAATGAGTAAAAAAATATGTCCAAGTATACTGAGAGAATTTAACACATCTGTTACGGTAATTACATGGGTGATCAGTAAACCCAATATACATTTGGTATATTTTTGTTAATATACATTTGTGCAATTGCAACAAAAATTGTAATCGGATGAGAAGATCTCTAGCAGTATAAGGGCCCATTCACACCAGCCTTTTTGAGTGGAATCCTAGTCCGTTTGCTCAGAAAGTCAGCTTCATTTGGGGTATTTTGAATGCACAAACGGAGTCTGATCAAGGAAGCGGATTTGGTCTGCCTACAAACACAGGTCTTGATCCCCTCTAAGCAGACCAAATACAGGAAGTGGGCTACAAAACAAAGTGCATTGTGGGTTCAGTACACAGCATCATGAGTAAACACAACCAAAACATAAGTTTGTGTGGATGATAGATGGTTCTGGATGGGAGAAATGGCTCACGGTCAGACGTGGAAAAGATTTTACGGAAATATGATCAACTCAAGACTACAAGGATTGGATGCAGCTCCATATTTAACTGTTATGTGGCAGAAATCGAAGCCGTTCTTCATTAACCAATAGATGAATGAGTTGTCTTGTCTCTCCTTCAGTAATTCTCTGGCAGAGAGTGGAACATGCTATTTTAAACATCCAATTCGTTTGAGAAGTGCAGCATGAACACAATTCTAAGTCCGGAAGAATGTTTCCCCCCTAACTGAACAGAGTCCCCAATTGGACCGAATCTATTGGTCTATTCTGCACCATATTGAAACGTTTACAACCCCATCCAGCCTAAACTTTACCTTTAGAGTTTAGTGTTATGAAACATTTGAACAGTTCATAATACATGTAATTTCATCCCATACACATTTGTGTGGGATAAGAATCAGCACCTCCAAATCCGAGACCATGGTCCTCAACTGGAAAAAGGTGGAGTGCCTACTCCGGGTCTGCAATGGGGGAGTTCACTTATCTCGGGGTCTTGTTAATGAGCGAGGGAAGGATGGCGCGGGCAATCAACAGGCGGATCGATGCCGCGTCTGCAGTGATGCGGATTCTGCATCAGTTTGTCGTGGTGAAGAATGATCCTAGCCAAAAGCAAAGCTCTCTATTTACTGGTCAGTCTACGCTCCTACCTTCACCTATTGTCACGAGCTGTGGGTAGTGACCGGAAGAACAGGATCGCGAATACAAGCGGCTGGAATGAGTTTTCTCTGCAGGGTGGCCGGGCTCTCCCTTAGGGACAGGGTGAGAAGCTCGGTGATCCAGGAGGGGCTCAAAGTGGAGTCGCTGCTCCTTGAGAGGAGCCAGATGAGGTGGCTTGGGCATCTGGTCAGGATGCCTCCTGGAGGCCTCCCTGGTGAGGTGTTCCAGGCACGCCTTACCAGAAAGGGGCCCCGGGGAAGACCCAGGACATGCTGGATGGACTACATCTCTCGAGTGGCCTGGGAACGCCTCGGGATCCCCCTGGATGAGCTAGTGAATGTGGCCAGGGGGAGGGAAGTCTGGGTTTCCCTGCTTAGGCGACTCCTCCGCGACCCCACTACGGATAAGCGGCAGACAATGAATAGATGGATGGATGGATAATAAATGTAGCCAGTAAGACACACTAGATCATACATGTTAATGTATGAGTTTCTTTTTAATCTTCCTGATGTACAAAAATGTATCCTGTTTAATCTAATTTAATCTAAACCCCTCCCCTCTCTTTCTAGCGTCATTGAGGGCCAGTTCACACTGGTGATAAGCTCCTTTAGTTACAGGCAGGCCACACATAGATCAAATGTAGGCTCTCCAGACAAGCATAGAGAACATAATGCATAGCAAAAACTCACAAACTTTATACATGCATACACATATACAGCCACACCTCTCATGTGCAAATACACATGTCCTGGGTTGCTGGTTGTGGTTGCAGGGCACAGCATGATTGGAATGCAATCCATTATTCCAGGAACCATTTAGCAACAATAGAAGACAGTTAGTACCACAAAGCCTCCATGCTGATCTGTGCAGGAGCCTCAGTACTGCTTGCTACCATGGTGCCCCGCTGAGCCCAATTAAACTGCTTGGGAATCAGGTCGCTTGTGCAACTCATCAATTAATAATGCTTTTCCAACAATTACTTTAATGGCAATCATGTAATGATGGCATTGCTGGAACTCCAACAAAGTGGAATATTCAGATCCATGGTAAGAATTTAGTGGTTTAAAAGTGAATATTGAACATGAACCAGACCTGAGCTGCATAAATATGATAGTTTGGCATGCTTGTTAAGAGTGTTACCTTATTTAGAGTTTGGATGAGCACATTTGATCAAGTTTCCTCTTCAAATAGTCTAAGTCTCTTGCATTAACAACCAATGAGGTAATTGGGAGGTGCTCAGTGCATAATGGGATGTTCCCAACGCAGCCTAAAAGCCCGTTTATGCTCCCTTACATATGTAAATAGCAACGTTTGTTTCAAATGTTGCCATACGTAGCCGTCCCAATACTTCCATGCGTCTTTTACATTGCCATGGTTGTTAAGTCAATTCCTAAACTAGTGGACAGTGCTGAGTTCAGAGTTTACTCCAGCAATCCAATGTCAGTGTCCGAGACCGGTTGGCAGCGGTAATGCGTCACTATAAAGTTTTTTCTAACCACTCAACACACCCTAAACACTCGCATTGCTTTTCTTTAAAAGCTTGCACAATTTCCATATTTCTTGTCCTCATCTTCGTTTTTCTTCTGCTTTTTTCCCTTTTCCTCATCTCTGGTTTGTTTCTTTGGCTGGTTGCATCAATGAAAATGGACCAAATTATGCGCATAACCGACGTAGAAAAAACAGACAAAACTGTCTGTCTGTCTGTCTGTCTGTGTATCTGCGTAAAAATAAGAAACTATGTGATCTTTAACAAACAATGAGTTTGGTCACTAAGAGCTTTATATCAAATCAAATCAAGTTTATTTGTATAGCCCTATATCACAGCAAAGTTGTCTCAGAGGACTTTACAGAAAGAGGTGTAAATAAACAAACAGAATCAGTAGTAAACAACATGAAATGTGAGGAGAAAAAATTTATATAATATTTTCCTAAGGTGTTCAGGTGCACAGACAACACCTTTAGATTTGTCTGAATTTATGAGGAGAAAATTTAGATTCATCCAGGCTTTTATTTTTTGACATATTTGTAATCTGGTCAACTAGTTGGCATTCTTTGGATAAGTTGAGATAATTTACATAACAATGTAAATTAATTCCCTGCTTTTTTATGACCTAATGAAAGTACTTACAGCTTGAAAGGTATCAATCCAAGCACAGAACCCTGAGAAATTCCATGCCTTACTCTGTTGAGTGAGGAAGACTAATCATTTACATGAAAAAACTGGAATCTTTCAGATAAATATGACTTAAATAAGCTTTTACTGTCTTTTTAATCCTAAAAACATGTACCTGTAAAACAATGTTGGAGGTCTCAAATACAGCTCTGAGATCCAACAAGATAAGATAAGATAAGATAAGATAAGATAAGATAAGATAAGATAAGATAAGATAAGATAAGATAAGATAAGAT
>JBAMHW010000015.1:26182517-26196852 GCA_037177495.1 Rhadinocentrus ornatus
GCATTTGTTTGTTTTAGTGGCGCGCCATGTTGATCCTGCCAAGTCTCGCCGAGTCTCGCGTTACAGCATGTCCTCTCCTTACAGCATGTCAACCGTAGTCTTAATTTAAAGGCAAATTATCAGTCGGATAGCGATATGCCTCAGCTACGTATTAGCATTACGCCATCGCAGCCCAGCGCCTATCTTAAAGTATAACCGAAACATGACAATTCACCCAATCACACACACACACATGGATTGCAAAATATCTCAGTCAGAGGACAACTGTTTTAGTAAAAATGACTGTCTGCCTCCCTACATGTGGAAAGGGGGCATTGTTTGTATTTTAACAATGTTTTGATTATGACTAATTGAAGTTAAGAAGTTAAAATTCAAGGTGTATTTCAAAATAAGTATGTTGTGCTGACAGTTATCCTAGTACAAAATTAACCTACATGTCAGAATAAATATGAATCTTTGTGTCATATTAAGCCATACTGAGATGCTTCTACAATTATTATGTTTGAGTGCATGAGTGTGTCGTGTTGTTGACTGCTTCACCATGCACATGACATGAACTGTGTCATTAGACTATAAGGCTTTTTCGTGGCTGATCAAGCTGAAAAGTGGTCAACTCCCCTGAAGATAGATTTACGCATCTATAGTAGCATGAATGTAATAATGTCTGAGCCTTACTTTTCACACTTATGTAATGACGTGGATGTGATATCGTTGAAATCTTCCTCAGGAATGATCCTGAATCGGATTAGTGTTCAGCTGTAGAAGAAGAATATCTGCAGATTTCCTTCTGTATTTCTTCACATCCTCATGTTTTCTGCCCATTTTTAATTTCCTATCTTGTGCCAAGGAGGTAAAAATAAGTCAAATCAACCAAAATATTACAAACAATTTAATCCCACAACATGGCTAATGCACGCAGAAATGTAAATTTTCTGAAGCGCTTTGCACACATTTACTCACACTTACACTTACGCCCATCACTGCGGGCAAACTCCATCCTCAGCATGGCTTTCCCTATCATTCTCCCCTCTTCTCTAGCAGCGATATGATTGGCTGTTGCAAGGGTGAGGCTTACTGCAGAGGCAAAAACGAGGGGAGGGGGACTTCCCCTGCTTAGCACGACTTACACTTACAAACCAACCACCTACATGCACATGCACATGCACATGCACACACACACACACACACACACACACCCACACACACACACACACACACACACAGGGAATCCCTTGTTTTTTCTTTTCAACACACACCCCGTTTTTGGTTACACAGTGCTGGTAAATTATTCATAGCACAACCAGCTTTAGATGGTGGGTATGCCAGGCATGATGAGATGATTTGAGTCATCTCTGCGCTAGTCAGGTTTTTTTTTTTTTTTTATATTTTAATTTCACCTTATTTTACCTTTGCAGAGAGGAGATTGTGTTATGCTGCTAGCTAAAAATGAGATTCCCATCACTGTGTTATTAATAGGGAATAAAGTCTCAGGTTATGCACACATGCATAGTTATGCCTTCACAGGGTAAGAGGATCCACAGTGGGTTACAGCTGTCGAGTGCAAACCTTAAAGGTCAGGTTTCACTACTTATGTATCTGCATTTGTGTGTGTGATGGCAGCAAAGCTGGCAGAATGGAGCCCCCAGTGGACTGAGAGACATATTGGGAGGTGTCTCTTACTCATGTTTCTTTATCACTGTGTGTATGTGTGTGTGTGTGTGTATTCATATATACACACTGATAGAGGCCAAAAAGGGCAGAACGACCTTTTATACATCATGTGCCTTAACGGTGAATCTAGCAAATAAATGGAGCCCTGATCAAATACCACAACTGAAGGTCGTTTATCACGCTGTTATCACAATGACATTGTAAGAGAAGCACACTGAGAATAGAGTAGGGTTCACAGGGTGGGATAGAGGAGTCCCAGTGAGTGATTTTATTTGTACCAAAATCTTTAACAATAACAGAAATAATGTGTTTGTATTTTTTGTTACTCATTTGTTTCTAATAAAAACTAGCAGTGTGAAAAGAATGTGTGCAAATTTCTGTTCCTGAACTTGTAGTCCAACATGCAGTGCCATCTTACTAATAATAACTGAGCTGTAACATGAATGGGGACGGCCTTATAAGGTGAAGGAGCCACAGAGGCTGGGAACTGTGGAGTTATCTCATGCCCAACAGTTACAGATGACATCAGTGTCAGGCTGTCCCTCCACTAAAAAGGCCAGGACGCTCTCACTCAAAGTTTGTACTTTTACTGACCGCCCCCTTCTTAGCCCTCAGAGGCTGCATGCATGTGGTGCATGCCAGTCTACATCACTTCCAAAGGTCTGACTGTCAGCAGCTCTCAGAGAGAGGGAGTCACAAGACCGGCAGTATGGGTGGGTGCTCAGCCAGCTCTCTGTGTCACCAACAACAGCCCACAGCATGGCCTGGCTGCAAATGTTACGGTGAGGAATTGGAGGAATGATGGCAAGCAGTGTGAGAGACTCGTGGATCCTGTCAGCTCTGATAAGATCATGTGAGACATTATGGCTCCAAGTATCTAGTTTTAGGTCTAATGATTACAGTGATTTGTGTGTGTGTGGTCATCAACCGACATTGGCTAGACCATCAATGAGGTTATGTGCAACAATCATCTGATTCGTTAGCTGCTATTTTGGAAAAGCAGGGTATGTGGGCACAATTTCATTCAGCGCTCTGACAAGCCTTCCACTCTGAGGATGAAAGTAAAAGATCTACTCTGTACAATATATTCTTACTTTGGGAAACAAAGGCAAAGGCAGGCATGAAAAGTCTAATATAGCTGTGTCACTGAGTTCTACAGTTGTCTGAAAACTAAAAGCAAAATTCAAACGTCTGTGGCTGTTCCTACACCTGTGTGACAAATTCCCGGGTAAAATCAGGTTATATATTGAGGTATATATTGACCAAGTCCTGATGGCCGTAGCGGATGCTCTCTGAGGTGGAATCAGCCACAGCAAGAGCCTTTGCCCAGTAAGGAACACCATCAGTTTTGTTAGAGCTGGGGAGAAACCTGTAGAGGCTCCTTAAAATACATCTCCGGGCCTGTTGGCGACGGCGGTGATTGGGAACTTAAAGTTGACCTGGGGAAGCAGTTGAAGTTCCCAGAAGTGGTCGCCAAGACAACATTAAGGCCAGACATTGTCCTCACCTCAGTAGCAACCAAGCGGGTAATTCTTTTGGAGCTCACTGTGCCGTGGGAGGACCGGATGGAGGAGGCCCATGAAAGAAAGAGGGCAAATTACTCGGAGCTAGTGGAGGAGTGCCGGAACAATGGTTGGCGGGCACGATACCAACCTATCGAAGTGGGATGCCGAGGATATGTGGGCCAATCCCTCTGCAGGGCCTACAAAATGCTGGGCATCATAGGAGCCAGTCAGCAAAGGGCTGTTAAGTTGGCCTCCGACCCAACGGAAGTTGCGTCCAGGTTGTCGTGGATCAAGAGGGGAGAGGCGTGGCAAGTAGGGTAGCGCTACCTGGACACAAGCTGGGGCTTGATCAGCCCTGGCTGGGTCGCCTGGAGGAGGGGGTCTGATTGTTGAAAGAACCGAAACCCCCTGTGATCCCAGGTTACATCACTGATGATGTGTCCAGGGGCACCTGGACACATCATCAGGTGTATCTAAGAGCTGTCTTGTTAAAAACTTTTTTTCTCCCAAAACATTAACTTAATAATAATAAAACAATCAGCAAAGTGTCATTGAAACTGGACTAAAAGCTTTTCAGCTCACCTGTCATCATGATACATCAGTGGTCATCATGCTATGGCTAATCTATTTATACAATATAAAATCTTTAGAGGTTATCAGTTATATTATTATTATTAACAGTGTGAAGAGATTGGTTTTTACATCTCGTTTACATTAGTGACGTATTTGTGCGTAAATGCCATATTCTTTCAGCTTTGTATATATGTTATGCAAATTGGGTCTAGATAATCTGCGTGTGTCAGTTTTGTTTCGCAATTTTCTTAAATGCATCAGTGGCATTGTTTACTTTCTAGCTTTCTCATCATTCATCGCTACCTTTCTGTGTGAGTGTGACTTCTCAGTTCGTTCAGCTGAAGACAAAACCCAGTTAATGTTAGACATCAGGTTGAAGTGAGTGTTACTTCATTATTTTATTTATTTATGGCATGGTACAACAAGGAATGCTCTTGTTGTCTGTGGAACAACTATTTTTATGGCAGCCAACCACAATACAACCTTTTGGCATATTTAAAGGAAACTCTACGAAAATCAAAGAAAAACTATGAGGGTAACCTTTTGTTTTTTACCAGCCAAGACCCAGATGTGAGAAAATAAACCATGTTTAGCCACCGCAAACATTGAACAGTGTAAGGCCATGAACCTCATCAAAGAGTGGCTGCTTAGTCAGTTGAGGTAAACACCATCTTATAATCTTCAATATTAATTCAATATGTATTACTTAAAAGTTAAAATGTTAACTAATGAAATGATTATTATAAACTAGTCTCTGCAGTTTTGCAGTCCTCTGATGGACTCACATATTTCAACTCTGGAAGATGCTCCTCCAAATCCCTATAAATCTCCTTATACTGGAAGATCACATCAACGGTGTGTTGCACATTATGCCATTTTGCAATATCAGTCACTTAAATGACAGCTTTATAGTGTTATGAATAAAAATATAAAAGCCATAAAAAATTAGATGTATTTGATAGATATAACTATGTCATTAATGAACATTCCTATCATCATCCTCACAACCCAAACTTATCCTAATTTGTTTATTTGTGGATTATTACACTGGTGCAGACTGTGTGTCTGCGTCACAGCACCATTCAACTTCTGCATGAATTTTGTTCCGTTTGTGCACCATATATGATCACTCCACTGCTGTTCCACTACTGTAATGTTTCCACCCCCCACCCCCCTTCCAAGGCCAGCAGGTGTCTGTCTCCACATGAGCCAAGGCAAATGTGATGGGAACATAGACAGTTCTTGTAACAGTGTCCAGGCCCAGGCCCAGTGTCCAGGCCCGAGTCACCCTATCTGGCTCCTCTCGATGTGGAGGAGCAGCAACTCTGCTCTGATCTCCTGGATATCCCTAAGGGAGAACCAAGCGCTCGCTTCCATGCCCCACCCCCAGCCTAGCTCCAGAGGGGGGGCACCGGTGACTCACGTCCAGGCAAGGGAAACCTGGGTCTATGGTTTGTTGTCATCATAGGGGTGTTTTGAGCCACGCCTCGTCTGGTCCCTCCCCTAGACACCTGTTTTCCATGGGTGACCCTACCAGGGGCATAAAATCCCAACAACATAGCCGATACTCCTCCACCACGGTAAGGTGGCATCTCAGGGAGGAGTTCCAAGAATTAGAAAATAACCGTTACCAATTATTTTATTTTCCGAGAATTAGAAAATTAAATAACTGGTAAGGATTATTTAGAAAGAGCATAAATACAGTACTCATATGATCTTTACGTTCCACTAAAACTGTCCCTTTCTAACATGTTGGTGGAGACATCAGGCTCCTTTGGCTGACAAATAAACATACAATTTGTAATTGTGGTTTCCAGTTACACAACATAAAATAGAATACAATTATTTTCAGGATGTGGGAAAAAGAAAAAAAATTTAATTTACGCAGATCTTATTTGTATTTTCTTCCTTCTGACAAAGCATGCTTCAGATGTGTGGTGATGCAAATGTTTTTCTTGTTGTGCAGCAGCTGGGTGCACATGATTTTCTCTGAAAGCTGCCAATGTAAAACATTTATGAACCATATTCCTAACATAAAATAAATAACCTGGCCTTCAACTTGACTGTATTTAACATAATTTACACATTTGCCTTTTTCCAGATGCAGTTCCTGTTTTGAGCATTTCTCTATTCTCCCATTTATGATAGGTATGTTTTTACTGCTCAGTCTTATGACATACTACTGTAAAATACAATCAATGGATCACTGAAAATAGCAGTTTTTACCGTAAATGCTAAAAGAAATTGTAAATAGCTCAATTTTCTTTACAGTTTTCCACTGTACAGCAGTTTGTTGTAGCAGTAAACTCCTGACCTTCCAACAACAAAGAGAGGTTTTGAAGTTGCATGATTATGAATATGCATGATTAACTTAAAATATACATTGCCACAGTTTGCACAGTTTAAAACTCATTGACGATGGTTCCCGTCATCTGACACAAAGCAACTGCCAAAGAGGATGTTGTTGTCTCACAACTTTTGAGCCCAGATTGTATGACTACTAAGAATCAGACAATAAATGTTCCTAATTCTGCTGAAACGTGGACTGCATCTAATCTGATGATGCTGAGGCTTTGATTAATTATTAAATGAGGGTTTTTATTGTAGGAGTATGACACCTCTTAATAGAATTGCCATCAACTTTTTGTTGGACAGTGAACAGGGAAATTTCCTCCAATCATTATTGTGTATGGGACTTTATTGGCATGTGTCAGTTTACTGGATCAGAGGTTAAGTGAATCATTTGCATGATGTTACAAAAGAAGATTGTATCCCATCTGGTAATAGTTGTGAGATAACATTTAAAAGTAACAAGCTATCCCTGAGATGTTGCACCATACCCAAGATGGAAAAAAAGAGGAATCCAAACCTGTAATTTACCATTTTTCTTTAATTTTCTTTTTTCTTTCTTTTTTTTTTTGTTTCATTTTTTGCTATCATAAGGGTGACTTGTCAGCCCCATCTGTCCTTGTAGCTCAGCAAGCTGATAACCAATTGTAAATCATAATTCTATTGCTAATTTAAAAATATGATGAGGAAATGATGGTAAATACATGTTTGAGATTGTTCAACTTCTTCCTACAGGTCAGAGGTCAGGGTTGGACACAGAAGAAACTGTTCAAAGACTTGAGTGCTGCACATAATGAGTGTTAAAACCTGCAACCTTATGTTGATGGACAATCTTTTAAAAATTAGTCATCCCCTCTTGTACATGTACCCCAAAGCCCCCAAACAGTTTTGCACACGAGCTCCTTACATCACATGTTCATTCATGTGGAGCAACAGGAGATGAAACGTGATCGCAGATTTGTCCCGTCTGTCAGTATATCCGCAGAGAGACGTCCTTGTCACTGTTTCATTTCATGGTAAATGGCATGAAAGTATCCTGTCATGAATGTTACCAGTTATTACAATTAGTTAATTAAGACAAGAAAATATGCCTTTAAAGTTATTAACTCTGCCAAGGTCTGTCTGTATTTTAGCTACATAACTCAACTTATGGACAGATTGTGATGAAATTTTCAGCATATCTAAGAAACAGAATAAGGAACAAGTGATCACCGCCTGGATCCAGCAATTTTTTAAAGGATTCTTTACTATGGGGAGATAGGGATAATTTTGCCATTCGAACTTCTAACTCAAAAATAATGCCCACAACCATTGGCAAAACAAAAAAAGAGATAATGGCTTGGAGGTCTGCGTGCTCTGAGTGCTTTTAGTTATAAATGTGTGTTAAGTAATGACTAAAATATAAATAATATTTATTAAAATTTTCACTTACTAAATGGATCAAATTGTGATTATAGTTTTCTCTTTGGTTTGTGATGCTCACTAAAATGTACATTACAGCTGATCTTTTACCAATTACTGTGGGGAGGAAATGCTTAATGAAAGCATTGTGTACCTCTGGACAACTGCAGAAGTTTTAGTAATGCACTTTGTTAATACCCAAAGGCTGAAAACATTTACTAAAGTATAATGACCATTTTTTAGTATTACCGTAAAGTATTTGTGTATTTACTGAAGCTGAGCTCAACTTCCCATTGCTCATCTTCACAGGATGTGAACAATAAAATAGGAAATATCAGACATTTCTCTTTTTTCTTGAACAGTAAACATCTAATAATTTGAAAGTTATTAATTGACCATCATACAAATCAGCTGTTCAAATTTAGAGTTTACTATGAGACATTAAAATTGAGTCGTTCGATCATGAATCATAAAGTTTATCTTCCAAGTTCCAGCCTTCCAATGTCACCACACTGAATGGATCAAATTTTGATTATAGTTATCTTTTTAGTTTGTAATGCTCACTAAAATGTACAGTACAGCTGCTCCTTTACCAATTACTGTTGGGACGAAATGCTTAATGACAGCATTGTGTACCTCCGGATAACTGCAGAAGTTTTACTAATGCAATTTGGTTCCTGTTTAATAGTATTTTATTGTTTAAGATGGTTCATGCTGACCACTTTATGCCTGCATAAAATATGTTGCTCTGAGTCCACAAAACAAGGAGATTTCTGTGTAGTCCTGCAAAAACATCAACCAAAACTCTGCCTATTCCTTCACGAGTCAGCATTATTTCATATATGTGCAAAACTTTATTTTAATCTTTTCTCCTAATTAGAATTTTTATATTTTAACATTTGCTTTCATTCATATTTAGCCGGTGAAGGTACTGAAACAATGGGAAGCTGTGTAATAAATTGAGTGCACACAGTGCACACATAGTGTTTCATGCTTTAGCATTTTTGAAAAAATGACTACCTGGCAGTCAACCTGTTTTAACTTGTGTCTCATCATGTATTATTCACTTACTAAACACTTTCTTAAGTACACATTTGTTAACGCAAATAGCTAATCAGCCAATCATATGGCAGCAACCCAATGCATTCAGTCATGTAGATATGGTTAAAGGTGACTTCCAAAAGTTCAAACTGAGCATCAAAATGGGGAAGAAACTGGATTTAAGAGACTTTGAATGTGGTGTGTTTGTTGGTGCCCAATAGCCTGGTCTGAGTATTTCAGAAACTGCTGATCTACTGGGATTTTCACACACAGCCATATCTTGGATTTGCAGAGAATGGCCTGAAAAAGAGAAAACATTCAATCAACTGCAATGTACACATCTTCATATGGCTTCTCAACCTAATAGAGCAGATTTGGGATGCTTAAATTTCAAAATGGAGCAAAATCTCTGAGGAATGTCTCCAACAACGTGTTAAATATTACCACTACTCAACTTTATCCATCATTTTAAAAAAATAAAAATAAAAGAGGTAATGTGTTTAAATATTGCACATGCCGATAGTATCAAGTAAGCAGATGCTTTTTAAAGGCAGTTACTGCTTCACTGATCCAATGATCCATTTAGATAAAAATGAGATGGGTTTGTAATGTAAAACAGAATGCAGTGGGTGTGTCCAAACACTGCTGTTCTGTTGAGTCCCACATGATATGAAGTGTAGTGTTGCACTCGCGGTAGGCCCTGCCACAGATACACCTGCCACGCATCGCCGCAGTCAATCCCCTGAATATTAATCAGTCACACCTGCAATCAATCTGATCCCTGGGCCTTATATACTCCAACTCAACATTCACTCCCTGTCGGACCTCATTGCAACTCTGTTGGACTTTCCTGCTTTCCCCTTCCCGGTCTCGACTCACCTGGCTGATCTCTGGACTCGAGTGTTTTCTGCCTGGCTGCTCCTTGTGCACCTAAGGAGCACCTGTGTAAAGATCCGTGCCTGTAATAAATCCTTGCTCATCTTTGATCTGTCTGTGTGAGGTCCTTCATAACATGTAGCAGGTGAATCATAGGAAGGCAATAAAGAACAGATGAAAGGAAAATCTAAGGGGTTGCCAAATGTAGACCGAGTGTTTTCTAACAAACAAACTTTTTAATTTACCTGAAGAATCCAGGGAGATTTTCTAACCTCCAAAACCTTACCGGAAGAATCCGGGGAGATTTTCTAACCTCCAAAACATTTTAATTTATTTTAGTTTTAATCCCCCCACACAGTTTTCCCAATCTCTCCTCAGCAGCCAGCCGGTTTGTATGGCATAACACCTGAGCAACAAGCCCAATCAGTGAGGTTTTCAGTGACCACCCAAATTGTATGGCATAACATCCGAGCACCAAGGCCAGTTAATTCCTTTCAGCGTGCATTGTTGTCACCGTTAGGTTTCCAACACACTTTCCAGAATTAGGCATAGGTACTTTGTGAATATCACTTTGCATCTTGCCAGTGAGCTGAGCTGCTGTCTCAATAATTTCTGCCTGTGTATCCCGACTATAGACTATATATAAAAGATGGACAGAGCCCCCCCTGACATCACCTGTAGGTTTCTGAAGATAGAGCAAAAGTGAAACTCATTGGGCGGTTCCTACCATCGCCATCTTGGCAGCGTCACGCCTGCATGTTGCTCCCGGAAAATACAAAAATGGGCAATGTGGTGAAGCTGAGAGGGGGCTGTGAGCGTGGGGGTGGATGATTGATGTCTATCAAACTCCGAGTTGCCTGTAGCTAAGAGCTAACTGAGCAAACTCGGATCTGACGTGAGCTAACCAGCTAACGAAGGTAGGTGAGCTAAAGCTAAGGCACACTGTTAGCCGGCTAAAAACCATGTTAGTGCCGCAGATATTGGATATTAGAAAAAAATTCACCCCCCTCACAGTTGTCATGAAGGTAAACTTGACCTATTAATCTTAAAAAGGATTTTTGTACCATGCTTTAAGCATGTTTATTTCTGCTGTTTTAGGTCTTTTTACCTTGGGAGTCCATGGGGATTTTTTCTGTTTTGGAGCCAGTCCCTAGCAGATGAGGGGTGAACTGCAATTTTTTGCACTTCCACATAGGCTTCACATTTCACTGCCGGAGGTTGCCGCTTGATCCTGACTCACCCAAAACTGAAATGATACTCAACCTACCAATTTAGCAACAAAATATGTTCAGAGACTCCTTCAGCTCTGCTCCAGTAAACACTGATATTTTTACAGTATTTTTTTTTTTTAATATATATTCAGTTTTTCTTACAACAAAACAAAAATTTACCTAAACGTTTCTTTTGCCTCAGTGCTCTCAGACTGCTCTGTATCCAATTTTTTGAGCCAGAGAGAGCCACATTTCCCAATTTAAGACAAAGGAAAAAACTTAAATGTCTTTGATAGCCCTTGGTCTTCTATCACAAGGCCTGTATAATCCCAGATAATCAAAATTAAATGTGTCTGATAAATGTTACAACTGCAGGGCAGAACAAGAACAAGCCTCGGCATATGTCTGGATCACCAGTTCCTGTACAACCACGTGAACTGCACAAGAAACAAGTCAAACCTTTCAGACCACCACAGGGATTCTAAGAGGCCTTTGGCAGTTATTAACAGGATACAATTAACGGGACTTCCAGTTATTTGAATATGCAGAAAAAGCGGTGTTGTTACATGCACACAATGTCCGCAGAATAAATTCTTCTTTTTTTTTTTCAGAGTTCATTTTTATACAACTTTTTGGTTCTAGCCAGAGGCTCTGATTATATGCAATCAGTGCCCTATCTAAAGGTTGCCTTTGTTCATTGATGTTACCACAAGTAAATGCCAGTGCAATTAAAGGTGCTCTAGCCTTTTATTTTGTCCTAACACTACCAAAGGTAGTTGGTTTCAAATTTTTCTAATAATGACACAATATTATGACTCTATGTCCTTGCCTTACAACAACAGACGTGGATTCTGTTAATTCAAACAACTTGCTCGTGGAGATTCATGTAGGAGGCTGAATTAAAAATTTAAATTAAAAGACAACTACATTGTGATTGTTTATGATTGTGATATTTGTCAAACATTTTAAATTGGAACAATATGCAAGCTCTGTGTATTAAATGAATGTTCAACTCAGAATATTTAGATCATGTTTCCATTAGCTTGATATCCACTTTTATATTATTCAAAACTTTTCAGTCCATCACAGCTGTCATTAGACCAGAAGCAGTTTGCACTCTGGACAGGTCACCAGTTCATCACAGGGCCAACACAACTGACCAATAATTAACACCAAAAAAAAAAAAAAAAAAAAAAAAAAAAACCTCATAAAAATCTTACTTTTGGAAATAACTACAATAAATATTTTATAAAATATTGACAAATTAGACAAAAAAGAAGTTGTCTATACTCATTTAAACTAACCTACTATCATGTATTGTGTCCATTTTTGTATGCATTTCATACTTTATATTATCTCTCAATCTGCATTCCTTTTTTTTTTTTATTATTTCACAGTATCACGTGTCAAAAAAAAAACTTTTCTTCTCTGTTTGCAGAGTTTTACAAATATGGAAAAAAAATAGTTATTGATTAATCTCAAGAAGCTGTAAATAGCCTTTTTTTTCTCTCATATGTTAAATTTATCAATATTAGATAAATGTATTTGTTGAGGGTCAAACAGATAAAGGGATAGAAACAGATACTCCTGTCTCAAGCTAAAGCCAGCTCAACATGTGTGTCTTTGTGAAAAAATATTACCTGCTAACCCATGCTAATGCTAGCAGATTAGAACAATGTGGAGTTGTGTTTGTGTGTGGGAAGGTAACCCAAAGCAACAGAGAAACAAGTGGCCTCACTTTAAACTGAATTTACTTACCACCTTATGCAAGTTGTTCAATCAGTATGATATTTTCTGATGCACTGTCAAACTTAAAAGTATATTTTTGGTTGATACCAAAGCAGAAATGCCATATTGTAGGTAAGAAACACAGAGAAAGGCATCTTTTAAGGCAAACCACATACTCCGGTCAACCTTCTAGTTTTAAATGTAAAATTTGCCATGTAACTATTATGTACACGAAACAAGAAGTTAAAGGGTTTACAGTGCTTGTGTTTAACATGCATTTCATGTAGTTTGAATAATGGTAAGGATCTTAAGGTTAAAATGTGTTTTAATTTTTTCTGTATAGACAGTTAAAAGAAATAGTTAAGAGAAAGAGAACATAAGTTGCATCATTCAGTTGTATTTTGTGCTCATGTAACCTCGTTGGAAACAGTTAATGTAGTGTGAGGAAAATCAGATTATCCTGAAGGGCCATGTTGTAAAATGGACTGAAAATGATGGCCATCCGTTACATTGTTTCATGATTCCTGACTCATGTCAAGAATAAACCTTCCTATATGAAACTAACACCAGCTCAACGTGTGTGTCTCCTTTATTCTTCACCACAGCTCAACATGTTGAGACGACCAAAACTCCATTGCCTTCTGATTGTAATGACAAAGGGGCAACATATTCAGCTCTTGGGATTTTTTTCTTTTTTTGCTTAAAATAAGAAGATGTTAATTTCCCTCTTTGTATTTGTCTCTGCTCACACACACATAAGATACACAAACACAGACACAAAGACCCCGACATCTCAAATACCCCCCTGGGTGATCTGCAGACACTGTCAGTGTCATTGACAAGGCGGGCTTTGCACTCGATCACGGGTTCAACGAGGGCATTTAAGGGAGGGGCACGAGGGGGGTTGATTTGAGTGTTTTAGTGTCTGTGGGGGTTGGTCGTGCTGGAATATATCTGAGAAGGTATTCCTTGAGCGAGGGAGACTGAGTGTGTGCATTTTAATGCAGTATGTGTCACCTGGTCAGCAACAGCAACCTCTCAGAGCACACTGACTTGCAGAAGCAAACAAATTTGTTTTTCTTTGTTTTTTGATTTTTGGCAGACTGGAGCTTAGATTCGAGTCAGTGCAAAGGCAGGCTCTTCTTCCTCCTCTTTATCTCTCCTCAGCCACATGTACACCTTCTCCACCCCTTCCTCCACACCATTAGTTCCCCATCTTATATTCAACCTCCGAAGTGAAAACCTGCTGGTATATGCATATGCCACACACCCATCCGCGCACATCCCCCCCCCACGCCATGCACATACAAAATCACACACAGTGCTCCCATTTGATCACTTCATCCTTCAGCTCATAGCCTAACAAGGTTTGAAGGACCAAATTATAGAGAGCGGATCTGGGATGGACTGTAAACCTGCTAAACCAAGCCAGACCTGCCATCATGATCAGCATAACATAGATGATGCAAACATTAAAACTTACCAACAGCAATTCAAACCAAATTACTGAGTCACTGATTCATCCATAAAAAAAAAAAAATAGTGAATCTTAAAAGTTAAACAGTATGTACTGTTTTATCAGTTATGATAGCACTGGATTTATTGTACATGCAAAGGTTGCTTTTCCACATGGCAGTTTTTAGAAATGTATCTTTTTAAACCTCATGTGGATGATTGTGAAACTGAGAATGATGAAAATAAATTTTTGTAATTTGTCCGAGTTTCCCAAAATGAAATGAGGGTAAAATGAAAATCGTGTTAGCCCTTGGGGATTGAGATTTCATAGGTTATTTTCTATTTAACTGATTTAGGTATAGAAATTAAATGAGAGTAATTTATTATTAAACTAATAACGACATCATTAAACACAATAAAAAGATAAATGTGACAAATGCATAACCTTGTTAAATTACCACAATATGTGTTAGACCTATGGGATAAAAGGATAGAAGTGACAGTATAAGAGTAATATGTATGTAT
>JBAMHW010000015.1:26225074-26249987 GCA_037177495.1 Rhadinocentrus ornatus
TAGATAGATAGATAGATAGATAGATAGATAGATAGATAGATAGATAGATAGATAGATAGATAGATAGATAGATAGGCTTTTTTGTACATGCACCGTGGCTGATTTAGCAAAGAAACACAAGAAGACATTACAACTTTTACCTTAATTTTTGTCATTTGACTTTGAATCTCTTGTTGAACTATTACACTTTTCTGTTGCTTTCTGTAATTATGCTTAGAGACTAGAACTTTGTGGTTATTTTTTGCAAACCATCATCCTGAAGTCTGGGTCAAAATACACCCTTCTTCAACAGCAACTGTGCTAAAGGGAGCTTTTTTTCTACTTAGACATCACTCTGGGTCAGTAGAGAGACTGCTTTCAAGATATTTAACGACCTAATATGAGGTCTATCAAACTATACTGCATAATGAAAAATAAATAAATAATTATTCATTGACATATATATGCTTACAGCTACATTATAGCATGTCCTAAACCACTTATTGTGTGTCTCTGTGATGCCTGTAAATGTAAAAAAAAAAAAATGTTGTCACAGATACTGAATCAATGCATCAGCTAACAGTTGATGAAGGATCAGTCTAGCAGGTGTTAGTCGGGAACCTTCAGAGCTTAAATGTGGAAGCTGGAGAATCCGACTTGATATGTTAAAGTTGTGTAAAAAATGTGTGCATGGATGATGCGTGCCTTGTGCACTGTTGCGCGTGTACATTAGTGTGAGATCAATTACTGTGGTACAAGGTGAACCGTTTGTCACCAAGAGCTGGGTAGTAAATATGCAATTTCTCATGCCTAACAAATTCTTACCCACAATCAGTCCTGGTGATTGATGAATTTTTACTTCCATAGTAGGTGTTTACACTCCATGTCTCAAGTTTTGTCTTTATTTTAACTTGTGGTTGAGTGAAACATGAGCAATAACAATCTTGTAAACCACGTGAAGATCACATGTTTTGTACCAGTGGCCTAGCCAGAGCACAGAACACCTGTCAGATTTTGTTTCTGATCAGAATGACAGTCTTAAAAGTGATGACATGTTTATGTTTTTTCCCACAGAGCTAAATTCCTCAATTCAAGCCTCGCAATAAATGTCATATGTCACACAGCCAGCTGTTTGGCTATTGTTCAGAAAAGCTTTGTAAGACTGTTTGCATGAACATCCTTAGTAAAAAAAAAAGTAACAATATCTTTAAGAAGCAATTCTACATGAAAAAAAAAATCATTAGGTTTAATCATGTATTGATGAATCCTTGGTGAGTTATCCCCCTTATCTACTGTTCCCTAACCCTTTTATGGAGTCTTCTAGCTTCCTTTATTTTACAGTGTATGCTGTTAGGTTCCTCCATCAACAACCCTTTTATATAAGTGCTGAAGCAACAAACCATGTCAGTTTCCAACAACATGTAGTGAATTAGAACAAACACTGCCCCACTAATAATAATGATGCCCAGAACACAAATGCCAAGAACAATTGTAAATGGACGGTGGCCTTCGGGGGCCAAAATTCTTCTAGACATAAACATGTTTTAGTCAGTGAGTTGATCCAGTGCTGTAGCTGCAAAATGGTAAATTATCTGAGGGCCGCTTTGGGCTAAAGTCGGGGTTATCTGCCAGGCGCACATTCCAAAAGACTCCAAAGCACTTTTGTGTCAGCAGCGGTGTGTTTATTCTTTCCATCCATAGGTTCCAAAGTCTGTGCAATCCAATTTAAAGGATAAAGTCCTCTAACTGAGACACACTTACTATACGAAACAAAGCGCGATCAACAGAAATGTCACCACCACCGAGCTCACCCCACTTGCTCATGCATTCATTCCAAACACCAGTGAGTCAGTACGGGCACCTTACAAATTTCATGACACACACACCTCATGCTGATGCTGCGTGCACCTGTGCCACTTCATGAATAAAGTATACCAGTATGGCTCCTACAAGTGATCTCAGGTGCGATGATGACTGCACTTGAGGCAACTACTTCAAAATTGTGTACATGTGTGCTTTTTTCTTCTATGTGCCTTTTAAGGTGTTACTTATCCCTAGCACCTATTAACTAACGTTAGTACAGCAGTTTTAAAACTCAGGATTATCATGCCACATAGAGTTGATTATCCACATTAAAGTGATTAGATACCAATAGAAAACATGATGTATCAAATTTTTCTGTCATCAACTTTTGTATGTCCCAATGTATGTTTTGCTGTTACCTCTGGTCCACCTCGCTGTAATGTTGAACTGGTTCTCAATTGACTTTCACTGTAAAAGATAGGTTGAATTAAAAAAAGTATTTTGTTACATGCTGCACCTTTAAGTCTCTCATAACAGAGAAGAGAATGGTCTGAGGCAAAAGTGATGTTGAGTGAAAATCCATAATATAATTAATTTGAACTCCAGGGTTTTGTGTAAATTGTTTTAGATGGAAACATTTAACTTCTCATTCTGAGCAGCATTGATGTTTTTTATTTCATTTATGTTTATTTTTATTTATTTATTTTATTATGTTCAAATTAAATTATCTAAACAAACAAAACAAAACAAAACAAAACTAAAATAAAATAAAATAAAATAAAATAAAATAAAATAAAATAAAATAAAATAAAATAAAATAAAATAAAATAAAATAAATGCATAATTGTATGTATTCATTTTAGATCCCTCTAGCCAGTGGCAGAGTAAGTGAGATGGAACGTAAACAGCAAATGAATGAAAACAAGGACATAGAAAAACAATAAAACAAAACAAAATGCTGTCCCTATATGTTTAAAGGTCTACAGTTTAAGGTTTTTGAGATTTTCCTTCCACCCACTCAGTAAAGACCTGGTCAGTTATTCATAACACAACAGTATTGTCTTGTCAATTATTAAGACTAGTGTGTTATGTCAGTACTAAAAGTCTGTGTGTTCATGAGAAACACTGAGGCTTTGAGAAAACAGCAGCGTTTGACACTTGGGAAAAACTGATTGACATATACCGCTGACAACTCTCAACTACTGGAAACATGAACTCATGCTGATAAACTTTCCATGATTTAAAGGCAGAAACTCTTTCACTGAATATCCCCACTGGGCAGTTGAGGCATCATTTACAGATCATCAAAGGCAGAAGACCTTTAAAAGCTTACTTTAGATAGCTTTCTCTTCATATCCGCAAGCTTACAACTCAAACTACAGTTCATGGCGTATGTTTATAGATATTGACCTAAAAATGTTTGCCAATATAAACAGCAAGAACTCAGCCTGCAATGGGACAGGAGTCTGGAATATGAAGTGTCTGGCGCCTTGAGGACTACTCCACACCGTCCTGCATGTAAACGATCCCAAATATGACATGACCCCATGTTTGTGGTGACAGCGTATCATGATGGCCCAAACTTCAAAACACACTTCATTCCATAATCACTGATGCCAGCTTGACTGTGCACTGGGGTGGGTCACTGTGATGGAAGCTGGGGAACATAAGATTTTTTGGGAGGGAAAAAGTAGATATGACACATACAGCTGCTCATCTTAAAATGTACAACCTTAATGCACAAACTCTTAATTTGGCTGGATCACATTAAAACAAATAGGCTTCGTAGCAGTTATTTCCAACTAAATGACCTTTATAGTTGGAAGGAAAGCCAGAACCTCTCGACTGCAGCGACTGACACCTCATTAAACCACCACAGCCAAGCAGAAGCCAACAAACACACACAAACACACACAAGTATCTGTTTCTTTGAATCATTACGTTAGCTTGATGCTCCAACCCCCACTCCCCCCAAAAAAGAAAAAAACAACTGCCACAGTGGGGTCAAAATGATGAGTGAGTTAATAGTAAATGTGGTGTGACTTAACATATGCACACTTGTTTGCACACAGGTGCAACAACAACTACACTCCACTAGGCTTGCCTGCATTGTAGGAGACACTCTGGAGGATTTGTTTTGTATCAATGACACAGTTTGAGTGCATTTGTGGCTTCAAGCTCAGAGCCATTAAAGTAAGACTCCCTCTGGGCTTTGCTTGGAAAGTTCAAACCAAATATGCATTCAGTGTCATGCTAATATCACGTGTTATTAGTATAACGGCATGTCAAGGCAAGACAAGTTTATTTGTAATAGCACATTTCATGTACAAGACAATTCAAACAATTCAAAGTGCTGTTCTGGTGATTAAATTACGACGAGAAATTGGTTTTACTTTGGTCTATTTTGTCTGACTAGAAGGAGGACAGCAACCTCCATCCCATTGAGAAATTAGCTAAAATAAAATATGAAACACGAGGGAAAAATCAATCAAAGCACACGGTCACCTGCTGGTATGACTTTTGTGAAGAGTAACAACTGAAAACTGTTGCAATGTAGCTTTTCTACTGTAGGCTAACTAACAAATTAGCCGTTTTTGCCGTTTTATATAGCAAGTAACAATAAATTATCCGACTTAAACGGGAGGATAAAGTAGTTGCTGGACCCTCCTGCCCTGTTTCTAACACCCAAATAAACTTCACTGTTAGATTGCATTAATTGACCTATCCAGCAGAAAGCTACAACCCTCGCGTTAGCTTTGAAGTCCCTGCCTCCATCTGGTAAAAACTCCACCGACGTACACTCTTATTTTCTCCCGGTTATTTATTTTTTTTCTTTTCTTGGCTATTTTTTTCCTCTGTCTCACGTGCAAAGAGTATAGATGGTCCTCCATTTCAATGTAAGCTGGCAAGCTGAATCATCCATGCTCGTGTTGGCTTGTTTACATCAACCCCGCGCCCTCCCCCTCCTCTCCCCCCAAAACAGCAGGGACTTGCAGGTAAAACGCAAAAGGCTAACAAGTTTGTCCCCTTTCGGCTACTGTATTCAAAGATGGCGGTGCAACACGGCAGCCTCCAGTTGGGTGCACCACCACCTATGTATTTATAAACATCTAATTCTAAGCTACGAGAACGCTTTCATTTTGGATGAGACTGTAATTAGACTTTGGTAAAATATGTATTTATGAAAGCAATTCTTGAATTTTGTTAAGAAAATACCAAAAAAACTACATACTGTACCTTTAATGAAATGAAATAATAAGAAATTCAAATGGTCATTTTAAGGTTTACTATTCACTTTAATACTTAAAGTACCACTCTGTCTGTCCTCTCAGGACTGCCAACTTTTCAAGAATCCTTGGAATGGGATTTGCTAGAACCAACCAAAATTTTGTCGTATACACGGTAGCAAGTCATAAGACTCTTTTTGTGCAGGTTTAATCATAAAAAATAGCACTCATGAGTAACAAAACAATAAAAAAGGTATAAAAATAGGTCTTCAAAGTACCAACAGGAAATAAAACAGGAACCTACTCAACAACAAAAAAGAAGGGATAATAAGACATGACAGGGAATTTCACAATAATAATAATTTCTCAAGATGAGTGCCTTTGTCAGAGTGGCTCTTGGCCTTTTTTGGGGCCTTAATTATCAGCTGATGGTGGTGAGAACGTACAAAAATGAATACAGCACATGGAAAATAAGATAACAAGATTATCTTAACCTGCTTAAAACAGAACATACAAGACTGTAAAATTTAATGTTAGTGTTACTGAGATAATTTTGTTTGAACCTGCTGCAGATGATTGATTGTAAACTGAATAACTTCAGTCACTTCCTCTGGACGTGATGATGGACCTGCTGCTGCTGCTGTGTCTGAAAATGAAGACCATGTGGTTTATGATGTTAATCTTTGCCAATAATGATGTTGCATTGTTTAAGTGGTGCTGTGCAATCATAGTCAGACAGTTCCCAGTCAGACAGTTCCTAGTAAGGCAGTTCCCACTCAGTTCCCAGTCAGACAGCAGCTTCAATACAAAGCATGACTCAGTGACATCTATTGGAGAATAAATCTCAACATAATTTCTTTTAACATATTTGTTGGAGCAAATTTCTAACAATGACTTATAATAATGTCTTACTGTAACTATAAATAAATATGAGTAAATTCTGACTATATGACTTTTATTATGCTGGATTTTTAAAGCAAACCTCCAAATTCATGTAAGAGATCATAAGAAATCTATAATCTGATTTTCACTTGGAAGTTTTTTCTAACTTTAATCCATATGAATTTATACATTTGATTAGATTATAAATTCTCTATTTGTATGTTTCACTTTGTTTGACAACACACAAAGAAGAGGATTTTTCTTTTAAATAAAGTGTATTACCACCATATTATTATTATTATTATTATTTATTGTTCCATTTACAGAGGCAGTTGTTTGGAAGCAGCAGTAACAGGGTTAACAAAGAGAAGTGAATGGAAAATAATTCTGCTCATTTTATAAACATAGCAGGTCTTTAAAATAAAAGATAATAACTTGTAGATACACCTTATGGTGCCCCAGGACACATCATCAGTGATGTTACCTGGGATCACAGGGGGTTTAGGGTCTTTCAACAATCAGACCCCCTCCTCCAGGTGACCCAGCCAGGGCTGATCAGGCCCCAGCTTGTGTCCAGGTAGCGCTACCCACTCTTGATCCACAACCCCCAACAATAACAAATAAAAAAATAAAAAAATCTGAGTAATCGGGGCGTGGGCCCCTGTAGAGTCCCTACTCTCACAGTCTCTGTTGGCATAATTTATTAACCACGAAAGTCTTTTTTCAGACTCAACAGATCCTGTTGTTTAAAAATCAACACAAAAACTTAAATTTAGCAGCAGGCAGATGTAAGTCACTTCCCCAAAAAGCAGTGACATTGCGACACGTACAGGATCCACCAGCTCTATATTTTCATTTACCTGATATTACCTGCCTGCAGCACCAAAGGACTCAGAGTAACGTCTGTCTCTCCCCTAGCAGCACCTGTCCTCCCCTTTCCTCTTTAGTTTGCCTCATCACCTCTGCTTGTGTGTTATGGTAGATTCTGAGTTTGTTGCCTTAACACACACATCAAACTGCACATCGTTGCTGTTTGTGGGGCTTAAAATATCTCCACTCGTGTCGGACTGACCACTGACCAGTGGATGAACAGCGCTGGTACAACGCAACACTGCATCTTTTTTACATATGCCTACAGGCAGAAGAAGACGTAGTTCCTACCTATCCTGAAAGTTTAGTTATATAAAGTTAATAAGGTCTAGTATATTTTGGATAAAGATTATTGTGTCCTGGATGGAGTTTTTCTGTAACTGTTTTCTGTAACCAGGAACTATGCTGCTAACAGTGTGCTAATGCTAGCCATGGCTAGCTACGTTATGTGGAGAGTCAGAAGTTTTTTTGTGCTGCTGGAAAGTTTTCATGACATTTTGCAAGAAGTGTACAGAGGCTGTGACCACATCAGTCAAAAAGGACTATTATGAATGGCGGCCTGTAGCTGTAAATTGTGGAGCTTATGACCATGCTAACCCCAGCTATAGTAAGCTAGTGCTACTTACTCCCACCATTAACGATTCATTAACATAATTTTCTTACCTTTCGATAATAACTGAGCATAATTCTACTAGTATAAGATATCTTAATCAAGAAGTGGCTCTTTTTCTGCTTCAGCCACATTTGAGAAATTATTTTTGTAAATATACACAGAAATCACATTTAAAACTTGATTTATTACACATGAAACATCTGTAAACATTTTTTTGGTGTATGGAGTACATTAAACAAAATTATTTGAAAATAATAAAAAGGAAAGAAAAAAATATTTAGTTTAATGTTTTTTCATAAAAATGAAAACCTTCCAACAGAATATTTGATCATACAATATGTTTCATATCTAAAAATTCAGTTATGTATTCAAATTAGTGAAATAGATGTTTTATGTGAATAAATCAGTATATCAACCACTTTAGCGATTGCCTTGTTAATTTAATCCTACATATAATAGTAGGTTAATGAGACATGACATTTACCTGGAGACTATGTGTTATAAAACCAAAATCAAAATGTGTGAAAGGAATACAAATTTCAGGCTATTCTGTGTGTATGCAAAGTGTGTGCATCACAAGCTAAAAGCACAAGTGCAAGTTCGAGCTGATTATATGTAGGCCTGCGTGTGTAAGAATGTGTGTGCGCCTAATCAGCTGTTGAGTATGCTCTGGGCGTCACAGCCGTTTGTGCCAGCCATTGAAATGCTTTCAGGTCCACTCATGCAGCAGCAGAAGCAGCAGCGAAGGAGGAGGACTGAAGGGACCCACATCCAGTCTGCATATTGATTACCTGCATTTAGTAATGCTGGTGTGAGTGTTTGTGATAGATTTTTTTTGTGTTTGGACTGTTTGTCACTTAGTCTCCAGTAACTGTGTTGGGATACAGTGTTGAGAAAAGGTAGGACTTCTGTAGTTATAAAAATCTAGTCATTGGCATGAATTTCACCAGTGCGATTACAAGATCAACCTATTACTGACAAGATAAGTGCTAAAAATTATCCTCTGTGATGTTATTCTGGCTTTATCATCTGCAAGAAAAATGGTTTCACTGCAGGACTTTTTGGAAAAAAATAGAAATAAGAAGGGCATATAACAAATCAACTCTATTTACGTAGTAAAAAAATAAAAAAAATAATTTATTGCAACTTGCAAGGCAGACGCCCAAAGAGCACAGGGGTCCACAAGGCTTTGAACATTCAGAACCATTGTAATAAATGTCCACACATTAGTGTAAAGTTGTTATGTATTTAATTTTGGCTTTACGGAACTCAGCTAGAATTCATTATCACTTTTGAAAGCATAAAACCGCGCATGGTTTCAGCACAGACTGGGGCAGAGGGTCCGTGGCTTTTTAGTATTTGCATGAATCGGGTCCACAAGGAACCATTAAATTGGCTGTGATTGAAGGCAGATTGATAAGCAGGCAATCACAGGGAGGGCAGTGATGTGTTTTTACTGAAACTTAGCAGTAACAGGCTTAAACACTGATTTGTCTGAGTTCATGATGAAATAATGATTACTGAAGTAATTGGCAAAAGATTTGGTGTTTATTTGAGGATGAAATGTGAGGATAGTCACTTGTTTAAAATTTAATAAAGAAAAGACTGTTTTGTTCTCATGTTGTTGGAAGAGATGATTGAGCTTGACCTTGCTGACGGCAGCCTGATCGACGAGTTGATGGAGCTGACGGCTCAGAGCATCAGTCACCTGGAGATCCAGGAACGTTTCAACATCATCAAGGAGATTGGCCGGGGGAAATACGGCAAAGTGCTCCTTGTCACGCATCGCTTCAGAGGTATGACCTTGTACTTTTCAATCTGATGCATTAAATTACACCAGTAAAAGATATTACTAATGTCCTTGAAGTCCTTCTTACCTAAGAAAATTTAAGTAAGTAAGAAAGCAATGTGCTTTATGATTCTTGCATTAGTAATTACAGATGACCTCTGTGCCAAATAAGTATTTTAAAGAAAAAAACAACCAACAACAACAAAAATTTTGATCATTTGTTTTCTGGCAGTTTTTAAAAAGTACCTAAAATTTGTTCTCAATATATGAGTAAAAGTCTTTGTGAGATAACTGAAGTTAACTCCGCCCATTTCTAGTATCCAACTGTAATGAATTTCCAAAACTTTTACCTGTGAAGGTCTTCTGTCTGTAAGTCAGAGCAAACAAATTTCTCTATTGGAACGAAAAGACAAGCTTTCATGACAAAAAAAACCTTTAGAGTCCACTGTGAACAGAGTGGACACTACTAGTTAAAGAAAAAATGCTGTACAAGGCATAACTAAGCTCATAAATAAATAAATAAAAACAAACATGAATCACAACAACAACCAAAGTACCAGTAACGCACACACTAAAAAAGTAAACAAAAACGAGCTCTTAGAGGACTTAAATTTTACCCTTACATGTTGTTTATATTTTGTGCCTTCATAGTATGGAAATCTTACACCGGGTCAAAATTGTGGTGATATACCTTGATATTAATATGAAAACTTTGTGTTAAATATTAACATTACTTATAAGACTTTATCAATTCTATTTTTGCTTTGATTGGGGCACCACTCTTCCGTAGAATTATGATTGATTAATTCACAGCCCAGAAGAGAAAACTGTGAGTGTGTATTTTTATCTAAGAAATTATTTTAGTGAAATGTCTTATTTCTTAAAGCCGAGAAGTATATTTTTTTGAAGGGACAAGGACTCAGGTTCAAATTAACCACAGACACTGCCGAATTACGATAAATGCATACAATTTATTAACCACCAATAATCAATTAACAGCACAAGTTTAATCAAATCACATATTTAAGTTTTACCCATTTTACCATATCCCAAATAACCAGCAAAGACATTATTAAACACGTATTGAATTAAGGCAGATTAATAGTTTGGCTGAAAGTGAAACACAACTTTAGGATTTACTAAGAAAAGTTAATTATTCATGAAATATAAACACACATTTATACCATCTTCACAGATAAAAGATATACCCAGGAATCCGGGACCTGAAAAGAGAGTTCACATTAGCAATAATACATTCTCACTTGAGTTAGTGCTAAAAATATTCCTTTAAAGTTTCTGAAAGTCTTCAAAAATTTCCTTTGGTCCAAAAAGTCATATTCTTTGAAACGGCATTAGGAGGCCTTCTAACTCCTTGTTAAAATTCATCTTAATTTTAACTTTGCTCTAGTATACCATAGAACTTCGTATAACAATACTTTCTGTGTTTTCCTGATGTGGGGAGTCATTCTAAATCAATCTTTTCCTCAAAAATCAAACATTTAATACAGTTTTAAGCACTCAGTTTAAAGCAGTCCTGCAAGCAAACTGGTTATTTTCTTTGACACTTAACAAAGTCCAGATGCCGAGGGAGCGTTATCTTTGAGTTGATTTACAGGTGTGAAACTGTCCTGAACTGGGCTCTTTGTAGAAAGGAGTGTCGTTAATCTAAGAATAGTTGATATATTCCCAAGCAGGCTGATGCCTCAGTTCCTGCATTTAATCAACTCAAGATGGTTAATCAAGGTTTCTTTTGAAGCAAAAGGGGAGTCTGTGTTTCAGAGTGAACTCTTTATACATTTCATGCCAAAATTTCAGAGGTTCCTTCTTTATACCGTTCGTGGGTGTAAAAAGGATCACAGTTTTAAGATAACAGTTTCCATCTGTTTTGAACAAAGGGAGTGTCTTCTTCTTTGGGTCATAACCCTATAGAGAAGGGGGGTGAGATAAACCAGAGGACATTCCTGAGTCTTGGCCATTAATGTTACAAAATTCACCCGGTGTAAGATTTTCTTCATTGGAAGTGTCTTCCCCATAATTTAAATTACAAATATATTTAAAATGTCTTTTGTGACATAGATAAATGCATGAATAATTCTTCATAAATTTTCAGAATATCCAGAAAATTTCTGTTGATTTCACGTCAAAATTTGACTAATTATAAAGGGTAATTTGAAATATTTTTAACTTGGGTCCTTTGATTCCTCACAGTCAAGGTATATCCACAGAAAGTGCTTTTTGTGTTACTGACAGGCTAATATTATTATTAGTGTCTGACAACATTATGAAAAAGGATCCCTACAGAGCAATTTTTTTAAATTTAAGATACCCTTTGTTTAACAAGGAAATGCCACTATATCTCAGTAATTTTATGTCTTTGATCAACCACCACCCCAATTGGTTTGCATCTTTTAGACACCCATGCATTTATTTTAAGGATTTGTCACTACAAGGTTCACTCAACATTGTAACAATTGCTACCAAAATTACTACAGCTTCTCATGAGGCAAAATTCCTTTTTATATCAATAATGTTTAGAGTTATTAAATTACTACATCTACAATTTACCTCTTGATCCAGGCTGTTAAGGAGCTGATCCATCTCAGAGGAAAAAGCTGTCCTCCTTGCCCATTAAAGTCTTAGGAGCCTCGAGATGTGCTGCTGAAGGGCTGCTCTGAAGTTGTCCATTATGTTCTTGTTTGTGATGCAATAAAACTCTTACCTAATCTAAAAAAATATCAACAATATTTGCGTGTTAAAATAGGCATTGTAAGCACACATAACTCTTCTACTCTTTTAAAAAAGACTAAATTATGAACACCACATAATATATCCTTGGTTCTTCTGCTTACATCTGCCTGAAAAAAATAGAGCAGGCCAGCGTTCCAGAACCTCTGACACCATAGGCTGCACCTCCACGATCTCCTTGCGCCTCAAGGAGAAAGTCAGCTCCATCTTTTGTCTGATGAGTGCAACATTCATATTCTTTTTCTTAAACTGAAACAGAGCCAGTGCTTTATCCTCCAGTAAGTCATCATTATGGTTTTCTGGATGGTCAGGGAAATAATTAATCTCACCTCGCTTTGCTCTCTTCAGAGAAGGACTTGCACAATCATCTTCACACCTCCTCTTTTTCTGGTCAATGCTAACCTCGATAAATGCCGTCTGACGCAGCTTGGATCTGTAATCGCCAAGTTTGTATTTTATGCTAATTTTCCATGCTTCATACCCTGTTTTACTGCCGGGTTCTGGAAGACTAGAAGTGTCTAACGATGAGAGCAGAAGCATCTAACTCAATCTGGTCTTGATCAGGATTTTACTTCAAACACTGCCTGAGCAATCTTGTCCAAAATTTCTATCCTCGTGTCTCTTTTTAAGCTGATATCTTTCTTGGTCTTTTCATATGTCTCATTGCCTTTGCACAACTTCAACTCCACATCATAGGAGAAGGATGGGATAAAAAAAAGGCCACTCTGAGACACCTCTCAGATAGTTCTTGATAAAAGCTGAGGGACTCTGGAGTGACTGAATAAACTGGCTGTTTCCAGGGAAGACCCTGAATCAAAAGAGTCGACACTTGCTGAATAAGTGCAGACTCATCCCAAAGAATGTGCAAGATAGCACGCTCAGGTGGTAAGTCATAAATGTCAATCAAATGTCAGAGTGCATTATTAAAATCTGGGTCCTCATATTGTAGTGTGAAGCTGCCTTCAAGTTAAAGACTTTCCTGAAGAATGGTTTGCAATTGTTCAACTGATTCAGGTACTCCAGGAAGGGCCACTTTACGAGACATTCTTGGGGAGATTTTCACCAGCAGCAATAACCCAGCCTGTGTCACAAGAAAAAAAGACCGAACACAGAAGGGTTAGGTTGCAGAGGATTAAAACAAGACAGGAAAACAGGAACACATACAGAAATGACTGCATCTGGTTGGAATAGGAGAAAAGGTGAATATGAGAGTTAGAGCAACACAGTTTAGTCTATAACCTGTAATCAAAGTTCACTTACCTTTCTGTCACTTTAGTGGAGCAAGCACACTTTTGGAGTCCCCAGCACCTTCCCTCCCACTGTGTATGCAACCAATGGATGATGGTTGTTGAGGGCCTGAGGATCAAACATCTCAATGTCAGTGTAGATGCTCTCCACAAGCTCAAAAGACCTAAAATGTTCAAGATACAAAGATGTGAGCTTTTCGCCAACAAAGGCTACTTTTTCAGGGTTTACTACTATAGTCAATTTTATAGAATTCTGGCAATCCACTGCAGTGTCCAGATGAGAGAATCATAACCTCCACATATCAGGTCCCATGAAAATAAATGTCTTTAGAAAGGGACACGGTATCAAGATGTGGATACTTTTATCTTTATCACTGTGTGCAGGGCAGCATCCAAAGAAGATGTTTTGATGGGAGTTACTTTCTCCACATGTAACATTGGCTTGAAAAGACTCTGGCTATCAAACTGGCATGCCATCATCTGCTGGTGTTTTAAGGACAGTGTGAGGAGTACATTTTAAAAGTTTTGGACATCATGCATAGTCTTCTTAAAAAAAAAGTGTTTTGACTCAAACCTCATTGTCCATAATTCCACCAATGGACAAAAGCAGCATAGAAGGTAAGGATAATGTGCAGCAAAGTGGTGCTTTGGATGCAGGCTAAAATCAGGAAAAGTGTCTGTGAGTAGGCCTCTGTGACCAGACAACTTGAGCTCCAAGTAGTGCAATAATTTCATTGAAAAACAGATGACAACAATTTTAACTATTTCTTTGAGGTCCATCAGTATTTCCCATACAGGTTCTTGTTCTGGTATGCAATTTCCAATGAGAAGAGGGAGAAATTGTAACAGAGTCTAATTTTCATGGCCATTGCCACCTATGCGGCCCTGTGCAACAATTGCTTTATAAATTGCCTTTGGTTTATTTACCCTGTCAGAATAATTGTATGGAAATGAATTACTTATGATATTCAGTGTGTCCAAAGTAATATTGTTACGGTGGTACCAACGGGGATGAGTTTGGACCCCAAGGCGCAGACACAGACCCACCAGGAGGCTGAGATGGCTTAAGCAGAAACAGGTTTATTTATGGCTCTGGAATCAGAATCCTGGATCACTACTGAACAGGCAGACAGGCTTGGCTGGGACTGAAGAGAAGGCAGATCCTGAAGCTGGGTGCGGGACAGGCTGGCAGGATCAGATACACCAGGATTCTGAGCAGGAAAACAGATGCTGTTAGTCATGAGCAGACCTTTCAGGAGAAACAGACAAATGCAGTCAAGAGATACCAGATAGGTAAGTGGACAATGGTCTGCTGTTTAAATATTGCAGGCAGTGAAGGTGGCTTGATGCTAGATTAGATCCTAGTGTGGTGATCAGCCCAGGTGGAGTGATTGTAGTCCTGGCAGTCCCTCAGGCCAGGTATGGACATGACAAACAAAGACAGACAGAGGGAGCCAAACGCACACATGTACATACACACACACACAGGAGACAGGAACCCTAATAAATATAGCCTTTTGAAATAAACATCTTCAGACACAAAGATAGTTCAGCAGGAATAATACCTTAAAAAAAGTCATGAAATATGTCTGGAGGAAAACCAGTGACAGGGTGAAAATATGTCAGATGCTTAATTAGAACATGTTCACTTTTAATACCTTTTACATGTGGAACATTTTCATGATGAAGTTGTAGCAGAAATCTATTGTGTTGTTCTCTGGAATTAAACAAAATCTATAGAAATTCTTTACGTTGAAACTTTTCTAAATCCGGCAAGTGCATGAGCTCCTAAATTGCCTGCACAGACACAAAAAACTGAACCTTTTACGTAGTTGTTTAAAGTTTGCACAAAGCCCCCAGTTTGTTCCAGTGACTTTAAATCCTTGATTAAAGGACTGATTAAAGGACTGAAAAACCTTTCAAAACCAAACTGTCTTTCCAAGAAGAGCTAAATTAATTGAGTGTAAAGTGGAATGAAACTGAAGGTATATTAAGAATATCCCAATAAACAGCTGTAATCTTATGAATTTTCCTCGATGTGCCCAATGGGTTACACAATTCAAAATCATCTATATATAGACATAATGCAAAAATAACTCCTGTTCTCAAAAATGATTATTTTGCTAAAAGTAAGAACCATCTAGAAATTTCTTGTAAAACCCTGAAGTAGGGTTAGGCTCTATTAAAAAAAAGCTCAATAATCGGATTCACAGAAACATTAACAAAGGCTTTTCTTGAAGTCCGGTTGTACAGAAACTCAGTTGGTTCATTGATGGAGAAATGCTCTCTTAAATATGTGTTTCTCCTATAATCTGTTGATAATGTACCCTTATCTGATGCAGTAATAAGTACTGGATTTTTTGCAAACACAATGTTATTTATCTCTTGAATAACTTTGTCCTCAATTTCAATATTATGTTTTGCAAAAACCTCTTTGAGAATGTCAGTTGTATGAAACTTGGAAAGCGACAAAATAGCAATAAATTCTCCTATAATTGCCTGTATTGCATGTTTTGGCACATATAGCAGACACTGCATATGAAGAAACAGGGAAGCTAATCTGTGCTCAAGTATTTCGGAGTCTACATTCTGTACACAATCGGGTTCACCCTTTTCTGTGGAATCCAATCTAGAACTACTTGTCAATGAAAATCCAACTTCAGAATCAACATTACATGGCTGGTCTGTGTCATTAGACTGAAAATCACTAGCTACTCTTCCTGTTGTCAGAAAATCTCTCAACTTGTGGTTTTTATGATTCCACGATGTATATCCAGTAAAACTATTAAGGCAGTTGCTTTCAAATCTGCACCCTCCGAATGAGCAACACACTATCTCTCTGCGTCGAAGGTGATGATGCAAATGAATTAATATTTTTACAGCAAATGTCTTTGTATTCACACAACCAGCACTGAAATGATAAGTTCTCTTGACTTTGGATAGTCCTGTGCAATCTTGAAAGATGTGATTTCGGAAAAAAAATTTTTTTCGAAAAGTGCAACAGCAGTCTCTGTTGATGCAAGGCCAGGTTAAACCTCTGTGATGCAGTCGATAATGTTTCAACAGAACAGCTTCAACGGCTTAAACTTTTTTTAATCAGCAGACAAGCAGTAACCTCTAGGTATTTTATGACTAACACAATATTTGATACAGCTTGATTGGTCTATCCTGCTACTACACTATTATGATCATATTAACTCTGATATAAATCACATCTTATTATTTTAATACTTAAATGGCAGTAGCATATATGGATTTATTGAACTCAGCATGATGTAAACATTAATAAACAACTCAATAAAGTGTCACACAAATATCTCCATGTTGCCCCTGTGTGATGTTCAGTGACAGGTCAGGAGAGTGTGATGACAGAGAGCTTTTTATATTAATGAAGGGTGTACTTTGAAACTGCGACCTGACCACGTGTCAGCTGTTTAGCTGTAGTTGAGTAAAACTCCAGCTGGTGCAGCTGAGAAGCTGAGACCCAACTAAAATAGTGCAGACACGCTGTACCGGTGTACTATTTATCAAAACTTGGTCACCATGCTAAGGCAGCGTGTTGATTTGAGCTCCATTCATATAAAGTTATTCTTGCCTCTTTTTATCATTGAACATATTGTCATAAATGTGCACAATAAATGCCGATATTACGGCTGATTAATGCATTTGAGATTATTTATAACTGAGAGCAAAATAACTGTAGCCTACCTTCGCACGCTCACCTGTCGTTTATCTGAGTTACTACACCCGAGTTACCTGAGTTATTACACAGATAATAATTATTTTATAGTTTAACGTTAATTTATTAAATCTACAATCTCAACACAGTCATTTACTGAGACCAGCAGACGATAGAGAACTGTGTGGCAAGGTAGGCCTGTTGCGATAACAAATTTTGCAGTCTGAAAAATTGCGCAAAGCGATAATGTTGTCATTTTGAGACCATTTTAAACTAATATAATGATAATGCCATAATAATGCAAGTACACCCTTTCAAAATTGCCCTTCAAAAAATATATTTAAAAAATATAGCTGTAACAAGTTAGCTAACATAAATTAACACAATGCTAACCAGTCAGAAGATAACATGTCTGTCCTGTTTGAATGGTACAGACAAGCATGCAGTTAGTTAGTTTGCTGCTAGCTTTCGCTAATGTCTGAAAAGCTGGTTGGGTTTAAATATTCAAAATGTTTAAATATTCAAAATGTGAAAAAAATTGGCTTTCCCGCAGTTTACAACAAAGAAATATGAGTTAGCAGAACTGTAGCCCATTGTATTGAACCCCAACTTAAACATATAAATATTAATAACTCACCTAATTGTTTTGGAGCACACAACTTGCTTGTTTTGTTGTGCTAACTAACATTATTGCCGTAAATGTCAAAAATGTATTATTTCCAGTTTTACCTACTTTAATTACTGTTTTAGGTTGTTTTTTTTGCAGTGCACCACCCTCCAAACCCAAATTTGTTTGTAGTTTATTTTATTGCAGCAGGAGTTTGCAGGTGCAGATCTGTGTTACGGCATGACTTCTGTTCCCTGTCTACACCATATATGATCACTGCTCTGCTGTTTGACTACTTTACCGTTTCCCGGTTCCCCAATGCCTCCAAAGACCAGCAGGTGTGTGTTTCTGTGTAAACCAAGGAAAATGTTGCGGGAACACAAACAGTTGTTATGATTATGGATAAGTATCCATGCTCCCTTGAACTCTGTCACCGCAGTCTCATAAATAAATAAGATAAAAATAAAGACAAAACTTCCATTTATCCAATTGAATAGATATGGGTCAAATTTGACCCAAAACAGCCGGAGTGTGCAAAAATTTCTAGTTCCTACAAAACAGTATAGAATTTGAAAATATTTTCATTTTTGTGTATTTTGTCTCACTTTAGGACAAGTCACTAAATTTCAGACAAAAGAATGATATTAAGGATATTTTCACCGCTGTCAAATGTCAAAGCGGGTCAAGTTTGACCCGAACAGTATGTAAGTGTTAAAAACCAAAGGAGTGTGTGTGTGTGAGTGAAAAACTAAAGAAATGCTTCAGGATTTCAGGAAAAAATTGGGCATAATGCAAATAATATGTCACTGAAGCAGTGAGCACAAGTGTTTGTTATTCCTAATTCTTCAGCATTATGAAGATGATGTTGATATTCTGTGATAACTCTGATATGGATGATCTTCAGGGACTCCCATGGCCTTGAAGGTGATGCCTAAAGCCTCAACTAAGCTGCAAGGCTTTCTGCGTGAGTACTGCATCTCCTTACACCTGTCCTGCCACCCCTGCATCGTGGGCCTCTTTGGCATTGCTTTCCAATCTAAAGAACACTACTGCTTTGCCCAGGAGCTTGTCATTGGGAGAGACCTCTTTGCTGTCATCCAGCCAAAGGTGATTCACTCATTATTACAATAGGACTGAAGCAGCTATGCTGGCAGAACTGTTAGTTTGTATTTAGATACACTGTGCTTTAAGGTGAATGCTAACTAAATAGTTTGTCAACATACTAATAATAAAACCAACATGCAGGTTGTTTGCTATTTTCTTTAGCCTGATAGCATGCTCGTGTTAACTTTCACAATACAAAATGTACTAGCAGCCTCAGATTCAAATTTTGACTCATTATTAAGGTAAGGTATTATGTTTCATTCTGAGGATGACTCTCTTGGTAACAGTACTGTAGAAATGTAGAGCTTTGGTTACATGATACCTATAGCATATTAGCCACAAAAAATAAAAAAATAAAATATAAATAAAAGAGCACTTAACTTGCTGATGGCAGATTTTGCAAAGTCTGAATTGGAGCCCATGTTAACTTTCTTTACAACAAAAATGCCTTTCTTTAATGCCTCCAGGTGGGTATCCCAGAATCCTCTGTAAAACGCTGCGTCCTCCAGATTACCAGTGCTTTGGAGTTCATTCACAGCCATGGCTTGGTGCATCGTGATGTTAAGCCTGAAAACATCCTTCTTCTGGACAGTCACTGCTGTCAGGTCAAGCTAGCAGACTTTGGGCTAGCCCAGAAGAGAGGCACCCTTATACGCTTCATCACAGGAACCCTGCCCTACATGGCCCCAGAACTTTGCACAGTGGCCCTGCTTGATGGCCAAAAAGAAGTGACTGCACCACCTTTGAGTGTGGAGCCCAGCCTGGACATCTGGGCCTTTGGAGTGGTTATCTTCTGCATCCTCACTGGCTACTTCCCCTGGGAACATTGCATGGGCTCAGATGACTTCTACCAGGAGTTTGCAGACTGGTGCAGAAAGGAGGAAAGAACTTATGATGAGGAGGACATTCCCCCTTTGTGGAGAAGGTTCACACCTGGAGCCATGGAGATGTTTAGTAAGCTTCTATCTCTGGATGCTGGAAAGAGGTGTACGGCAGGGGAAGTTAGAGCATTTGTGGAGAAGGGCTGGTTGAAGAAAGAACATGGCAACCAAGAACAGTAGAGAGCAGGGCGCAGGTTTTTGCTTCTAGGGATGATAAGAGACATAGAGAGGTAGACAAACAGCCTAACAACATTAAGAATAAACTCACTTTGCAGTTTTGAAACATGATATGAACATGACAATCTGACAGGATCAGTAGTAAAAATGAAAATATAGATCCTTTATTTAGTGCAAGGTAACAAAGATAAAATATAAAATAAGTAAAAATTACAAATACAAAATATAAAAAAAGTTTTGTTCCCAAATGTCCTAAAGACGTTCAACATACAGAATAAAATCTCCCTTGTATTTAACTAATTGCCATTATTTGGAAACCCCAAAACACAAATCCAATTCACTTATCTTTTCACCACTTTCCTCTCACATGCAAATGTGAGCCACATGAACTAGCAAACAAGCACTTATTTGCAGGTCAATGGTTCTAATGCTTTATGTCACTAAAGAGACCTGAGTTCAACTCTGAGTATCTGCCAGAAACATGTCTTTTTTTACTTTTTTATGTATCAATATACTGCCTAGCCAAAAGATGAGGAAGAAGAAGAAAAAACTCACATGTAGGTTTTTGAACCACCTTTAACTTTTCGCTAGTATCAATGTTAAGTAGTTCAAAGTAGTTTCAACTCCCTCATTAGTTATTAAATTTGCATTGTTTGCAGTCCAATAATTTCACCCCTTTGAATCAGAGCAAGATATTTTCCATGTGAGAGGATACACATCCATTCCTGTGTTAGGAATGAGACAAATACAAATTTTGATTAAATTTTCAGGAATTCTCTGAAATGGAATTAGAAACAACAGATTAGATTTTGGGGTTGATCCGGATCATCGCTTGGATCCAGGAATTTTATTATTATTATTTTTTTTTTCGTTTGAATCCTTTTATCATTCAGAAGTAGACAAAGCTTCAGTAAATAAATAATGAATTGATTAGCATGTGGTATTACTTCTAGCTTGTATTTAAAAAAAAACCCATATCAAACACTTACTAGCTCACAACATTCACTTGTCAGCTCAAATATAATAAAATAATTTTTTTTTAAAATGTTTTTATATTTTTTTCAATAATTTGAGGAAGGACAATTAGAAAAAAAAACATTATATAATGTTAAAGTAATGAAACAGAGCACTGTAAAATGCAACTTTAGCTGTCACTAAAGAGACCTGATTTCAACTCTGAGTTAAATTCAACACTGATATTGATTTATTGTGTCACACATTGTGAACTCAATAATAAATGCACGCTGGGTCAGGCTGGGTCTAGTTGCAGCTTGAGATGAATATTTTCTCAGCATCTTGTCAAGGATGTCTACTCCTAACTTCTACTTGCTGATAATCTGACCTTCTCCAAGGGGTGCTTCTGCCACTGAACATTGCAGTCATTTATGTGGTTAGCCTTGTCTTACTGCAGAAATTCATAGATATTGATTGGTCATTGATACTGATTTTAGAATATCCCTACTACTAAATGTTGACATATAATGTATTATCTGAAATCATCGTTAAAAAAAAAAGGACTTTTCCCTATTTGTGAAAGTTTTGTTCTATTGCAGTGCTTTTTTTTTTTTTTTTTTGACCTTCTGGCATGTAAGTAATGAAGTATTATAATTATAATATAGTACCAAGTATTTACAAAGCTGCTTCTTTGTTCGCCCACACAGTTGACATTGTTTATGTAAGAAGTTGTGAGTATAAAAATGGAAATAAAAGTTATCTCTGATTTCTTTTTTCAATCATCTGTCATTGTTCACTTTATATTTAAATTCATTACCTTTGAAGTCAGTTTTAATCCTCCTTAAAAAAAAAACTTTTTTACCCTAAGAAAAAAATTGTGTAAATAAGTAATTTATTAAATAAGTCATAAGAAAATTATTCATTTTCTTTTTTATTCTTTAAACAAGCATTAGCCCTAACCATATATATAAAATATTATTGAATTTTTAACTTTTTTTAACCCTTAATTTGCCAAGTTTTTATTTCATTGTCCAACAATCTTTTATAGTACAAAAACACAAAATTCAAACAATGTTCAATAAACTTTATGCAAACTGGATCATTGTTGCTTTACTTATTGCACCCAGGTAAATATGAAAAGTTAGTAGCAACATTAATTTATTTTCTTTATTATTTTTGCTCAATGTCAAATATTAAGCGAGATACTGCCATCAGATGAGTCACTGGACTATGACTATGGATTATGTACAATGACTAAACCCCCTGGGGGGATAGTCTTTATCATAGGGCCGGGCGATATGTTGTATCATAATATATTTCTTAATTTCAGTCGATACAATATAATTCCGATATCGATATAAACAATATAAAAGCCTCAGAAAAACTGCCAAATATGTGCACAACAGATGGTATAAAACTAAAAATTATTTTGCCAAGTCTATGAAACTCCTCCAGTATAACATTTTAGAAATCAAATCAAAGGTCAAATAAAACTTTTACCTTTCTCAATATTAATAGCTTTAATTTTAACTACAACATAGGCTTATTATGTTATTCTTAAACATTTAAACAAATGTGCTTCAACTAGGCTTAAAAATAAAAGTGCAAACAGAAAAAGAGAGTGAGCAACAATTGGTACTTCATTTTCTGACTCAACATATTCTCAGTGGAAATGCTCCAGAGGCACTGTTGCCTGATCAGCAAAACATAATAAAAAAAATTTAATTCTTCAGTCAATATTTTCTTTGCATTTTAGTTTGATTTTATTAAATGTAATTTGTTTTTTAATTAGTAGTTTGGAACATGTCACTCTTCATTAATAGACATTAATATCTGATGGTAAGCCAGCACGGGATCAGCCAGCAGCAGCTATGTATGTTTTATTTCCAGACTGGTGATGAAACATAGCTGATCTCCTGCTCTGAATGCAGCTGGGAATTGCGTGTGGACAAAATCTTGTATAAGTGCTTTTGGATTTTATTTTTTTTTCTTTTGAGAGGGGGGGGAGGGGCTGCCAGCACCTACTCCTCATTGAGAACGCCTCCAATAATACCAAAAAAAAGTCACTAGATCTGTCGCTAGTTGCTTAAATAAAAAGAGGGACTTGATGGGAGTGAAAACGAACGGGACAAACTTGCTAAGTTGGCGACACTGAGCCAAACCACCGAGTTGGTCTTTCCTCTCTTATCAACTATTTTGTCTGATTTCTCTTCACTTGTAGAAGCTTGTTCAGTCACATTTGCATTACGGTCATGAGCACTTGTTTTGTAGCTGAAACTAGCAACGTTGGAGCTTAGCCTAGCCAGCATTTTGAAAATTTACCGTTGCCGCTGCGGTTTCAGCTACAGACAACAACACGACAATGACAAAGTCAGTGACAAATGGACCGACAAGGAGGTCAAATCTCTTTTGGCCATCTACGCCACCCAGGACATCCAGAGAGCTTTCGAAGAGGCAGAGCATGAACACGGCGATCTCTTCATAATCCATATTAGCTTGATGGTGTGCTCTTGTTGTTTTTCGCGGGTTTTGTTGTTGTGTGGCGCAAAAGTCACACGTCACTGTCGCAGACGGTTGCATCACATCGGTCCCGCTACCGCCCCCAACTCATGTGCGAATGCAGCATGAAACAGTTCCCCTGGGGAAGGGCCGTTCATAGAACTAGGGAAGTTCTAAGAACTATTGACTGGAAAACTGTCATCTTATACTGTATGTATATCAACATATTGGAAATGTGTTCAAAACTGATATTACTGTAATTCAATAAAAGTATATTGCAATATATATTAATAATGAATTATTGTCCAGCCCTACATCATCATCATCACCATAGTCAGTCACTGTCGATCTCAGAGATCGTATCTGAGGTGTCACCACTCTGCTTACCGTCCTCTGGATTGCACTCCATGATGTTTTCTAGGGCCTCTGTTACAGTGTAATGATGGTGTCAGGTAGGAAATGAGAAGCTTTTCTTCAACATATTTTATACACTGTGCTGCAGACACAGTTGCGTAAACAAAGATGAGGTCTTTTATGGCTTTCACAGTGACTGTAACTTTCATGTGCAACAAAATGTTCTGTTTTTATTATTTCAAATAAGTGCAGGTGACCAGACAGTGTGTTTTATGGTTTTTATAAAAAAAAAAAATGTGGTTGTGCTTTAAACGTCTGAATAAAAAATTACACATGAACTGGAAAATATGGAAAATACACAACCTGTGCTCATATGCATTAATCACGCAGTAATACAACGTGCACGCTGTAAACAATTACAAGTGCACTAAAACACTACAATTCAAATACATATGTTCCCTTATATACATACTCAAACACACAGACACAAACCTAAAACTGATGAGCTTATTTTGGCAGCAGAGGACAGAGGATAACATGCAAGCTCTCCTTGGCAGATAAAGTGGGTATTTTCCTTATTTGGTATATCTTGTGAAAATCGGGAAGGGAATCCCTCTGAGCACAAACAGAAAGCCCTTGGCCTTAAATTAAGTGGAAATGAAAAAATGAATTCTTTATACTTTGTATTCTAATGGAATCAAAAATAGTTATTTCAATGGTTTTAAATGTGCACATTTTTGTGCTTAGGGTGCAAATGAGGAATAATTTTGGTAACATTGTTTACAATAGCCTAAAAATAAAATAACACACAAAAAAAAGGAAGAACATAAAAATCTTTTGCATTCCTTATCTTTAAAATGGGTGAGGGGGAATATAAAATATGCTAACAATTTATATCCAAAAACACACAAATGAGCTTGGGTGTGATTAAGGGTAAAGTCACATCACTGACCCTTAGAACCTTTTCTTTAAGTAATCTCTTCAGACTACTTCAGCTAGATTTCTGTCTTGGCACATGAGACACCACGGGTGCTTTCAGGGTGTGATGTGTCATGATCTGAGAACAGCAGAATCAGATTTGGCCCAGATCCTGAACCTGCTTCTTCCACTCGTGCTTTACATGCATTTATAGGGCATTAGGCTAACCAAGGTCATCTTTCAGCTGACCCCAGGGCCCAAGTGCCCATTCAGCCCTGTCATACAAACACTAATACAACCAATGTAAATCCCACTGCAGAGTCTTTGTTGGAGGTTGACTCACCAACTATTTGAGGTAATATTCAATACTCTCTCCGAAGGCATTATAGCCATGTTGTGCATGCCTCTTATGTGTAACAAAGACAGTACAACCCGTGTTTATCTTGTCTTGCCTTCAATTTAAAAATTAAATTAAATTAAATTAAATGAAATTAAATTAAATTAAATTAAATTAAATGAAATGAAATGAAATGAAATGAAATGAAATGAAATTAAATTAAATTAAATTAAATTAAATTAAATTAA
>JBAMHW010000015.1:26280695-26300061 GCA_037177495.1 Rhadinocentrus ornatus
AGCATCCAGAGCCTTAAGGAACTCTGGGTGGATCTCATCCACCCCCGGGGCCCTGCCACCGAGGAGCTTTTTAACCAGAGACCTGAGCCCCAGAGATGGGAGAGCCAGCACCAGCTACCCCAGACTCTGCATCCTCATTGGAAGACATGTTGGTGGATTGAGAATGTCTTCAAAGTACTCCCCCCACCGCCTCACAACGTCCCGAGTCGAGGTCAGCAGGCTCCCATCCCCACTGTACATAGTGTTGACGGAGCACTGCTTTCCCCTCCTGAGCCGCCGGATGGTGGACCAGAATGTCCTCAAAGCCGTCCAGAAGTCATTCTCCATGGCTTCTCCAAACTCCTCCCATGCCCGAGTTTTTGCCTTTGCCACCGCCAAAGCTGCGCTCCACTTAGCCCGCCATACCCATCAGCTGCCTTTGGAGTCCCACAGGCCAAAAAGGCCCGATAGGACACCTTCTTCAGCTTGAAGGCATCCCTTACTGCTGGTGTCCACCAACGAGTTCAGCTTTATTGGCAGCCTCGACAATAGAGACATGGAACACAGCCCACTCGGACTCAATGTCCCCCACCTCACCCGGGACATGGTTGAAGCTCTGCCGGAGATGGAAGTTAAAACTCTTTCTGTCAGGGGACTCCGCCAGACGTTCCCAGCAGATCCTAACAACACGCTTGGGCCTGCCAGGCCTGACCGGCATCCTCCCCCACCATCTGAGCCAGGTGGTGATCAGTTGACAGCTCCGCCCCTCTCTTCACCCGAGTGTCCAGGACATGCGGCTGCAAGTCCGACGCTACGACTACAAAGTCGATCATTAAAACTCCGGCCTAGAGTGTCCTGTGCCAGGTGCACATGTGGACACTCTTATGCCTGAACAAGGTGTTTGCTATGGACAATCCACGACGAGCACAGAAGTCCAGCAACAAAACACCACTCGGATTCAGACCTTGTAATGTTACTTTTCCTTCTCACAACACAAAATGTATTCTGGTATTAAGGAGCACAAATCATGAAGTATTTCAGGTGGTGTTTTGTTCCATTATTACTGCAACAGTACCGGCTCATTGCTGTTGTTTTTGTTTTAAAGTTCTCCACATTTTCTTTATATGGGTCAGGTCATGGCTGCTGGCAAAACAGTCCAGTACCTGCATCCGCTCCATCTATAGTCATGCCTTTGGATAATCTTTTCTAAAATTAAAGCTCTAAAAGAAAAATAAGGGATTTATTCTTAAATCAGCATCTCAGACTATCATGATCAATACTTAAATACATCTCAACATTTATGAGGAAAACAAAGCTGCAGTCTGGTAGAGGGTGAAAACAATTTTGAAAAAAAAGAATGACAGCAGATTTATCACTCGAGAACTCAAGTCTTTGACCAGTTGACCTCAGACTGCATGAAGGGATGTGGATTTCCAGAAGATCAGCAATGTATGGCAGGTCTTAACCAGATAGCATAATCCAATTATCTCCATCTTCTGTACCTGTTTATTCTAATTAAGGTTCGTATGAGAGTTGAAGACTATCCCAGCATCTAATAGGCAAGCGGCAGGGTACACCCTGGATAAACCTGCCAGTTGTTCACAGGGCCAACACAGAGAGGCAAACCACTCACACTCACTCCTAGAAAGAATTTAAAATCCTCATTTAGCCTAAAAACAATGTTACTGGACTGAGGGAGGAAATTGGAGTACCCAGAGAGATCCCACGCACACATGGGAGGAGAAAATGCAAACTCCACACAGAAAAGCCCCTAAAGTCAAAACTCTGTACCCTCTTGCTGTGAGATGACAGTGCTAACCATCATGCCACCAAGCAGCCCAGTAAAATTTTGGTTACATCTAATTTTTAATGCATGCCTTTTATTATTGGTACACACATAAAGTCAGTTTCTGTCTCTTCAGCAGACACAATAATAACTTCAATCACAGAGAATTTTCTTCACCCTATCGCCAACATGGGCACAAATCCAACAGTATCTTAGCCTAAAACTCTAATTCTAATTCTACCAATGGAAAAGCATTAAAGCAAATTTTGATTGTATGAATGTGTATGTGATTTCAAATGTGTACACACTCAGAGATACATCAGTTGGGGGCTTTGCATTTGCATATTTGCACCACTAGATGACAGAAGCACACAACTGTTTGGTGACTGCAGACACATGATGTTGAGTTCAGTTACTCATTAAAGAACTGTCAACATGTAATAACAAATTAAGGACAAATATGTATCAGTATCACTACATAGATTGCTTAATTTAATACAAAATCTTTATGTTTCCTGTGGGTTGAAGGATGGTAACACAGTGCACACTCAATCTATTTTTTTTTTACTATGCATATGAAATATTCTGAATCACCTCATTTCTGTTTCACTTTTTGCTCTAAACTACTCTTACACGTTTAATTTTCATGGTCTGACAAGCTTTGTTAAACACACAATTTAAAAAAAATGCTTGCTGGCAGCCAAAGGTAACTGGAGTTGGTGAAATTAGAGCATCTTCCTGATCAAATGTAGACAGAGTGTAACAAGCAGACAAGCAGAGCTCTGCCTGTGCTCACTGGTTCTAAAAATGAACAGGCTCACTCTGCAGGGCTCCTTTATTAGTCATCTCTGTTCTCCAAGCAGGAAAAACAGAAGCTTAAGAGACACCACAGACATCCATACCTCAAAGCAAAACCTCTGTGTCTGTGTATGCATGTGTCATGTTTTGCATAATTTTTTTCATGGCTCCTGCAGGTTGGAAGATAATGTGTCCAGTGCTGTTCAGATTTGGTTCTGCACGTGTGGGAGCAGCTGCAGTGAAACATTAGCTGCAGCTGAGCTGCTGTGGATACTGCTACTGATGTACCCTGCAGGACTCAATGTCAAGTGTTTGCAGCATAATGTCAGACTGATGTTTTACCTGCCAGTTAACCAAACAGACTTGTCCAAATACCAAAAATAAAGCCCAATTAAACGAAAAAAAAAAATTAACTGAAATGTGGTCAATTGTAGGTCACTGTGATGATTTATGTAAGTAGCATGAGCTACAACCATCAACATGAATATGTATTAAACATGTGTTTTCAAAGAATGACATGGCACTAAAAATGTCAGTTTTTTGCACATTAGGGACTCGTTTATGTCCAATGTAAAGATGAGTATTATCTAGAAAAGTTGCTTAAAATAGCAACTGTTGATTAAAATAACAGTTGTCACAAATTTTTGGCTGAAACTGTTTTTTGACACATTTGTACTATTTTCATTATTGGTTCTACTTTCATCTTTCCTAAACTAGAAAACATGTTGCATTTAGGTTGTCTCTCCTCTGTATTTACACTGTTACAGACTGGGGCACCGAAGAGGATTTCAGGGGCCCATGATTGACAGGGGCCCAGAAGGGCCCTCAATGTAATTGTAATACTAACAAAATTATCTGATACTCAATGATAAACTTTCAATCACATAAACATTTTAGTCACAATGCAAAGGTATTACTAAGTTTCTTTGTTTTGGAAACATTTATGAACCCTGTAATGTCAGGTTAGGTCAGTTGTTTGGGACTCATCCTCCTGTTTTGCAGTAGGAACAGAGCAAATTTCTAGTGCGAGCAAACTGAGTGACTGCTTTCAATCAAATCAGAGAAATATTTAAATAGTCTAGATATTACAAGATTAAGTAGCAACAACCATATAGCATTATATTTGTTTTTCCCCCACTAATCTAATGCCTTCACTTGTGGGTCTACAGATTTGGAGATAAATTAGACTTATATGTGTTGCTTCATGAGGGAGACAATGACGTGGTATATTGTTAGTCAAATCATTTTCCCTTGACATTTTTGGTGAAAGCACCATTAAGTAAAACAAAATAGTGGGAGGCCACCAGAAATAATGATTGTGATGCAATTACAAATAACATTACATTGAAGATAGTATATAATAGAACAGCTGGATACAATAGAAAGCTGGATGTCAAGGACTTGATAAGTGATTTTGCCAGGGAGAAAGCTTGACGTTGGGCTCTTGGTGAAAAAGGCTGAGCAATGTCCATTGACTGTGAATGGGATTGCAAGAGCTTAAATCAGCTATACTGTACCTTTAAGTTCTACCTTTTAAAATGTGATTTTTTAATATTAAAGATGGCTCCCAGCCATTGTTTGGCTGCAAATTTCCACAGTGGTTTGCTTGTAACTGTAGTACATTCATTTCATATAATACAGCATACCATATAATACATATAATACAGTAGGCTGGATTACTGTAATGGTCTTTTAACAGGACTTCCTAAAAAGAGCATCAAACATCTGCAGCTCATCCAAAACGCTGCTGCTAGAATTTTAACCTGGACTAAGAGATCTGAACACATCACACCAGTTTTTTAAACTTTCACCAAATGTAGACATTTTTAAATCCAGTAATTTCTTTTCTCATGCGCCTATGAATGAATTCTGAATGGTAACTTTTTCTCAAACATTTTAATGTAATTTATGATTTTATTGTGATTCTTGCTGTTTTTTTTGTTTTTTTTTGTATGTAAAAGCACTAAAATGTTTTTCTTAAGAACTGATTACTGAGCCAATCTAGAAAAACCTGCCATTTGGTGAGGCCAATGAGCACACACACCACATCACTATTTCATTATTTCCAAGTGTGTTATCAGCATCAAGGCCTGATATATCAACTCAGAAGCAATCAACCAAACAACAGTTAATGATAGTTTGTCAATTTAAAAATCATCTCCTGACATTTTTTTATTTCTCTATTTGTCACAATAACAAATTTCATTAATATATCAACTAGAATTAATATAAAGAGCCATTTACTTTTTACAAAAGTAAAAATCCTATCACTCTTGGGGAAAGACCTTGAAGTTTTCTATACTTTTAGGTAGGCTTATGTTTCAGTCTTTATAGTACCTGAATGAAAAATATTTTTGTCTTTGTTTTTTTAATTATCTTTTGATAATTATTTTTATTTTTTATCAGTTGTACTTATCAGTCGAACAGAGATTCATCGTGACTTTCCTGGACCTCCCTCCATGCCTGCCAGATTGTAAAGTTAAAAGCTTGACATTTATTCATTTTTAATTTAGAAACACTGAAGGTATGAATGCAAAGTAATAAACCAGCTTAGAAAATAGTAAGAACCTCCAGTGTCATTGTGGAAGGTTGATTTATCGAAAAAGATTAATTGTTGGAGGTATTGGACTGGATCCATCCAGCAACTTTATTTACCTGCCACCTTTAGTCAGCCACCAATTATGCAAGTTTTCCCCCTTAAAAAGTTGAGAGAGGCCTGTAATTTTCGTCATAGGTAAACCTCAACTATGAGAGACCGAATGAACAAAAAAAAAAAAAAAATCCAGGAAAACGCATTGTCTGATTTTTAAAGAATTTATTGCAAATTATGGTGGAAACTAAGTATTTGGTCAATAACAAAAGTTCATCTCAATACTTTGTTATATACCCTTTGTTGGCAATGACAGTGGTCAAACGTTTTCTGTAAGTCTTCACAAGGTTGTCACACACTGTTGCTGGTATTTTGGCCCATTCCTCCATGCAGATCTCCTCTACAGCAGTGATGTTTTGGGGCTCTCGCTGGGCAACACGAACTTTCAACTTCCTCCAAGATTTTCTATGGGGTTAAGATCTGGAGACTGGCCAAGCCTTTCCAGGACTTTGAAATTCTTCATACGAAGCCACGCCTTCGTTGCCCGGACGTGTATTTGGGATCATTGTCATGCTAAAAGACCCAGCCATGTTTCATCTTTAATGCCTGTGCTGATTGAAGGAGGTTTTCACTCAAAATCTCACATTACATGGCCACATTAATTTTTCCTTTACCCGGATAGTCGTCCTTGTTTCTTTGCAGATAAACAGTCCCAAAACATGATGTTTTCACCCCATGCTTCACAGTAGGTGTGGTGTTCTTTGGATGCAACTCAGCATTCTTTCTCCTTCAAACACAACAGGTTGAGTTTTCACCAAAAAGTTGTATTTTGGTTTCATCTGACCATTTGACATTCTCCCAATCCTCTTCTGGATCATTCAAATGCTCTCTAGCAAACTTCAGATGGGCCTGGACATGTACTGGTTTAAGCAGGGAGACATGTCTGGTGTTGCAGGATTGGTCTAATATCCGTGGATTTTTTACACTGATTCTCTTATAAAATTAAAAATAAAAAGGGATTTGTGAAAAGAATGAAATAGAAAAAGATGCTTGAGCAAATCTGGCTGATGATGGACACATTATTAAAAGAAATTCAAATTAGCTTATCATTTTGGAGTTAAAGGCATAAATAAGAAATCTCCAATGCTCTCTGCAGGTCATTCACTAGGTCCCCCTGTGTACTTCTGGGATTCTTGCTTACCGTTCTTGTGATCATTTTGACCCCACGTGGTGAGAGCTTGCGTGGAGCCCCAGATCCAGGGAGATTATTAGTGGTCTTGTATGTCTTCCATTTTCTAATGATTTCTCCCACAGTTGATTTCTTCACACCAAGCTGCTTACCTATTGCAGATTTAGTCTTCCCAGCCTGGTGCAGGTCTATGATTTTGTTTCTGGTGTCCTTTGACAGCTCTTTGGTCTTGGCCATAGTGGAGTTTGGAGTCTGACTGTTTGAGGTTGTATTTTATACTGATAATGGGTTCAAACAGGGGCCATTAATACAGGTAGAAGAAGTTACTTGTTTGTAGTGACCAAATACTTATTTTACAGAGGAATTTACCAATTAATTCATTAAAAATCAGACAATTTGATTTTATGGATTTTTTCTTCTTCATTTTGTCTCTCATAGTTATATAGATATACCTATGATGAAAATTACAGGCCTCTCTCATCTTTTTAAGTGGGAGGATTTGCATGTGGCTGACTAAATACTTTTTTTGCCCCACTGTAGGAGGAAGCCGGAGTAAACTCCAGCAAGCAAAGCCAGCCCGATCCATGAGCAGACTAAGGCACCCGAAAGTCTGTGAAATGTCAAAATATCTTGATTTTAAATATCTAATGATAATAATTACAAAAGTATAATTGAATAATATGATCTGTTACGACCCGACTCAATTCCAGGGGAATTGGGGTTGACAACAACACGAGCAGGACCAAACTTAAAGATATTTACAATAATTTATTACAAAACCAGGTTAAAAAATATTACAAAACAACAAAAAGGTGTGCAATGTTTGGTATCTAGTCCGGCAAAAGTAAAAGAAGAACAATAAACAAAACGTGTCCTCAACTGAGGTAATAATTAACAATAATAATTAATACAATTACCAATTAACCTTATTAAATAAAAATATAAATAAATCTCTTTACTTATTACTAACAAAATAAAAACTAATATTCTACATCAAAATCCAAAGTTACTTTACAAACCAAAATCTTGACAATTACTCTTAACCTTAACACAAATGGAACTTTTGTATAAATCAAACTAATTCTCTATTCAAATTACAAACCAAAAGATAGCTACAAACACTAACTCAAAACTACTCATAAAAGATGAGAGCGCACAATCTCAACAGAACTAAACCAACACAATCGTGTATCCAACTAAGGGAAACTAAATACTCCTACACAACCACAAAGGGTTTCTCAGACCAGTCGCTTGAACACAATTCCTAGATTGGCGAGCTCCGGGCCTACGGAACACAGCTGCAAGCATGATTGCCGGTGCTTTCTCCTTTTTAAGGGCAGGCCTTCTGCTGGTTGGCTGTCGGTGAGGCAGTGCGGGAAGAAAACCATACAATCAAACTCCAGGAGGTGTGTCCCACTGAAGAGCAGCTGAACTGGAGATGACCAATCAAGCGGTAGAGCATGGAGGGCTTAGTCGGATCCACAGCCAATAGCAGGAATGCAACCAATCAGTGGCATTTGCATAGCCACGTACACAGGCCACAGGCGTGGGGACGTGACATGATCCACACAAGAAAGAAATTTGAGACTATTTTCCTTCTGGTTGTGTGCAAACTCAATTCCTGCTGCTGGGTTTCTGCCTCTGTTATATGGTGCATGCCCAAACACAAGTTTCATACACCCATTCATATTGTATGAAATGATCAAACACCAATAATAGCTAAACACCAACAGTGCTTGGGACCACAAATCAAATTCTGCTTAGGGCCTCTTAAAGGCTTGGGCCAGCCCTGCCAGCAGGGCTTGAACCAGGAACACTCTTCCTGAGAGGTAATGATGCTGAGAGGTAATGATGCTAACCACCCAGGTTACTCGGTTGTGCAGGAAATTTATTGAAAATTTAGCATACAGTTCTAAAACAGGTATGAAGTAATTTTTACTTAGTTATTTCTTAATTTTAGGTCCTGGGAAGTAGACCCCAGGCTGCTTTCTGCTCCCAGTTAATCCATTCCACACCCTGCTAAATAGCCGTACAGTCCCACCCTGCAATAGGAGTTTTTCCTTGCAGCACAAAACCTTCAACTTCTATAATGGTTGCAGTGGATAACGTGCTTGTTCCTGAGGCACACTGCCTGGAGAATTTTACCAAACAAGTAAATTTGGGAACTATGACGTGTTAGTGGCCACTTCACCATTCTTTTGGCAAAAAAGATTTACTAAAACATCTGTAATATCTGTTTGTTTGTTTGTTTTGTTTGATTTTGGGTAGTTTTCAGGTAATAATGTTTTTAAAGGTACATATGAGTCAGATAACATGAACTTTGTTTTTGTGTTTGTCTTTGTTTTACAACTTATGAGCATGCACAGGTTTAGAAGTGCAATGCAGCCCTTGCTAATACACCTGAGATCATCACCATGTATTAAAGTATAGGTTTACTCCAAGTCATATTGTCATATTGAATGCAGATCAGCATTTCCAAGGGGTGGTACCTCTAATCTGGTACCTACATCCAACATCCTGCAGATTATGACGCAGAAGACGGATATGCAGACTGACAGACAGTTTTGTCTGTCTTCTGCATCGATTACACGCAAAAGTTGGTCCATTTTCAGGGAGCTTAGCTATCCGTCGCTTGACGCTGACATGTGACTAGGAACAGAACAAACCACAGAAGAGGAAAAGAAATTGGAAGAGGACAAAAAAGCAGAAAAAGAATGAAGACGAGCACAACAATTGTAGAAATTGCGCGAACTTTTGAAGAAAGTCTATATGCGAGTGTTTAGGGCGTGTTGGGCGGTTGGAAATTACTTTATAGTGATGCATTACCACTGCAAACCGGTGTCAAAATGCAGAAATGAACTCTGATCTTGCCACTGCACACTTGTGGATGAACTGACTTATTATCCATGGAAACGTAAAAGACGCATGGAAGTATGAGGGCGGTGACGTATGACAAAAGTGTCCGTCTTCTGCGTATCCATCTTCTTTGTTGAGCATAAATGGGCCTTACGTCTGTTGTGTTGCCAGACTGATTATTATGACTTATTTTTCAATAAGACAACACCAAAGCAACTGACATGGATGGTGCATGTCTGTGGAGACATAACTGTGGAGTGTAGCTGTAGAGAGGTCAGGGTTTAAAGAAGCAATAAGAGTTGCTCCAAAATCGACTTACCACAATGATCCTGTTCCAGATGACAGAGCCTTGTGTATCTTATGTTTAGTTGTTAACTTGCTTTCTACGCTTTAACGTTATAGCTAACAACTCTACATTTTTCATCATCCATACTTAAGTGTAACTAATGAAAAATAATAGAAAATACAAGTTCAAGAGAAAATTAATTGAAAGTAATAATGTTTTTTAAATATCGTATAAATAGCATGAAAACCCAGTCATTGAGAATTATTCTGGCTACAATAGTTATTGTCTTAACAGATGAGAAAGCCATGGTAATATGCTGTGGTAATATATTTATTTATTTGTTTTTTTAAAGAAAGTGAATCAAACTAGCAAGGAAATAATGTTTATCTTCTACATATTGCCTTTCTATCATTATCTCTAAGGTAATAATTAGTGGGAAATATTAAAATCTACTTTGATCCTACGGAAATCATTACTGAGTCTGTGATTAAAATGTGCATACAAACCAAATATTTTGTCAGATCATTTATAATTTATTCATTTAATGTTGATTAATAAAAAATACTGAATGTATGCTCTTACATATTTTACTGTGTTTTTTGTAGTGTATCTGATATTATGGGCTGGTTTCCTGCTTGTATGACAGGACTTAGTAAAAACAAAGCAAAACAACAAGGCTTTGTACTACAGAGATGTTACAAAAGCGTTGTGATGCAGCGGGTTGCAGGGAAAGAATGAAAGTCTCTAATCCAAAACATGCTGTTATTCTTGCTTGGTTCACCATGGTTTCCGGGTGTTCATCTGCTTTGTTTTTGTGTGCGTGAATAGAAAAACTCCACAGTTCCCAAACAGCTGTCAAAGTCGTGTGTGCATGTGTCTCACAAGAAAGAACCTTCAGTATTTGTGTTCATGACTCTTTATAAACTGGAACGCAGACTATAGACCTTGGAGTGATGTCTAATGTGACATTATCTAGACCTTGAACTCGTATCCAGCATGAGCTCCACCTTGTTTTACTGTATTATTTATAATCCATCTTGCTGCTTAGATCTAAATAAGGATCTTCAACAACATGTTTATCATCGCCAGTCCATGACATTATTGGGCTAACACTAATTATGAATCTGTGTTGGACCAGACACCAGGGAATGGGTGAGTAAGAATGGTGATATGATGGTCTTTAATGTTTGATCACTAATTAAAATTATTTCTCTACCAGTCACTGTACAGTTAAACTGTTACCTTGTTTTAAAAGAGCAGATATATTTCCTGTAATTTGCAGAATATCATGGCATCTTAAGGTTTAAGTGTAATTTTGCCTTTTGCCTTTAAAACTGCCTTAATTCTTCATGGCACAGTTTCAACAAAGTTCTGGAAACATTCCTCAGAGATTTGGCTTCATAATGACATTGTGATAGCATCACACCAGATTTGTCAGCAATGTTTTCCATCTTCTGTTGTCCAGTTTTGGTGAATCTGTGTGAATTGTAGCTTCAGTTTTCTGTTCTTAGCTGACATTAAGGGCACCTGGTGTGGTCTTCCGTTGCTGTAGCCCATCAGCTTCAAGGCTGGACGTGTTGTGTGTTCAGATATGCTATTTTGCATACCTTGGTTGGAACCGATGCTTAAATGAGTTATTGCTGTTTTTCTGTCATCTCCAACCAGTCTGCCCATTCTCCTCTGACCTCTGAGAACAACAAAACATTCTTGTCCAGACAAATGCTGCTCACTGGACATTTTGTCTTCTTCAGACCATTCTCTGTAAACCCTAGAGATGGATGTGTGTGAAAATCCCAGTAGATCAGCAGTTTCTGAAATGCTCACAACCATGCCACTTAAAACCACTTTCTTTCTCAATCTGATGCTCAGTTTGAACTTCAGCAAGTTATCTTCACCATATCTATCCTGATTGAATGCACTGGGCTCCTAAATGTACCTAACAAAGTGAGTATGTGTGTGTGTGTTTCATGTGTGTGTGAGTGTGTGTTCTGTTCGTACTTCCTGTCCAGTGCTCAACTATAACTGGTGCCTGATCATTTAATACACTTTAATACACCCATTCATTTGCATTATTCGTAACTGGCGTACATTATACTTTGGCTCTGTTTTTTAACCTTAATGGAGCAGCAAATTTAGACAAATGATTTAGTTTTTCTTTGCACTTATTTGCGGATGAGTTTGGCACACTGAACTTTTCTATTCATTTTAAATCAGCAGATGAGAAACATTTAGAGTTAACAAGTTAACTATTCAATCATTTTTGTTTTTAGTGTTGGGAATAGACGTACAAAAGTGTGCAAACATGAAATCTTCTCTTACTGAAAAGTAGCTGTGCTGCACTAAAAACTCAGTAAGTACGATATGACAGAGGCAGCAGGATTGACTTAAACAATTATGTGTGTGCCAACCATGAAATTGTCATAATACTAAACATACTAATATTAATAAAAAAAACACAACTATATCATTTATTTATTTAAATTAAAATGTTAAACACAAAATACAAAATCTCAATTTTATACAGTTATATTTATTATGTTTTCATTATTAGCTGTCATTTTAAATCAAGATTTTGACATTTCAAACAAAGTTGACAGAGATGTCCCAAGCAGCCGCTTGGCTCACTTGTGCCTTGGGCCGGCCCTGACTGTCACCAGAAGAAACTGGGAGTAAAATATAAAGCAAATTAAATATATGGCAAAAGCTAAAGGACTGCTGTTGGAAACATAAAAAAAAAAGTTAAATAAATTTTCAAATTTTCAAATTTTCAAAAAAGAAAAGAAAGAGTAAATAAAAGGAGGATGCATTCATTTTCAGCACCAGTGTTTATTCTCACTCCTGTCTGAATGGTGAAGGGAAAGTTGACCAGGCACAGGAACATTTAGCACAAAGCAAACGGCAATTTCTGCTTCAAAGCACCCTGTTTGTTAACTACATATAAAGCCTTTTTTATTGCAGAAAAAACAAAGAGATGCACATCCTATTCACTGTGCAGCCAATTAGTTGCTGCTTGATGTGCTGAAGCACTTTCTAACGGTGCAGCAAAGAATGAATCATCTCATTCATAGCACCATACAGTTACCAGCTGTTTCTGAAGGTGGTATTTAATAAGACACATATTCATTGTGACAAGCGGTTCCCTTTGAGAGTTTAAAGGAAGAGAGAAATTCATTTGGAGAAGCAGCTGACCAGTCACACATTCAGCTACTCACATTGAGACAGTTCAAATGCTGCTCACTTTTATTTTTCCCTCCCCACATGCTTTTTAGGAGTGCTCCATCCACATGCTGCGTTTGAAGTGGGTTTTGTTGTCGGCTTCATCTATTATGAATCAGGAGACATTTCTCTGACAGCAACCTACAATGCGTCTCCTCAGAGATGGGCATGGAAACAGGGGCATGCTGAAGATGAACGCTGTTATCTGGTTGGCTTCACGCTCCCCCTTTTCCCTAGTAGAAGCAGCAGGAGTCAGACAGGGTGGGGGGAAAGAAAGAGGTACATAGGACGTGTGGAATCAGACTGCAAGTCAAAATAGTTTATTAGAGAACAGTATTTATAGTAGAGGCACAACCTTACATTTAATATAGGCACTGAACAACTGTACTGGAGTCACAGCAACAACTGGATCTGAAAACCAAAGCCTGCCAGCCACGTTGATGCTGGCTGCAGCTACACACACAGCCAAATCTAGATGCAAAAATAGTGGTTATAGCTTCAAACTTGTCACTTATCAGCTGATTTGAAAAATATTCAACTTGTGTCAGAGATGTCACAATTTAGTATGACTCCTTTACCAGCCTTGTTTGTAGGACTCTGCTCATTTGGTGCTGCACTGAATGTGAAAATTGTGTTGCAGCTTATTAACTGGTCCAAACTGAGATATTTTAGCCCTCTCAGTGGTTTGGGGAGTCTGACACACAGTTGCTGCTTCCTATATGTCCCTGAGAGACATTTAAATTCTCCTTATTACTCTGCTAAATAAACTGATTTGCAGTTTTCTTATGCTGATAATTGACTAATCCAGTGATTGCTTGGTTTAGTCTAGAAGGCACGAGGGTTGCAGATATAATCACAGATTTTTCAATTTTAAACAAAGTCTGATACAAATAAAGGTAAACGAAAAATATTTAAGTATTTCTCATACATTTGTCACTTCATTAGATGCTCTTTGTGACTTTTTCATTATTTAAAAAGGTTAAACTTCATTTTCAATAATAAAGTTAAACTGACAATAAAGTGGAAATGCTATAAAAATCAATCTAAAACTTGAAAATAAAAAAATGTAAATTTAAGTCGGCATTCAGTTTAAGATTGGGAAAAAATTTAACATTTTGAGGAATAAAAGTCAAATCATTGGAATTAAATCTAGGGTTAGTGCATAGACCTACAATATGTCTAAAACAATGATTGTGTGTTTAATTTCTGACATTATATTTATGTTTAAAATGCTGTATTTTGTACTTTACTGTACTAAAAATTGGGTTTGTTCAAAAGAAGAAAACCTTGAAGATGTGGATTCATTCATGTTAGTTGAAGCGTTTTAAAATTGACAGATGTTTATATAAGTGTGAATGAGTAGCTGGGGATCCATTTAAACACACCGGGCACATCTGAACAGGAAATGTTGTGAAACATTAAGGACTGGCATCTTGGGGCACAAACCTTATTTGTTCCCCATCCAGAGCTGTACTTTATACACACTTGTTTCTGATGTTATTTAACTGCCACTTGGTCTGGTTAAAGCACCTTAAACCATTGTGTCTGATTTTAATGGATAAAAATTCAGTTGCAAGGTTTAGTTTTTAAAAACCATTAGCATGAGAAGGCTACAGTGGTTACAGCCTCATGAACTGATATTCATCACATTTCAGTGCTGCTAGTAAATACTTTTTTCTAGTCAGATTTCCTTCTAGCTCTTTTAACTATTAATGTGGCTATGTTTTCTTAATTTTCAGTATCTTATGTCTGAACAATGCATCTGTGGTGCAGATTAGTCTTTGTTTTGTCTGTTTGTGCTGCTTATTCTAGCTGCAGCCTGCTGCTCTCTCATTGTACGCTGAGAAAGGTTCATATTTCTGCTCCTCCCGATATGCAATTTAAGCAGCATTTTTAGGCTTGTAAACAAAATGCCATTAGCTGAAATCCTGTGGTGTGTAATGATAGCAGTGAGTTTTGTTCTAACCAACAATAATCCTTGTTATCGTTATAATGCCCACTGATTTTATCTGATGGCGTGACAGTGAGTCTGGCAGGCTTTGGTGATCAGATGCAGCCTTTCCCTGCATACATCACATTTCCTACCACACACACATTCAGTCTCAGCTTGCTCTGAACTCTTAAACACAGTCTTATTCACCTTTTGTTCTTTGTATTTCTTTGTATTTTCCAACCAATATTAACAACAACCACACCAACTCCTATTGCCATGATTACTGTTATTATTGCATTTATTTTATAAATAGGGTTATAATAATAACAGACATGCTGGCGTGTCCTCTCTTGTTTTGCACTGTGTTTCAGTGGTGAATGAAACAAAACAATTCTCGTCCTGTAAACATTTAGCAGTTTATTTAGGTTTGTGTAGGAATAATCAAACTGTCTTACAACAAATTTAAAAGACTGCGGTGTAGAATGAGCACCTCTGATTAGCTCAATTGCAACACCACTGTATGGTGCCTCATGTGTTTGCTGCTTAACCCTCAAGTGACCAGCAAGAGTCATATGTGACAGACGATGTATGAAAAAGTTGCTTTGGTTAAAGGCCAAACTACAGTATCATAGCAGCAGAGATAGAAAAATGATCGATGTTCCTTCCAAACATGTTGTTTCAGTCGTTTCTCCCAGTTTCTAGGCTTATGTAAATTCATTTCAGGCATCAGGTGTCACTTGTAAAACTGGGTACATCAGGCTTTCTGTATTATAAAATATTAGTAGACAAATAGTTTTCTCTCAAACATCAAACTGTTTTAATTGCAAGCCTTGTAATCAAAATTGAAATCACCTAAACCAAAGACTTGCAGTCATAAATAAGATATCTAAAAAAAATACTGCAGTACATTGAGGTAAGTATCAACTAAAGGAGAGTTACATGTAAAACTTTGAGTAGAATGCACCCTTTACATCTGCACTTCAAGTCAAAATCTCTTGTGTTGTGAACATGATAAGGATGCAGCAAATCCGATTTTTCAATATTGGCCCAGGCCACTTTCATATGTGGAACTACATCCAATACACAGCCAATCTTTTTTAAAGCAACTGCTGTCTGAATGGTCACATGGTCTATGCCAGAGACAGGAGATGGTAAGAGTAAATCAAAATTGCATAATAGCTTCTAAACTGATACACACACGCTAACAGGCATAGCATCCATATTTACCTCCATAAACACAGCGTGTGATATCACACTTTCTCTACGCATGTTTACTTCAGGGCCATAGCTAGTTCACACTGGATTCTGATGGTGGTCGTTTTAAGTTATAATGCAAACAACCACACAGAAAACAATCTGATCTCAGCAAAAAATCAGATATGAGCATTAAGTGTCTTTAAATAGCCTCCTTGGGGATAAATGAAGAGTTTTAAATTGAACTGAATTGAATTGAATTTAACTGCAGTGAATTGAAGTGAATTGAATCGGTGCAGTGCCAAAGCAAACTCCCTCTCGTTGAATGTTGCAACCTCCAACTGAACCGAGTCACATTTGTGACGAGTCTAGAAGCCCTTTCGGTGTGAAAACTTAGTGTGAAAGACTAAGTGTGTTGTGACCAAATGTGTCGGGATACTTCAACAATTAAAATAAATAAATTTAAATTTCTGGTAAAATAAATTAGCTTTTGAAGATCATGTGTCAGAAGAGGATGATGATAAGATGAAGAACTACCTTGGTTTAAATTTAGTTAACTTTTCTGATAAACTGCTGCTAAGAAATTTCCTCCTGCAAATATCTGATGCTACATTTTTGGTATTTCTTACCACTTAGTGACTGGGATTCACCTTGGCTGATTGTTTATGAATTTGGTTTGGCTCAGATAAACTCAGCTGTTAGCTTGTTAGTGCTGCTCATGCTCTTTGCCTGCCTCATACTGCTCACTGTTTGTCAAGTTTTAAACCTGACTTCATATACTTGACAAAAGAGGGGGAAAACCTTAGCACAGTGTTTCCTGTGGTGTGAAAAATTTAGAACATACATGTATTTCTGCTCTACATGGAGTTTTGTTGATCAAACTTTGGATCTCATGCTATTTTTTTTTTTTTTTTATCCTTGTCCACAAAAATCGGTACCAGCTTTTGTTCCCAAGCTTGTCTTACATACTATTTGATCTTTTAATTACAAATACAAATAAGCTTTTTCCATGTTGAATTGGTTAACTGGATGGCATTTCTCCCTGACGAAACATTCAGTCATCTCTAAGCAGAACTTTCCCAGCAGTAGTAGCTCTATTACAGAGGCATGAGGATCAATCTTATCACCTAGTTCATGAGAAAACCTGTTTTTTGTTTTTAAGGAAAGGTTGTGTTAGATCCTAAAATTCCCCATATGCCTCTCGTGCGTATAATTTTTAATAGACCCAGATGACATCAGCAAGCTGTAAAAAGCTCCCTACAGACCCAGGGGGATATTATACAACTGCTGCTACAGACTGATAATCTCATATTCATGTGTAAAACGGGTAAACTGTACCTTTAAATATTTAAATTAGTGTTCTAAAAATATTTTTCAAGCTGTCACTCATCAGGATTTCTGTGAATCCAATGAATTAATGAACAGAACTGCATATACATGGAAAGAATCAAAGGTGAATCTGAGTATTTTTAACCCGGGTTTATATCTGACTCCAGCTGCTGTTTGTGTCACTGCAGGGTGAAGCCAGCTATGAGCGTTGGTGCATAGTTTCTGTGCATGGCTTGTCGAAGTAAAAGCAGTTTCTTTAATTAAATAAATCATTTCCGTATGGGGTAAAAATACAGTGTTTTTTAGCTTAATCAAAATATTGTAAATATAGTAAAATGTAGCTTTAGTTACACCTCCAGCTATACACCATCTGAGTGAGTGGAGAACTTCCCATAATTTGTCTTCATTCTTATTCGTCACTTTCAATTAGTTTTAATATAGTTGACCTTCCAAATCACACACAGAGCACATTGCAATACGGATCCACTGAGACTACAAAGCCTTTTACCAAGTTTCTACCATGTCAGTCACTGTAGGGGAACAGCACAGTACAGCAAGAGATAACAGGAGGGATATTCTGGGTTTGTGTTTAAAAATGTCTATTCAGAAAATGACAGACAACATGAAAGATAACATGGATCTCTATAGCTGAGCAGAGTCCTGCATCAATCACACTATTAATAAAAAAGAAATACTCTTTCTGAAAACCCATTCAAAAGATGGAGTTACAAATAAAATACACCATTTTTTCCAAATAAATATTTTCTTACATGATCATACATATCCTTTCTTCTGCCCACATTTTATATACAACTTGTGCCTCTAAACATTTCATCAGACCAAAACAGTGAAAATAAACATTTTTTAATGCATACACATCTATTAAAAATATATTTTCTGCTAATGCAAAGCACTGCAAGAACACACAACTAGTGACAACCACTTTGGGGAACCCAGCTTAGATCTGGACAACACCACAACACATCTGTCACCTCACAACCTCAATCTACAACACAAACAACTGGAGGGCAAAATAATGAAAAAAATGAACAACTAACAGCAAAAAATAGTACTGTTTCTAATCTTTATCACCTATTTAGTACTAATTGAGATGTGTGATATTTTTTCTTTAAATATAAGCCTAAGTAGGAAAGGATAAACAAGAACACATTAAAACAATATGCTAATGTAAGAGGAACACATTTATGCTACCAGCGGGTGTTGATTCTGTTCCCTGTTGCCCAGGAAACTGTCCTCAAGTTGCCCGCACACAAAATAAATAAAAAATAAAAAGGTAGAGAGGCTCTCAACAATAGACACAGTACTGTTTTAGAATTCATAAAACTGAAAACAGAGTAAATTCAACATCCTCCACCCCTGTCTGAGAATGAACCCCTGTTGTTTTGTCAGAACCTGAGTCTGTGGGCCTCATTTTCGTATATCAAGGCACAGATCAAGCCTACATCAAAACAGAACCTCCAACTTGTCTTGAACAAGAGATTACGTAATCTATCTGCAAATTTTAGAGGTAATTATACACAAGGCAACTTTTTGGGGGGGCAATATGAGTCTTGTCCACACTTTTAAGTATTGTATGGGTTGCCAGTCAGCACAGCTCTATACTTTACAGCATTAAAAACAACAAAAACACAACTGTGCATCAGCTTTGGGGCACTTTACCCCATGCCCCATGCCTCAGGTTCTGTAAAATTCCCAAACTCTTGTTGTTGAAACATTTCATCCTATTAGTGCTGTTTTTGTGGAAATCAGGTGCATCCACACACAATATGTTTTGGCTTTTAACTAGTGTTGCTAGAACACATTTACATACACATCTTCATTTGCTCATGACCAGCTAAAAAGTGCAGCATTTCATTAGCTGCTACCTGCACTGAAGCATCCTGCTCTTTTTGTACTGCTTCTGAACCTGTTGTCAGAAGCAGCACAGAGATTTCACCCCGATGAGTAAACCGCCTGACACGTGTCACATCAGGAGCCCGAGATGCTTCTGAGGCATCTTTTCAGCTGGAAACATTATCTCAATGCAGCGAGTCTAACACTAACAGGATCAGAGAGGTGTGTGTGTGTGTGGTTGTGTGTGTGTGTGTGTGTGTGTGTGTGTGTGGGGGGGGGGGGGGTTCAAAAAGTCCAAACCACCCGAAAAAACCAAACTCTGCAAACTCCCAAAAGTTTTTGGTTCCCCAAAGAGA
>JBAMHW010000015.1:26302930-26314912 GCA_037177495.1 Rhadinocentrus ornatus
TTGATCGGTCAATGGTGATTTTCTAAATTGCAAACAACCCTGCAAACAACCCTACCTCGAGATACCAACACATATACTAAACAATATCCAGGTTAAAGGTATTTTTGAAGTGAATTAAACTGTTTCTGCTTCATATTGATTGAATCATTCTGTTGAAAGCGATATTGTTCCTAAATGGTATTGTAGATCAGCATAAAATCATCTTATGAGGAAGAAATACATCCCCGGTAGTAATAAATTATCCCTTTGATATTTTTATGATATTTTAAGTGAGGGCTGATACAAACTCCTTGTTGAATGCTACCGAAACCTGCACATTTCTCTTTTAAAGAAGCATAGGATCACGTGTAAAATGTGGGATTTGCCTGAGGGGAGAAAGTCAAAGGTAATAATCTGCAATTTTGCCATCTTGATGGTCATAACTGTGAAGTCAAGTTGCATTCCCCATGTTTCCTTTTTCATCTAAATCTAAAGACAAAGGCCATTATATGTTGCAAAGCCTCAAGGCAAATTTGTAATATTAGGTAGCATAATTAGATTACATGAAGCTGACCTGACTGCAGTTTCTCCCCCAGCTCTGTGAGGTGCTTCTTTTATCATTATTGTCCCTCTGATCAACCTTGTTTCCTGCTTCACGGGGCAGCAGTTTCAGATCAAAAGGCTCTGTTAGACCTGCTGTTCAGCGCCTGCCCTTCACCGAACGGCTGAATCTTGGTGCATAAAAGGGTCATTGTTTCCTCAGGAATAGGCCGTCAAGCTGAAATGTTGCTCTGTATCTGCTGAATGAATGAATAGGCAGCTGTTGCCATATACACGTGAGCTTTGTTTACAACTCCTACAGCTGCCTCGAAGTAGCTTAATACACACACAAAAAACAAGCATTTTGGGTCAGTTGTTCTGAAAATAATTCTCTCTGAAAGTGTGTGCTCGCAGCTTTGTGGAAATATGCAATCACAGAAAGCCTTTGATATTCAAAGGAATATCATGTTTTGTTTTACTATGTACTTGTTGGTATAAGTAGGCAAGTTAAATGTAAGTAAATCTTCAAGTCTGTGACATGCATCCATGAGACTAGAGGCCTGCAAGCATGCATTTAGGCTTGCTTGACTCTCACACACAAATACATGTGTGGTGAATCTGTGGCATGCACATAACAAACTCAATTAGGTGCACACAGTGCAGCACCAGAAATAACTGACTGTCGACTGGCATCTCATCTGAGTGATCTCACAGCAATAGATGTCTGACTCTGTTAACAATGTCTGCCACAGAGCGAAAAGGAAAAGGCCTAAAAGTACACGTGTGTACTTACACTTATTTCTGGGTCTGTTTTTGGCTGTAATGTTCTTCAGATGTTTGCTTCACTTGTTTAATTCATTCTAACTGTCTGAAAGATGAAGATGAATATTCCTAAATGATTATTAAGGTGTATGGGGTTTGCTCAAACAACCGCTGCTCAATCACATGAGACTGAGGAATCACGCTTTAATTTTCCACTCTCTTTCCTTCAACATTTTCTTTCCTTAAACCACCAAATCACTAATAGAATACAATAAATTCAATTAAACCCTCTCCAGGCAACAATGCAGAGGAGGACTAAAGCAAACTTAATAAAAAACCGCTGCAGCTTTAAGGGAAGCATTCTTTTTTTAAGTTTTACATTTTGTAGCAATAGCAGCTTACAGTTTAGGCTGGAGCTCATAATTCTTAGTTGTAGCTGAAAGCAGCAAAGCCCTGCCTAACCTATGTTACAAAACATTAATTCAGAAGGAAGAAGCTGCTGCGGTAAAAAAGAACCAACTAAAACTATAGTGACACAATAACACACTTCAGTAAGTTATCCCCTTTCCTTTCTGCTTGACCCCCACAGATCACTTCATGTCACAGAGCATTGTGAACAGCAACTGGCTCCATTTTCTTTCACACACCTCTCTTGTGTATGAAGCTTTGTCTTTTATTGTCAACTGTAAAAAAAAAAAGATTTGCTGTGTAGTCATTTTCAAGCTTTGCCTGTACAAACCTAAGCCTTCAATGAACTGCTTCTGCAGAATTCTGCTAATAATTTGTTCAGTAAATCAGATTTTTTGCACAACATAACCTTTGCTTTCTAAGAATAATACTTCTGCAGCATTGCATTTATATGTTACTTTACTGAAGAAGTAGGGTAGGGATTATGTTGATTATTTGATCATCCATCCATCCATCCATTTTCTGTACCGCTTGTTCCCATTAGGGGTCGCGGGGTGAGCTGGAGCCTATCCCAGCAGTGTTTCAGCTGATCATATTTTAATTAATTTACCAGTTTTGATCTTTCTGTGATCAGTGGACAGACCTTTTTGTGAGGTTTTTCATATCTTATATATATTTTCTTTAATGACAAACTAACTCTAGCCCCTAATAAACATGCATTTTACTTACCTGGTTTCTGTTAGAGGGCATATTTTGCCACATTAACAAATACAGCGGTTACTCTGCAATAGGAAAAAATCAAATTCACAGAAGCTTGATCTTCTATGCAGCTCAACCACAGTTGTGGTAACAAATGTTTACATTTCAGCGTTTTGTTTATGGACACACTATTATTTCTATAAGGTCTGGTGAGGCAATTTTAACTATTAATTCACACCTCAGTTGCTGTTTCTGCATGTGGTACAGACCATGTGATGTGTAAGTAAAGCATATTTAGTAAAATAATTAAATGTTTTTCACTAAAATTAGTAAAGAATTAGCACCATGTGCAATATTTCTATTTCAAATAATCAAAGATGTGCCAGAAGTAGAATGCTGATGAATTTACAGGCAACGTAACAGTTAGTTGCTGTTTATCTCAATATTTAGTGAATTAGTTGGCAGGAGCTGTTTAAGGACACTGTAGTAAACTGGTAAAATGATCTTTTTAAGCCAACAGATATGACGATTTTATACACAAGCTAAGCAAAAACTGCAGTGCAAGAACTGTAGTGGTGGTATTGCACTTTGTATTACACCAGCAATGTGCCCAGAAAGAAAGAAATAAAACAAGTAAAAAGAATCAAAATTGTTACAGACATTAAGCATGGAAATTTCTTCTAGTCTATTCTTGCTAAAACCTATAGACTGCTGTTAAAGTTTGGGGCTATAACCTTGAGGTGCTCATATTTCATCATGTAGCTTTCACTGCATTAAAATGAGCAAGAACGTGTACTGTTGGCACTGCAGGGGTCGTGTGACAGGAAACTGATTTGTCCAGGATGCCTCAGTGCAGCAAGTAACTCTGCATTCAATCCAAGAGCAAAGTCAAGCCTGTGCTTTGGTGTAACTGACAGATTGCTGTGGTGCACAGATGGCGAGATTTGTGTCAAAGTGAGGTTCTGACAAGTTCAACCACACTGATTGTGATTGAGATCAGCCGCTGTGGACGGAGTTCTCACTGGCAGCGGTTTGACTTGCTAGGGATGTAAATGCATGTTCCAGACCACCGTCAACACTGTGGCTGTTAGCAGCGGCAATGCTCACACACACACACATCAGTGCAACACAAACAACAAAAGCAATAACAGACATTCCCATTCCCAGAACGCTGCTTCTTAAACTCCAAGTGCTGCTTCTAAGTCATAGAAAAGTGTCCGAGCGTGATGTCGCTGCAGAGGTCAGAGCGATGCTGCGAAGAAGAAAAGATTCAGATATGGCCCTGTGTTCCTTTAGGATTTCTTCAGACACTGTCTGTTGTTGTTTTTTTTTGTTGTTGTTATTTTTTTTTAATTTTTTTTTGCTCTCCTTTGATTTTCCCAGAGTTTGAAAAAACAAAAGTCTGTCAGTTTTCCCTCCTTAGCGGCCCGATTGAACATCCTTTATCATGTATTTGTCCAATTCTGTCAAAAATTTTTCTGCAACTCCCATCTGGTAATCCTTGTTGAGTGTCATCCCACAACATCATCCGATTCCACTGAACAAGACAAATCCATTGGTTGGACATGCAGTTAAAGAGTTTATGTGTGATCTGTGGATCCAATCCATCTGTATGTTTCAGAGTTTCCACTCCTACATGAATTAAATATCAAAGCCGGTTTGCATTTATTCCTATGTTTATGTGAGATTGTGTGTGCGTCATACATCACACTGTTTCCTGTAAGCAGAGAGATTCCACAACATTGCTAGGTCCCTGGGCGACTCCACCAATCACAAAGAGCATGCTGTTTGTCTGCAGGACAGCAGAGGAGCAACGTGCAGTGGGCATGGGTGCCATGTACTCCCAGCGCCGCTTCACTGGGTTGTAGCTTTCCACTGAGCCCAATGGTGACGGCTCATTTCCTGCAAAATGGAGAGTAACATGTTAGGATGACAGAAGTTGTGTTTCAAATGCAGACATTAACCTCTTTTAGGGGTAGAATTGCTGGTCAGTGGAGCAGACATACAGCATGAAAGTCAGTTTAACCCCAATTACAGTAACTGTAGAGCTGGAGCTTCCTCCAGCAATTTTGTGAAATGGTGACAAAAATAAAGGCAATTTTTTTCTGCTTGCTGTAGATTGAGGAAAGTCTGGGGCTTTGACAGTTAAGTATTGTTAATTTTACAGTAATTATTCAGAAAGAAAATGTTCATGCCTAAATCCATGATCGCACGTTTTCAAAAACAACATATAATAAAATATGTGTTAAACTGCAAAATACAAACATCTGCATGCACAACTGTAGCTGGAGCTTTTGGCATGGAATGAACTTGGCTCAGTCCCATGTGCTCTGAGCTGGCAAAATTGGCAGTAAGTAACACTTACTGGCAATGTGATGAAGATCCCCATGAGTCAACTCCTTCCTGTCACAAACTAAAATAGTCTATCTGGACATGAAACAATTCAACCACTGTGTGTGGAAGATTAATAGCTGCAGCTCAGAGAAGGAAAGGTAGCGTCTCATTAACTAATGCCAGTTCATTCATATAGACAACAATGACTTTCAGCTGCTTTGAATCATTTTCAGAAAAGGATAAAACTATTTTTGTGGTGTATTTCCCGGTAAGATTTCAGCCTCTGGGGTGAATGTTTTCCACAGCAGCGGCTGACTGACATCTGAGTGAGTATTGCTTGGAGAGGTGCTGTCAGCTGTCATGTTGCACTTCTGACTGGAAAACATCTTCAAAACTTTACCCTATGAATGCTGCTAGAGATGTTTTATTTACTTTTTCCCTCACATAGTCTGGGTTTAACCACAACCAGAGGCCTTTGAGCAATCGGTAAGTTTAGCATGGCATCCTATAACTTTGTCTCATTCACATTTTTTTTTTTTTTAATCTAGATTGGTGAAGTAAAATCAGACATTTATTCTCTATTTTTCATTCTTGTCTTTATTTGTCATGACCTGAATTGTACTTTCTAAACAATACACGTTCAGTGCTAAGTGTTGTTGACATGATCTTATCCACCTGGTCTGAGTCTGACGCCAGAGCACTCTGTTTTAAAATCACTGGCTGCTGATTTTTGCCCTCCTCAGCCATTTCATCCAACACCAACATGACATTCAATGCAGATTGTAGGTTTTTGTCATAAATGTACAGAATGCTGCTAATGCTGCAGTTTTAATGTGACATATTCCAGCTCACATTTAAAGGGATATAATTCAATGATTATAGGGCTGCATGGTGGTGTGCTGGTTAGCACTGCAGCCTCACAGGAAGAAGGTCGCTGGTTCGAGCCTTGGCTGGGGGAGGTTTGAATGTGGTGGCCTTTCTGTGGGTTCTCTGGCTTCCTCCCATCGTCCAAAGACATGCATGTTAGGTTTATTGGTGACTCTAAATTCTCCCTAGGAGTGTGTGTGAATGGTTGTTTGTCACTATATATGTTGGCCCTGTGATGGACTGGTGATCTGTCCAGGGTGTACCTGCCTCTCACCTGAACTAATGCTGGGATGGGCTCCAGCTTACCCCGCGACCCGTAACGGGATAAGCGATACAGATAATGTGACTAATTCAATCATTTTCAGTCAACATAGGCAGTGGTGATGAATCCGGTGCAAATGCTCAGAAACACTGACAGATGACCCCACTCCCGTCCTGCAGAGCTGGCAGACTCCCCATCTGTAAAAGGACTGGAGCTCCTGCTGCTGTTGCAGTATTTTTCAAATGCAAACAGGTTTGATTGATATAAACTTCGACGTTGTCAGTTCTGAGCATTCAGAGCTGCAGCCGTGTGTTGACAGCAGGCTTAATTTTGGTTCCTCCGTGTTTCATACATCATGCACGTTTCTTCCTTCCTAACAGCATGGATCCCTGATGGCTAGCACACACTTTCTTGTGCACCAGGATAGAGATGCCCTACAAGACCAGTTTCAGTGCTGGTTTGAAGCCAGAGACTAAACCAGTTCTTTCAAATACCAAAGCTTTGGCTCCAGCATCAAAGAATTGGTGCCATGCTGGAACCAACTCTTTGGTGGCCAGACCAAAGAATCCACCACCCTTCTCTTGACCCTGCTCCTGCATTTTAAAGGGATAAGATGACCCATTTCTTCTCACCTCTGTCTGAGGTGGTTACAGCCTTTTGCCAGGCTGATCAATATTCTTTAGCTTTCAATGCTTTGCATGCTCTGTTACATCAGCTCTGAAGGTAGCTGGAACTGCACCATGACACACTTGTGATCAAATACTTCTGATTATGTGTACAGAAGTGTTAAGCAATCAGGCAATATCTAAACTCCAAATGTTTATAGAAAAGTCTCTAGCTTTCAACTCATATAAAATACCTCACATGTGTAGTATAACATACATTTTAATACAAAACAACAATCAGTAAACAGAAGCAATGACCACAAACAATTTCTCACAAAGGTGAGTAAAACAGGAAAGGGGAACAGGTGAACTGACTTTTAGACTGAATAGAATATTATCTTATGTCAACTGAAGGTCAAAAATAACAGAAACAAAGTTTAATATAAGTTGTATTGATGCTGGATCTTCCATGACTGCATCATGCTGAATAGTAAAATCCACAAGCATTTACAGCTCTAATGTTCAGATGATAAAATGTACAGTGCCAATAACTTTGAATGCAAGCCAAAAAATGAGAGCTAGCAATGTTCAAGCTTTTCTCCAGTATTTAGCTATTCACATTTTATGGTGTAAGGTACTGTTTTGGATGCATTAACTGTAATAACTAATTTAGTTTGCTAAAAACACACAAATAAAAGACTCATTGTGGAGTTAAAGTTGGTAAAAGGTTCTAAAAGTACTTCAGAACTTAAATTAATTATCCATACATAATTTAAAATAACTCTCAGCATTGTTATATTGATTTTTCAGAATGTTTATTTTCTTTCCTAGTAATTTCATTGTTGATTAGTAAAGCTGGAATTAGATATGCCCAATTTACTTTTTACATTTTAATGAAACTATTTACTCCCATTTTAAATAATAGAATAGAATATATGTTGAAAAACTGGTTCATTTCATGAATTTTTAATGTATTAAACAGTGGGACAGATGTTTGCATGAAATGACAATGATCATCACTAGAGATCCAAAGGGCTTATTTCAGTCAGTAGCTTTAATTCCATCTGCAACATGTGAGGTCTCTACATGAATTCTTCTTCTTTCTATGATCGGCAGTGATCCATCCCTCTTTTTTTCCCCATTTCCGTCCTCTCCTCAGGTGCAATGCTCACTGTCATCATGCATCAGGCAGCTCTAATGTGTAGTCGTTTCCATGGAGACACACATCACAGCGATTCCACAAATTTTATGGACTGGTGTGTGTGTGTGAGTGAGTGTGTGTGCAGCTATCTGTCTGGGGATACTATTATCATCATTTTGTTAGAAGAACAAAGTGGCGGCGATGCATCGGCCTTTTCAAAGCAATCCAGGCCTGTTCAGACAGCATCACCTTTTTCATTTCATATGGAGACACACACATGCACACACACATACATAAAACAAAAAATAAATAATTAAATGAAAACAAAGAAAGTCTTAACAACAACATGCTCAAACACTTCCTGTCATTGCTTTGATTCTCGACTCGCAGACGTCATTTCACCACCTCCTGCTCCCCATTTTACGCTCCTTTCCTTTTACTCCCACTCTACTTCACCTTTTCTGTCATTTACTGCTTTTACATTCTATATCCCTTTCTTCTAATTCTTAGGAACATTTTTACTTTACAGCTTTTCACCCTGCTCATCAGTCGTCCCCACTCTGTCGCCCTCAATTATTCTCGTTAGAATTTCTCAGCACTCCAACTCAGGGTTTATATTTTTCACTTCACAGTTCACCAAATTGTCTTCCTTCCTGCTATATCACCATTTCCTCTTTTAACCACTTCTACACAGTTCCTTGTCCTTTTGTTCTCGTATATCTGCCTCTGCTGAAGGTTTCTTTCTTCTGTGCTCTATCTTCACTGACCTGGGTGGTGTGGTGAGACAAAGTGGGAAATTGTGGTGAATGTAATAGTTGAGTTTCACCACCAAATATTTCAAAAACCTAAAGTAGCAAATAGAGAGTTTATATTCATTCCAGTAGCATCACATATTGTTTTTTAAGGAGCCCTGTCACATCACCCAGCCTGTGGCCTGAGGCTGTGAGGTGCAAATCTTGCTGGTCAGTTGCCCTTCGTTGATTGGCCGTGGATTCAACGGTGGACTTCCTGCTCTTCTGCCCTCCTACAGGATTTGTCACCGCCTATGTCAAGTGCTCGATTGGAACCTCCCTATACAACGTCAGAGCTTCAGCGATTCGTGGACTACTTCTTCACTTCCTCATCCTGCGGCCAATGAGAGAGACTGCTGGCCTTTAAAAAGGAGGAAGCAAGAACATTCAGGGCAGCTGGGTTTCCTAGGCACACTGTTCGCCAATTCTGGGTTGTGTAAACTTAGTAGCTGGTCTGAGTAACCTTGGTGGTTTTGTAAGAGCTTATAGGATTTTCCCTTAGTTAAATACACTTTTGTGTTTGTGTTAAATTGAGAATCTACGCTCTCAACCATTTTTAAGTAGCTTTTGAGTTGTGTTTTGTAGCTTAGTTTTGTGTATTAATTGTTTGGTTTATAGAAGATTCCTTAGTTGTTAAATGTAAAAATAAGTATTGTTGAGTAGAAGTACCTTTGTTTTGTATATAGAAACTGTTTGATTGTTAAGTATTGTTATTGTAAATAGTAGTATTGTTCTGTGTGGCTAACGATAAATTGTTGTTAAATATTACCTCTGTAGAGGACACCTTTTGTTTTACATTTGGATTTTCTTTTGTTGTGCCGGATGAATAGCGAATATAGGACACCTTTTGTTATTTAAGATTGTTTGAACCCGGTAGTGTAATAAAGTTTTATTTGGTTTTTCTATAACAGTTATCCGGCTCGTTTTGTTCGACCCCTAAACCCCTAGTTTCAAAGAAGGGGTCGTAACAGCCCTTATGAAAAATAAATGAATGAATCATCAAAGAAATAAATTTTAAAAATCTATACCTTCTACATGTTAACACAGATTCTTTTTCATTTTTGATGTTTTTGGTTCAGATGACTTTGGGTGTTCTGAGCTACTGGGGTTTAAATTCTCAACTTGCTTCACCCCACAAGCTCGAGATGCTTCCAGTCATTTGTCTAGCCAAAATCAGCCGAAAGTCTATGGAAAACTACTTAATATTTTAAATATTTAAGTACTCTGGGATATTTATCTATTTGCATTTATCAACAGCATCATTTACTTTTTCCCCTATTTTTTCTTTTATTTTGTGGTGTCCAATCTTCACAGTTCATCTGTCCCTGACCTTTTGCTGTTGTCACACAGAGATAAGACACCAACTCTTTAGCTCAGGTCAAATAAAAACCACAACAAACCTTCTGTGGGACACGTGGTTCTGTCTGATTTGTGCCATTAGTATCATTACATCTGTCTATGGCACTTATCATATTTTTGTAGTTAATGCACCCATGCTTGGTTTGCCTGTCCAGGCAGGATAAAAATGCCTTAAACACCTCTAGGCAAGTGAACGAATAATCTGATCAACAAAAATGCAACCACACGCAGAACATTTAATCTGCTTTATTGTTGGAGAACAGTGTTGGAGTTAAGGAATGTTCAAGGTCTTTCCCAGCAGTTTTAGCTTCAGATCAGATACACCTAGAGTGACTCAGGTATTTCAGGAAGGGGCTGGTTTAATGCCAGGAAAAACAAAAGAAAAAAACAAAGAACAAAAGCTCCAGTTAATTATTTTTTTTTTTTTTTTTTGATGTGTGTTTATTAAAGAAAATTATGTTAGGTGTTGTTTTACTGGCGGTTTACCTTGTGCTTGCTTTGACCGTTCGTTTATCAATTGCTAAATGTAGTTGTGGCTTCATGTTTATATAATGACAGGATTTCTGTAGTGTAGTTTGTGGTCCAAGTTGCTTAAACATGCCCAGAACACAGCAGCTACTGACGAAGGTGAATCCTGAGAATTCACTTTAGTCCCTCTGTAACTAATCAGCTCCATAAATTCTGGACTTCACTGCCACCTCTTCCTCCGTGTGCTGTTTTTAATTCTTTTTAATTATTATCTCTGAACACTGTTACTTCAGATGGCCAACCTTACACTAGTGATTGACATTATAGCTGCAGTTACATGTGGTTTACTGATGATAATAAGAAATTATTAATTGAATTAATAAGCAATTAAAGAAATTGCTTATGATGAAATTGGATTTTAATCACAAAGCAAAAAGCCAACAAGTTTCAACTCCTGCACTTGCACCACTGCACAGAGGTGCAGTAAATGATCATCATCTGAGGCTGATGTGGGCTGGATAACTTAGTTTAACTTTATTCTTGTAAACTGAACTACTCGCGGAATGCCATATTCTCAAATGTAAGGGGGGCTAAATCAAAACACCAGGGTTGTTTTTTGAGTTAATGGTTTTAACTTCAGACATCCAAAATAAATGTTCTCAAGCATGATAAAATGAATTTTTAGATATTATAATGTATGTACAGAAGCCAGGAGCAGTCGTGCTTGCATGTTTTTTACCAGCGTTTTTTAATGATAAACGGATAATTCAAGGGGATGGAAATCTATCCCAGCTGTTCCTAATCCATCACAGAACCACACAGAGAGACTAAGATTCACTAACACTAAGAATTTAGAGACTCAAATCCACCTAGCATGGATGTCTTTGGACTGTTGGAAGCCTGCGAGGGAAATTCACAGTTAAACAGCAGCAAGACACACAGTGGAAAATAAAAAAGTAAGAAAATGAAAGACATAGAATAAGATAAAATAAAATTTTTAGCATATCTAAAAAAAATTACATAAAATAAACAAATTATAATTATACCCGCGCACCGTACAGAGAGAGGATGTGCGAAACAGGGAAGTGGAAAGTGAGGTGAAGTGTGTTGTGCAAGAGTCCAGTTGTTAGTCAGTCATGTATTTGTTTATTCGCCTGCAGACCAGCAGGAATTTTCTTTATTATACGGTCTGACAGCAGCAGGCAGGAAGGACCTGCAGTACCTCTCATTCCATGTGTCTGACAAGTTGTACCAAACACCCATCCACAGATTTACATACATGCCATGGCTTCATGGGGTCTATTTTGATGTTTGTCCCCTTCAAAATGACCCAACCTGAATCGGAGTAACCAGAAGACAAAGGCTGATTGAGCTGTCATCAGCAGACAAAAATACTAAGTATTCTTTAAAAGCATCTAAAGTTTTAGAGTTTTTTGTAAAAAGGAGTATACTTTTAACTCTTCGAAATGTATTGAGTTTCATATTTGCACAGCTGAACTAAAAATAATTATGTCGGCCATCTTGGATCTTAATTAAACCAACTTTGAGTTGAATTGTCAAAACCAGAAGAAAACGTCTTATTACACAGATTACTGGAATCAACAGTGTAAAAACCTTCAACGTAAAGTTGAATCTTTATAATTGGGCTAACTTTGTGAGCATATTAAACAAGCTAAATGTTACGTTTTAACTTTTAATTTTCACACTGTGTAGACACAATGTGACGTCATAGATGGCCTTTTTTTTTTTTTTTTTTTTTTTTTTTTT
>JBAMHW010000015.1:26319188-26329247 GCA_037177495.1 Rhadinocentrus ornatus
AAGCTCTGCCGGAGATGGGAGTTGAAACTCTTTCTGACAGGGGACTCCGCCAGACGTTCCCAGCAGACCCTTACAACGCGCTTGGGCCAGGCAGGCCTGACCGGCATCCTCCCCCACTCCCCTTAATGTTTTTTCAGTTAGGCTTTGTGAAATACTTAATATTTGTTGCTGTCTTAAAAGTAACATATCCATGTCCACACATTACTTGACCTTTCTGACTGAGTAAAAATACCTTGTATCCAAGAAGCAGCCACTCCACGCTGCATTTACACTCCATAAATACGTAAATATGTATGTCTGTGTCAAGCTCTGTAAAACTTAACTGCCCACATACTCCAATGTGTGCTTTACGTTGTCAAGGTTGTTTGCCAATGCATCTGCTATTGGGCAGTGCAGAGTTCAGCCTTCACTTCAGATTTCCAATGCAAGTTTCACACCCCAGATCACGATAATGTACATTTTCAGAGACATGAAAAAGCACAGTTAACAGCGGTAGTCTGTGTGGCCAATAAATACATCATGGTCTCTTCTTCCTTTAGCTGGTTGCTGGTTGAAATGAGATATACTGAGCAACACTGCCCCAGTGTTACATGGTGGTAACTGCTCATTGCTCATTGTTTTCTTCATTCTTTTAATATTTGGTTTACTCTGCCGCTATATCAAACAACATCATAAAATACTAAAGGCGTAAAAAGAACTGCTTAAAATTTCTTACATTTCAGTGAGGGAACTCAAAGTAAAGAGCTTCTAAATGTTCTCGACCTTTCCTGGACTCAACTGTACATACAAAAAAAATTTGCATTTAATGCAAAGTTTTGTTTTTGTTATATATATTTTCCTAAATTGAGGCAGAGCCAGAGCAGGATGATTGGTGATCCTTCGCTAATTTCTAAAACACCACTGAATCTGTAAATATGCAATGAAATAATCATTTTAACTGTTTCAGAGTGGCTTCAACACATCATTTTGTATTAAATCAAACGTGAGTGAGTGGAAAAATGTAATTCAGAAAAGATTTTGTCATTGTCAGTGGGATGAGCAGCTGTTCTGCATCTTAAAACAACCCAATATTGAAATGAGGGAAAAGAACATGTTGACAAATAAAAGGTGCTGACCTAACCCGCCGGCGACGATGATCCTTCCACCCAGGCATCCTGCCACAAAGTCCGCTCTTTTCTCCCTCATCCTGGATGTTCGCGTGGGTTTGATCCAGATCCCTGCCAAACATGAAATAACAAGAGGTTTTGCCAGTGATTTTAAAGCAGGTCGGTGAAATGTAGTTAAGAATGAAACATTTTTATCGTCAAGGTTGTTGAATTTAATGTTTCATCTGAACTTACTTTTTTTTATACAAATCAATATTTCTTAAACTCAAAGGCAGCAAAGAAAAGCTCAACAGTTAGAATAGTACTTAAAATTTGAAGAAATTTATTTGATTATTTATTCATTTATTTATTTATTGAGACTGGATTGGTGTTAAATGTTGTTTGGACCAAGCAGGAAAGTAGGATCACTGTGATAAACATTACAAGTTGCTAGTCTCACGCTATTTTAAAATTTTATGAAAAAAGTAATCCTATGTTCTTTTTTTAAGTCTGTGAAGCTTATTTTTTTCCTATTTTTGCCTAGTGTAATGCAATAAAAGTCATCTAATCTTAAATTTAATTTATTTTTGCTGTAGTAGTTTTTAGACCCCCACTCTCTTAAAATAACTGAATAGACTGCTGGTAGACCGAGTCAGAGAGCATGAAGCAAAAAGAAGACGCAGACAGGAAAAGATAAAAATGTAGAATTTACAACAAGAGCTGCCTTAGGAGCTTCTCAGTCCCCTTTCTTTCTCTGGATTGAAACCCACCAACAACAGACAAAACTTCTATATTTGGGACTGTGACACTTGTTGACACATCCCTTTCCCCATTGCTCCAAGTCTCCTCTGCTAAGATTCCAGGAAGCTGCAGAATTGCACAAATAAAACGAAATAGACAAAGCAACAAGAATTCAAGTTGTACAGTGTAATGTAATGAGTGCAGAGTGATGAACACTGGATATGATTAATGCTTCAACGTAAATCTTGAGGGACCCATGATGTTTGGTGTAGAATAATATGTAAAGTGAGTGGAGTCACTCTCTTCATGTCCTAAAATGAATTGCAATTAAAAGAGCTGTAAAATTACAGTTTAAAAATGAGAAGCAATGATTCCACTCTGTGGTATTTTGAGCAAAGCATCTCAGACATTTCATAAATACCAGATATCACCTTCAAGACATGAACTCAGTTTTTCTACCATAACTCCATTGGTAATTAGATTCAGTCATTTTTCTCTGTGGAGCTTATGTCTATTTCTGAAACTGAAAGATAAAGACAAGAAGTTAAAAAAGATGTCAGCAGCTTAATAAGGTCACTGTGGTATATTACAGAGAGACTGGGCTGGACAAACAGGGTATTAAATCATCATGTGTGACATGGCTTGGTTAGAGAGAACTTGGCATTCTATCATAGTGATCATGTGATCAGATATCAGGCCTCTGATTCATTTGCACCAATTCTGTTGTTAACCAGAAACAACACAATGGATTGGTTCTCACCACAACCTGTATAATAAAATGTGTAGAGTTATCTCTCCGAGTGGGCCCAGGCCAGGGTGGGCTGCATGGAGCATGCATTGACTCTAAAACAGTTGATGCTCTTATGATGGTTTTCATGTTGGATGCAGAGCAGATGCTAGCTGTAAGGTGACTTAAAAAAAAAATATCCAGGAAGTAGTTATTTTTTCCAGCTACATACTTCAGTGCAGGATGTATCTGTCAAATTCTGAGAGGAAAGTGTCAGCATTAATTTTACTGAGGATGAGGAGATGAGCAGTAGCTGAGACAGTGTGGGTTCAAGATATCTTCATGTCATGGAGGGAGTTTAAGCTCATACAGACTGGTACAGTGGCCGCCTCCAGGTCTGCTTCAGGCTGCAAAAGGACTCATTGGAAAGCTAGTTGGGTAGAGTCAGGCAGAGATTTATAAAGATGAAAAGCAGCTTCATGCAGCCATCACTCTATATAATGTCCAGCAATTTATCTGAGGTGGATAGTTTAAGATCTGTCAGATTCTCAACACATCGTTGTGTTGTCACAGAGCGCCACGCTCGAGCTAAAATTATTTCTACTTAAGAGCGGAGCACACAGATAACACGCCTGACCTTGACCAGCTCAGCACAGATTCATTATCAGGTTGTACAACATAAACACGTGAATGGTTTGGAGGTGGAGCATAGTGCCCACAGCATCCTGTGCTAAAGTGTAACAGCTGATAGTCACCGGGCTGACAAAAAAATAATAATAATTCTCTTTGTGAACTTTTATTTACTTTATTTAGTAAGTATTTTCTGCTACTTTAGATTTTATTCCCTTCTTATAACTTGCCAATTTATGTGACTTATATAACTTGAACTTTGTCTTGAATTAATTTACATTTACTCCAAACCAATTCCCACACACCAGTTTGTGCATTAGAGCCTTCGTATGTTAGCATGCTCTGTTTAAATCAGCCTCTTAAACACAGGACTGAGTTTAGTCTTCTTTAAATGTGCTGGCTGAAGACTATTCTTCTCAATGGAAGTTTGGCCGTTTAACGCTGGGTTTGTCCACTGCAGGCCACACTGTCCTGGAAGTGCTGATCAGTATGTGACTGTATGGACAAATTGCTGCTTTCTGTTTATGAAAAGAGGCTTGAGTGTCTGTGTAACGTTTGTAGCACCCTTGTGGACAAATATGGAACAAGGAATAAAAGGATGCTAGACGGACTAGTAGGTTCGACTACAGGAGCACAGTGGAGGGTTCAAATGACACTCTGAGATAATGATGTAGCTTTGAACTTACACACTCTGACCAGAACAGGAAGAAGATCAGGGGAACTAATTTGGGCTATGAACTATGTGATTGGTTTAAACTTCTGTGTCCATATATTTGTAACATTAAGGTGGATCATTTAAATATGTGGGTTACCTGTGTGAATGAAAAACTTGTGAAGCATCATGAAGAGTGAGCTCTATAATTATGGACCATTTACTATAATAGTTTATATTAATAGTTATATAATATATATTAAGTATTATATAGTTATATAACAGTTTGATTAAGTGATGTATATTTCAGTTCTTACATACTGCAGACTGACATGGAGACATTGACAAGTAAATGCAGTAATGCATCACAACTGTTACATCCTGTCCTGCTAGTCCACAGTCATCACTCCCCTGATCCTCACTTCAGTCAAGCCAAATTAGTCACACCTGTCTCCCATTACCTTCCCAGTCCTTATATTCCTCAGTTCTACGTTCATTCCCGGTCGGATCTTAAACCACGCACCAGATAGACTCACGCCCTCTCCCTTGCTGGCTTCCTGGTCCCCGTACCGCCAGTCAACTCCCCCGTGATCTATCTGAGTAAGATCCTTTGAGTTCTGTCTTTACCATAAAACCTGTTAATACCTTCTCCTGTCTCCGAGGGATCCATGCGTAACAACAACATTCTGTTTGAATGCCAGAACAAAAGGTCACCCTGGATAACTTCAAGAAGCACGTTAAGAATGGCGGACAATTCAGCCTAGGAAGCGCATCATGATAGTGGATGGAAGTGTGGTCAAAGGGCAGATGGATGTATATGTAAATGAAATTCTGTTCCACAGCATGATAAGCTGTCTCATGCTGTCTTCCAGCTTTACACCACTAAAAGGTTAAACAGAGCAGGTATCTCACCTGGATTAGATCCACAAGATAAAAAATGTGTTGTCCAGAGATGTTCTTTTTATCCGTTTAGAAACTTCTACAAAAAAAATAATATTGCATCATTATCCAGGAGAAAAACTGAAATCACACTGCTAGAAATTATTTTATTTTTTTTCATCTTGTTGTTATTGACTTTTAACAACAGAGACAAATCAGAAGGGGGAAAAAAGTGTAACCAAACCCAGAGAGTCAACAATTACATTTCCCTCTTTAAAAATTCAGAAACTTGAGAAAATTTGTAGATTTTGATATCCAGTAAATGGTTAAAAGCTCTGGGAGAGGAGAAGATAAGCATATTTTCAAGATAACACAAATGTTTTGTAGTGCTCGCTTGAGGGAAATAATCCAGGTCATCGGAGGAAAGGCAGCAGTTCAGTTAGATATTAAGCCAGGAAAAATACACGGGCCAGAAAGCGTGCAGATAATGTCCAGATATCCGGTGGAAGATAAGAGGTCAGTTTTTAAATAAACAATCAAGCAAGTGTGTAGCTGGTTGTTTAAGCAACAATAACCATGACTGTGTTGTTGCCTCAGCTTCTCAGCTGGACTCATTTCAGGCTCAACACTTCATTTCTGATTGACTGAAGCACTGCTTATGCCACCAATGCTTGAGCTGCACACAAAAGTGAGCCGTTTTCACACATGAACACCAAATGTTTTCAGGGGAAAGTGAGGATGATGTGGTTTGCATTTTTTTCCACAGTTGGCGTTCATGCAAACACATCACAGCAGGAGGTTTTCTGCTGGAGATGACTTCTCTTGACTGTAAATGTGAGGAAGAAGTTGCAGGAGAAAAGCTGTCTAGAGCATGCAGGATGCAGCACGTGATACAGAAATCAGGCTGTGAAATGGCCGTTTTCTTTTCAGCTTGAGAAGAATAGCAAATGAGGCTTCGTGTTTTGTTGAAAACTAAATTTATACATATCCATATTAGCGTGGAAAGCAGCATAGAGTTCAACAAAGAACACAAACGGAACGCACACACTTACAAGCTCACACATACAGCAACTACTAACGGTCTAGATTATTTGCTGACACACTCACAGGTCGTCTCACCCACTGATGTACCAGAGATGTTTTGAGAGGTCTGGGTGGATGATCTGGAGCAAAATGTTGAAGACATGTACCTGGCATTTGAGCTTTAGAGACTAAAGAGAAACATTACTCTTAAGGCTCACTCTGCAGTCTCTCCACATAAAACCGCATACATTCCCCAGGGTGACAGATGGAAGCAATAGTTGAAATGTTCTTGGCATTGCTCCCTGTTCTACTCCCGTTCTACGTCCACAATGTCTCCTTTTGCAATAGTGTAGAGTTTAAATCGTATTCCAGGCATTTTTCAAAGGACATTTAAATATTTTTTTGTAATGATTCATCATCACCCCAAATGTCAACAAATACCAATATAAGCAGCACAGCGGGCCAAACCAGTAGCAGAAAATAGTTTAAAAAATCACAGAAAAAAAACAACTTAATAGGAAATCACATGAAGATGCAAAGAAAGCTGTATTACGATGAGATCTACTTTAACAGACCATACAGTATCATTCCAAAGCTGCATCTAACACGCTGTGATGTGTATGTGGTGCTTTTCTGTTACAAATACAATATTTGAACAGTATTCTTGAATTTTATTATTGTGGTAAATATGCAAAAATGTTCAATGCACATCTGCCCACTGCAGCACCTTTATATAATCTGAGTGTGACAGAAAGATGGTTTTTGTGTGTAGAGGAGGTGGCACCTCTGTGTTTGTGTGCATCCTCTCACACACTGCGTCTCACAAAGCTTGTCAAGCAGAAAGCGACCGAGACACAGCAAACCATTCTCCCATGCAAAAGGCAGAAAAAAAAGCTCCCATGCAGCATTTTTCATTGCTGCCTTAACCTATAAGATGGCAGATGATCCACTGTAAGGAGGGAATGCTGTCATTTGTCAGCATTAATTATTAATTCTATTTCTCCAGCCAACTGCAAAGTTTGGAAAGAGCAATGAGGCAATGATTTAGTCTGGTTGACATTGCTCTTGCTCTTGTTGGACCAATCAGCTGCTGGCGTTGCTCTCACACTCGACCCATGGTGGTGCATGAGAGCAAGTGAGTTGAGTGACAGGTGGGGCAGATACATGTCTGGTGGACTCAGCTGGAGGAGAGGAGAGTGTGTTTATTTAAAGCTCAGAATCAATCCCTTTCACTTCGGTTTGCCGTCACAGATGCTTCCCTCCGTTCCCATAACTGTGCTCAGTAAGACAGGTACACACAGAGCAGCAAATTAAATGAAAGCAGCATCTCACATAGACACATACCTACACAGCACATGGTGATAAAAAATCTCCAAATAGATGAGCATGCATGCAAACACACAGATGAGGACACATTCTCATATGCATGTAAGCAATTTCACCTGTGCATACAAAAGCTCTCCATTTACCCAATCAGAACCCACATCAACCTATTTCCAAATGCCATCACACGAAAAAATTGAAAGATCCCAGAAAGGAAATGAGGTGGTAATAACAGCCACCCCTGTCTGCGAAACCAATCTGACAGATGGTAAGTATTTCAGACAGAAATCAAACATCAATAGACAGCGCATCATTTCTTTGATAAAAATCAGGCACGTTTTGTTTTATATCTCAGGTTGTCTTGCATGTTTCTTGCTTTTCAATCCATAATTTTTAACATTTTTTAGGTGTTTTAAGTCTGTTTCTAACAACTGGAGACAGACATACATAGTTATTATCTGTACTAATTTTAAATCCAAATGTTAAGGCAAGGCAAATTTATTTGTATAGCACATTTCATGTACAAGACAATTCAAAGTGCTTTACACAAAGCATATAAACATTAGAGCAGGGTGCAGAAAAAAATGTATTAGAAAAACAAAGATTAAAAAAGATAAAATTGATTAAATATAAAGAAAAAGAAATAAGTTAAGATTTCAGTGTAAAAGAACCAGCTGCAGATCTGGACTCCTAGGAAGAATTATTGAAATGCAGCTGAAAACAGGTGGGTCCTCAACCTTGACTTAAATAAACAAAGTTTCAGCTGATCTGAGGCATTCTGGGAGTTTGTTCCAGACATGTGGCGCACAGAAGCTGAATGCAGCTTCTCCATGTCTGGTTCTGACTCTGGGAACTAATAGGAAACATGATCCAGATGACCTGAGGATTCTGTTAGGATCATACTGGGTCAAGAGGTCATTGATGTATTTTGGTCCTAAACCATTCAGAACTTTATAAACCAGCAGCAGAACTTTAAAGCCTATTCTCTGGCGAACAGGCAGCCAGTGTAATGACCTTAGAGCTGGACTGATGTATCCACTTTCCTGATCTTAGTGAGGACTCAAGCAGCTGAGTTCTGAATCAGCTGCAGGTGCCTAATAGATTTTTTAGATAGACCTGTGAAGACACTGTTACAATAATCAAGCCGACTAAAGATGAAAGCCTGGACTAGTTTTTCCAAGTCTTGCTGAGACATCGTATCTTTAACCCTTGATATATTCTTAAGGCTTAAGGCTGATTTTGTAAATCCCTTAATGTGTTTCTCAAAGTTAAGGTCTGAGTACATCAATACATCCAGATTTCTGGCCTGGTTGGTGGTTTTTAGTTGTATAGACTGAAGCTCTGTGGTGACACTTGATCGTTTCTCTTTCGCTCCAAAGACCATAAACTCAGTTTTGTTTTTGTTCAACTGGAGAAAGTTCAGGGAGCATGTAGATGTTAAACAGAAGAGGTCCCAGGATGGAACCTTGGGGAACTCCACATGTAATTCTTGTCTGCTCAGATGTAAAAATACCTATTGACACAAAGTACTTTCTATTCTATATAAGATTTAAACCAGAGTAGTGCAGTGCCAGAGAGGCCGACTCAGTTTTCCAGTTTTTTGAGTAATATATTGTGATCAACTGTATCAAATACAGCACTGAGGTCCAATGAGACTAAGACTGACATTTTTCCATAATCTTTATTCAAATATATGTCATTAATGACATAATGTTAGAGCAGTCTCAGTGCTGTGGTGCTGTCTAAAACCTGACTGGAAGACATCATAGCAGTTGTTTTGTGTTAAAAAGTCATTTAGCTGATGAAAAACTACTTTTTCAATAATCTTATTTAGAAAAGGAAGAGTTAAGAGTGACCTGTAGTTGCTCATTTGTGGCTTGTCTAGATTGTTCCTTTTTAGCAGGGGTTTGATTACAGTTGTTTTTTATAAATTCTGGGAATTTAAATTAAATTAAAGATAGGTTAACAATCTGTAACAGATCTGGCTCCAGAGTTCTTGAGACCTTTTTGAGAAGGCCTGTGGGCATGATATCCAAGCAGCAAGAGGAGAAGTTCAACTCACATATGATATTGCCTGGATCTGAGCTGTTAATGGGATTAAACTGTGTCATGGTGCCATGGTTTCCTAAACCTGTTGCTGCTGATGAACCAGGTGTTTGTCTGATATTCTGGATTTTTTCTGTGAAGAATTTGGTGAATACATTGCAGGCCTCGGAAGAACAAAGTTCAGGTGCTATTGGCACACGAGGATTTGTTAATCTGTCGACAATAGTGAATAGGGCCCAACCATTATGAAAGTTTTTGCTAATTATGTCAGAGAAATATATCTTCCTTGCATTCCTCAGTTATAGATTATTAAAGAACAAAGTTTCTCTTTATACGTGTCATAATGAACCTGTAGATTTGTTTTTCTCCATCTGCGCTCGGCTTTCCTAGACTCTCTTATTCCATTTTTCACCATTGTGGAATTTCTCCATGGAGACTTTTTCCCCCAAGAGACAACCTTCACCTTAATAGGAGCAATAGCATCCATAATACTTAACATTTTAGGCAGAAATAAGAGCAGCCGCACTGTTATCTTGGTTTAACCAGCTTTCAGTTAAAAACATAAAATCAAGGTTGTGTTCAGTGATAAGATTAATAAATAAAAATGTTTTCCATCTAATGACCTAACATTTAATAAAGCCAAGGTTTGGAATTGCTTACCCTATGTTCGGGGACACGTTGTGGCTCACAGTGTATGTTAACTCTACTTTTAGAAAGCAGCTTTCTGTGTTCTGACCAAGTTACTTTTCTCCTTCTGTTCCCAAACAATACAGATATTTTGAACCTTCTATTACACAGGGATCCAGCTTGCATTGGGAAAAATTTTGACTCCCGTCATCCATTCAGCTTGGACCCTCCACACATCATACATCCGAAACATGGTTTTCTCTCTGTCCCACTCCCTCCCGGGGGAGTGGTTACTGTTTCAGACACTGTTGGCCCAGTCTGGTGCT
>JBAMHW010000015.1:26333781-26344804 GCA_037177495.1 Rhadinocentrus ornatus
GGAAGTCTGGGTTTCCCTGCTTAGGCAGCTGCCCCCGCGACCCGACTCCGGATAAGCGGCAGATAATGGATGGATGATGGATTGTATTTTAAAATAAATCATCAAATAGGAGTATATAGATACAACTGCATGACAGAAAATACTCATTCAAGATAGTAATGAAGACCTATAAACCTTTCTAAAAAATTATTAAAAAATAAACATTTAGGGCTCTAAATGAAAAACAACTAACCTGCAAAACGCGAGTCAAAATTTATTTTAGCATATAAATGAAAGCTTACTGGCAAGTTTTTCAGGTGATGAATGAGTTGATGAATAATATATACGTTACATACATACCTACATGCAGACATTATCAAAGTCTACTTTTTAGTATCCCGGGTCACTGTAAGGATGTAACCTGGTTTAACTGATCAGCCTTTTTACTGATATTGATCAATATACCAATAAATAAAACAAACCACAGCACACTAAAACAGGAACAGAGTTTCATACTGGGCTAAAAGGCAAAGAATAAAAATAGGTTTTAAAAATGAACAGTAAAGAAGCTTGTCTAATGTGGAGGGGGAGCTCATTTTTTGGACCGGTTCCCTTCCATTTGGACCCCGGTACGTTCAGGAGCAGCAGGTCAGCTGACCTGAGGCACTGAGCAGGAGTGTAGGGGTGGAGTAGCACAGAGAGGTAAGGAGGGGCCAGGCCATTTAAAGATTTTAAAACAAATAAAAAACTTTTAAATGAACTCTGTAGTGCACTGGCAGCAAATGGAGGGAGGACAGGATTTTAGGCCAGGAGGGTTTTATGTGCTCCCTCTTACGTACTCCAGCTAGGAGCGTGCAGCTGCATTTTGCACCAACTGGAGCTGGATGGTGGCTGAAACTGTTCAAGATTTTAAAAACAAACTAAATACTTTGTTTGTTTTTTGTTGAAATCTGTTTTTTAACTGAATGTTTTCACAATTTAATTAATGAGTAATTTACTCTTGTAATGTTTTTATTGCATTGTTGTTTTCTAGTTAAATGTGTTATTTTACCTTTATTATACAGATTTTACTCCAAATCTTTATGTTGACTGTGATTATGTTATTGTAAGGAGTTTTTCCTGTTTAACAATATTTCCTATTATTCTAGAGATTTATTTTCCTATAACATTTATTTATTTATTTATTTATGTTTCCTTAAAATGGCGAGTTGGTGTGTGCTTGTGTGTATTTAAGCAACTATCTGTTTTTAACATTTGAAGCACTTTGTTATGCATTCTCTCTTTGAAAAGTGCTAATATAAACAAAAGCTTGATTAAGTTAATCAAAGTTAAGTTAGCAACATGTAGAAGAAAAACCTAAATTGTGACAGTAGTTGGACGGTGATGGAAAGAATGAGGCAGGTTTCAAGAGAAAAAAGGAGCGGCTGGAGAATGTTCAACTAAGGAGGTGAGACAGTTCACAGATTTAAGCAATATTGTACAGAAATCTACAAAACTAAACCAAAGTTTAAAGTAGACCATTCCAAATGTATTACAAGCCAAAATAACTTTGTTTTTGGCTGGAAAAGAACACTGACAGAATGTTGTTTATTTGGCTTGTTCCTACAAAAAATAAATTTTAACAACTTAAAGGATCTTGATTAATTGCATGCTGGTGCGCTGATGACATGGCTAATTTTTCCTTTAAATTTTTACTATTGGATGTTCGTATAGACCAGGGGTCGGCAACCTTTACCACTCAAAGAGCCATTTGGACCCGTTTCCCACAGAAAAAAAAAACACTGGGCATCTATAATTAAATAACATTGCATATAACGTTTTTCCTTTGCCTTTATTTTATATATGAACAAACTATAATGTGTTGTATACATTAAATCAATGAATGACTGCAGAGAAAAAGACATTACATTTCTGCATGCAACAAAAACATTTTAAATAATAAAAAAAAAGACGTTGGGTTGAAGGTTACTTTCAAGGAAATAACCAATGTCTATTTGAGTCCTTCTTGTGTTTATGAAAATAAACGCCAAACTATAATTATCTACCAGCAGCAAACCAAAAATGCTGTCCTGGTGCGTGCAGTCAGCGGTCTACCTGAAAAATAACATTACTATTTCACTGAACAATGAAAAAATATGACTCCAGAGATCGAAAGGACTCCAAGTGCATACCATTTTTAATGTTCACATGAACATCGGGGAAAGTATTCCAAGTTTCGAACACAGGTTTGTCCGGTTTGGGGAGATTTTGTGATTATGAGCAAGAATAGTTCTCTGATGGGAAACATCTTCAAGGTCTGCTGTCAAGCATTTAAAATTGGACACCCATATGTCTTTGTCGGCCAGTTCCATCTCAAGATTGGGGGGACTCACACCTGCCAATGCAGTTGAACTCTCTTAAACTGGGGAAGTGAGACAGTGTACCTTTCTTTAAATCTCTGGCCAGCACGGTCAACTTGCGCTCAAATGCCAAAACCTCCTCCTATATGTGCAGGGCTGTGCATCCTGTCCCCTGAAGAGCTGTGTTCAGCATGTTCAGGTACGCTGTCATGTCTACCATGAAGTGTAGCTTTTCCAGCCACTCTGGCTGTTCCAGCTCAGGAAGTTTGAGCCCTTTGTGGCTCAGGAAAGTTTTCACTTCTTCAAGACACGCGGCAAAGCATGAAAATACATTTTAATAGAATACACATTAATTATTTTCAAAAGCCAGGGAGCCGCATCCTCTGTATAGTCTGATAACTTTAGGTAACTTCCAGCCACACTGTTTGGTGAAACAAGTTAATTTAGAATCAGAATTAATTTAGAAATCCATTTATTGTTATTGTACTGTGTATGAGATTAGATAAATATCTAAGCTTCATTTAAGGACAACTCACATAATTGGTTTTCATCAAAGCAAAGAGACAGTTTTCATGTTTCAGAAGGTAGTTTTAAATTTGACAAAGAAAAAAAAAATCTTCTACAAGGGTCAGCTTATCTATTCCTTAGCTTTTACATATTCAATCTTATACAATCAATGAATTCATATGCAGAGAAAACACAGTTGTGTACATAACCTGACTTGATTTCACAAACTGTTAATTTGTATCAGTGCTATTAACTACTGGATGTCCAAATATCACAGATTCAAATTGGATTCATATCAAAGAGGTTTGGCTACTGTAGTGCTCTGTAGGATTATCAAATCTTCAGAGTTGGCATATAACTCTGGTATGGAGGTAATGTCTTTGACTCACAGGTCAGTCAGATTCACCTCTAAAAATCAAAAACAATTAATGGTTTTCCACTCCAGTACATGTCCAACCTGCACTCTCAGGTCATAAGGCCTGTCAGCTGTCCCCAGAACAAGAACAAGATCTACTAAATGAGCTTTCTGTTACTGGTTTCAGTACTCTGGAACAAACTGATCTGATCTAAGATCAGTAATAGCAGTCTACAATCAACATGTTTACACACGAGCTGTATACAAGGCTAATGCATCTTCAATTGACATCCGTTTTAGTGTAACTACAAATATCAAGGTCAGGAATTATGCACATAAAACCGTATGGCAACAGAATGATGTGTAAGCATTAATACCACTCTCCCATTTACCAGTTTCATCTTTGGCAAACAACCAGAGCCATAGCAAAGCTGATTGATTTACATCCTCCATTGAGCTGTTATATAGCAACGCACAGATAATGAAGACAAAACCATTTCACATGAACAATAATTTATTTATCTTCAGTAGATGTATCTTGGAGGTTTCTACTACCCAAAACAAAAACAATAATAATAATAATAACAATAATAATAATAACCTTTATCTGTAAATCCACCACTTTCTGTATTTGTTGCTCTACGTTTATTCTCAACTCTGCATTAAATCACAGGTAATGAGCCACCATATAGAAGGAAACACTCTTTGTCTTCCCTTTTCTCTTTTTCTCAGTGCAGTTATCTGTTGGATCAGTAGTCTCTTTTCTTCTCCATTTCTCTATCTGTATTCCTTCCTCCGTTCTCGGCAACTGGATCTGCATGTTGGACACAGATAATCTCATCCATGTACTGTGACGCACACGCATACACACACACACACACACATGCACACACACACACATACAAGCATACAACATGAGGCACTTGTTTCAGTGCCGGTTTGATGAATAGCCCTCTTCTATTGATTTCAAGGATCAATGCACTAATCAGCCATCCTCTCAGCCCTCATGAGGAGAGAACTTGCAAAGAAAAGGAAAAGTACAGACACTGCAGGATTCAGAAAACTGTGCCAAGATGGGAATATGTGATCATCCGTTACACAAAGGACACGTGACCCTTTAGCAGCTTGGACAGCTCCACATGGAGACAGAAGAGCCTCCACTGTTGAATCTGATCAGGTGAATGAAGAAATATATTACGTGGCTCATTTTGAAAGTATTCCTGGACAACATAATTATTGCAGCTCAGCCTCATCCAGCACAGCTTGAGGAGGCACTCTGGACCAAAATAGCAAAGACACAGGCTGTAGGTTTCTTCTGGGTCTGCTAATGAGCCTCCTTGGCTTTCAAGTAATCCTATAAATATTCATGCTACAAGTTAATGTGAGCCTCTGCATCTCTGGTGTCATGATGCACCTCAACTCTTTTGTACTTCAAATAAATCTACAAATTCATAGTAGTAGTCTACTAGTAAAACTAAAGTTTTACTGAAATCGTGGGGTGTCAGAGAAACAGTCAGTATCTGGTGTGACCACCATTTGCCTCATGCAGTGCAACACATCTCCTTCGCATAGTGTAAACCAGGTTGTTGATTGTGGCCTGTGTAACGTTGGTCCACTCTTCTTTAGTGGCTGTTCAAAGTTGTTGAATATTGTCAGGAACGGCATGTCAGGGCATCCAAAAAATGCTCCATGGGTTACATGCCCGATGAGTATGCTGACATGTAGAAATTGAGACATGCGGTCATGGTCGTGGATAAATCGCACAGCAATGGCCCTCGAGATCTCGTCACGGTATCTCCATGCATTCAAAATGCTGTTAATAAAATGCACCTGTGTTTGTTGTCCATAACATACGCCTGCCTATACCATAACTCCACCACCACCATGGGCCACTCGGTTCACAACGTTGACATCAGCAAACCGAACCACACAACGCCATAAAAGCTGTCTGCCATCTGCCTTGTACAGTGAAAACTGGGATTCAACCCAGAACACCTCTCCAAAGTGCAAAACGCTGTCAAATGTGAGCATTTGCCCACTCAAGTCGGTTATGATAACAAACTGCAGTCAGGTCAAGAGCCCAATGAGGATTACGAGCATGCAGATGATCTTCCCTAAGATGGTTTCTGACAGTTCAGACAATCCTTTAGTTATGCAAACCGATTGTTGCAGCAGCTGTCCAGGTGGCTGGTCTCAGGTGAGGTGAAGACTCTGGATGGTGGAGGTCCTGGGCTGGTGTGGTTACACGTGGTCTGCGGTTGTGATGGGCAACGTCGCTCCTTCTCCATTCATTTCCTATGGAACTTGTGCGATTAGGCAAAAATCGCTGCCTGCCTCCAACCAAGCGACAGGCAACATTCGTGCATGTGAAATATTGTGCTCGTTCACGTAGACGTGCACATGGGGGCTTGACACAAAAAAAATAGAAAAATGTTAAATTTTTGTCCCTGTCACATGGCACTACTACCAATCAGCAAGCGGCTTCATTGACTGACCAATGAGAGCAGGCTAGACAGCGCAGTCTGCAAACACTTTCAACATGGAGGAACGGATCATTTTAGGTGTGTCTGACTTTTCCAGACTTTACGATACATCACACAAAGATTTGGAAATGTAAATAAAAGGCAGGCGCATGGCACGGAATTTGTCCGAACATTTGTGGATTTATCTGGATCAGCCTTAAGGTCTGCCATCAAATGATGAAATTTACAATGCTGTTTCCTGTTTTGTACACTCGGATAAACCCAGGGTTTTCTTTCTCTTTCTCTGTACAGTAGAGTAAACAGCAAGATTTCTGTCAATTCGTGCAAAATCTTCTGACTCTTTATACGTCATGTCTGTCACAGACTGGTCTCAAAGCGTGATGCACGACACTGCTGCCGTCGCTGCTGTTTGTTGTGTGTCGTGTGTGTGGTTTCACCAGGGTGGCAATGAGTTTTGCCTGTCGCTGTCTTTGGTCGCCTCTCATGTGTCTTACCCATGAGGTCGGTTCGATGTACTTCCAAATTCTCTAAAACACCTTTGAAGACAGCTTATGGTTGAGAAATGAACATTCAGTTCATGGGCAAACGCTCTAGTGGACATTCTTGCCGTCAAGCATGCCAATTGCGTGCTCCCTCAAAACTTGAAACGTCTGTGACATTGTGCTGTGTGATAAAACTGCACATTTAAAGTTTTTACACACCTACTCCGAACATTTCGTCCGAGTAATTCGCACACATTTTTTATCGAATCAATGAGAAGTCAATGGAAATGTTCACATTAGTGACGAATTTCCATTAAGCGATTTTGCAAGAATTATTTTTTCGGACTGAGGTCGATTTTTCTTAATATTCGCATCCGACAGATACACAATCGACCAATTAGACAGCTTATTAATAGCATTACCAGAGATATGTTGCGAGCTATGTCACTTCTTGCTGCTGCTTCTTTCAAAATTTGTGTCACCGTGGCCGAGCGTCTTATTACATTTGTCTCACAACACTCGTGTTTGTTCGACAAGCGAGACAAGAATTACAGCGGCAATGATCACAAAGACAATGTGTGGCAAACAATTGCCAACGAGCTGAATTATGAAGATCCGAGTGTCGGTCTTGAAGCGGTCGCTACAGCTTCAGCTCCTGGACTAAACAATTAAACTCCCCAAGCTTCCCTCTCTTCTTAAGGATAGGATGTACCTGGTGCGCTCTTTTTTTTTCTTTTTTTTTGGGGGGGCAGCACCAGTACAATGTCGTCATTGCCAGACGTGGAGTTCACATGTGTTTTTCCCACTTTCCGAATATGTTTCAGAATCTTCATAATTTATTCGCAATTTCGTATCGCACTTGGTGTGCATAGACAAAACCTTTTAAATTTCTCCTCCGAATTATTCGCAATATCGTATCGTTTATTCGCAACGGTCTCGGTGTGTAATGGCCTTAAGAATGGCCTTTTATTGCACCTCTTTCAGACCAGACATGCACCCCTGCTACGCAGACGGTTGACGCGGGAGTAACCCTTTGTTATTGGTCCATTTGGGATCACGTATTGCCGGATATCTGGATCTTTTGGCTGAATTTGTGTGGTAACCACCGAACAATAACCAGAAAATCAAGTTCATGAGGTTGATCGAATTATTCATTCATTTTCTACCACAAACTAATAAAGACACTAAACCATACTGGACGTTGTGTTGTTTTAAAACAGAAAATACCTACCGAACTGAAGTTAATCATCAAAATAACCCTGACCTGGTGAGTTTACCGGCCGATACCACCCCTGCCTAGGAGGAGAAACTGCAACATGACACCAAAAAGACGCGCACCCCCTACGCTCGCGTGCGAAACCAAACTCACCAGCGTCAACTACACCATAGCCGGCTGCACTGGACTAGTCAGTCTAACAGTTAGCTCACAGCAGGCAGTTTAATCACAACAGACTGCAAAAAACAAGAATTTATTTTATCCCACAGGCTACATAGACAGCTGTCGTCAAACGTAAGCCCATCGTATTCTGAAAAAGCAAATTCTTTCTGTCTTCTAAAATAATGTGTAGCTAAATTAAGGATCTATCAGTTTGATAGGAAGGAACCCCCAAACTGAAACTACCTGTGAATAATTAATCTGTCTTTTTAAAATTTTCCTCATGGAGACTGAATATTATCACTGCAATTTAAAATAACAAGCATAAGAAGGACAAAGTAGACAACACTGTACACTACAAAAGTGTAATCTTACTATTTTACTTTAATATATTTAAAAAAATATATTCTGAGAAGGACTTAACAAACAGATCAAGGATTACAAAATCCACAGGGATCTGTCCAGCTGAGTCACACATTTTGTCCAGCTTCATGCCCTTTTCAGCACTTGACAATCACCAGCTTAGACAGCTTTATATTGTGAGATATGAAAGGATAAAATATAGCAACATGCTGAGAAGATAGGCATCTGCAAGAAAACACATTCAGCTTTCAAAACCACAGGAAAAAGAAGCAGCGAAAGAAATTCAATATCCAAACATCAGATGTTGAAATCTTTACCAAAGGGAGGACTTTCAAGGGAGGCTATAAACATGACAGGAATGATTCGGAGGAAGGAAAACAAGTCCATGGTTAAAAAAGTCTGTCAGCAGCCATTGGGTTTTGAGTCATCACTCAAGTCCTCTGTGGCCTCTGAATTTCTCTAATTTGCACACTGTAATTATTCTGCAGGCAGTATTGTAATAGAAAAAGATGCAATCACCAGGCTGGCATGCAAATTTTGATAAAAGTCTTTGCAACACAGGATAATATCAGCGTCAAGCCAGGCTGAACAGCAGAGGTGGAGCCTTTCTCTTTCTCTTAAGCTGCAAACATAATCATCCCACTTCTTCAGTTCACTCTTCTCTCATCTGCACATCTTTCTGTCAAACATTCCTTAACCCCCCCACCTGACAGAAAGCCTGTGAGGATGTGGATAAAGCTCATCGTAGCTCTACTACTCTGGATATGGACTGCAGTCCATTGCTTCTCATTGTGTTCACATGTGTGAGCCTGCAGGGATGAACACACTAAAGTGTGTCAGTGTTCAAATTACTTATGAGGTGGTCTAAAGGAGCTAAAAATTCTCTCCGCCCACTCCTTTCCAATGTCAAATAGTGTGTGACCATGCCCAACATCAATGCTGTCAGTTGCCTCCTGCGTAGGAGGTTGTTTTTTTGGTTCCTACTGGAAGACCAAACCCTCCTCTCTCATTATTCCATGTCAGTAAAGAGATTTTTATGTATTTAGAAATTGTAAAATTATATTTAAATGTTGTTTGTTTTTAGTACACCTTGCGGATGTCTAAATCCAAGCATTTTTATCATCTAATTAATCTTTGAACCAAATAAATTAATATTAATTCTGTTCTTTAAAACATGAGCTCACTTCTTCAGTTCAGTATTATTTTTTTCCCTCAGGCAGCGTGATGATGAGTCCTCCATCTGCCCTTCCACATTTCTGGCTTTGTTGTAGTACTTTTTTGTTTTAATAAGACCACAAATGCTGTTGCAGAATGAATACAACCAACATTTCAGAATCAGTCCTAGCTTGGATGTGACAGAGATTCAAAGATTGTAAAACAGCCATGACCAAAGATAACCAAAGACAAATTTTGCACAATGTAAAGAAAAATTAGGCCTAAGGTCCTGCAATTAGATGTTGTCACACTGCTGTTAGCTACAACTAAGCAATGAGAAAATAGCATCGAGTGACAAACAAGTGACAATATTAAGTGTCATGTGAAAAAAACACAAACTGAGCTTAACGAGTAAAATGCAATTTGTAAGATTCTAAAAGGAAACAAATCTAGTTTTGGCAACAGAAGTATTTTCAGTAAAATATGTCCGCCTAAACACACCGCGAGCTTAGAAAGAAGGAGGTAGCGTAGAAAGAAATAGAGAACCTACAGCTTTTTGGTAAGCAGCAAACAAGTGAACATGTAAACAGTCTTTTTGCTTAATAATATATCTTTTTGTTTCAACAGGTTTTATAATTTTAGTCTATATCAGGAACAGGCGACTCCGTTGCTCAAGGGCCACTGTCGTCAGTTTTAGATTTTTACCTGCTTCAGCACACCTGATTTTCATTAATAGGTCATTGTGCAGAACCTGAAAACAAGCTGTTAAGTCCATTTGATTTCAATCAGGAATGTTGAAGCAGGAAATATTTAAAGCCTGCAGGAGATTGGCCATTGAGGACCTGAGCTGTCTGTCTCTGGTCTATACATATATTCAACATAATGTCGTGGAAACCAGTGTGATGAGTTTTCCCATATTAAGATTTGCTGGACAACAGTGACAACACCTGAGCCTTAATACAGTACAGAAGAAGAGGCGCTAAAACAGAGGTGGTAAATTATAAAAGATAGGACCTTTGTTGTTAAAGGTCTAAATTTTGAGAAAATATTTTATGAAATATTAAAATGATCATTATAACTAAAGTGATCATCTAATGTAAAAAAGTGAAGAAAATTTGTAATGAAGGTCAGTTAACATTAAACATTTGTAAGCATTGGCTCTTTCTGTTGATACAATACAGTAAAAACAGGAATATTTTAGGCATAGTTGTGAATGGTGATTGATCATTATTCAACATGATTAATTAATTTGTAAGCAGTGATTAATCCATAGACTGTATATAAAAGTTGGTCGGAGCCTCCATGACGTCACCCGTAGGTTTCTGAAGAGCAAAAGTGAAGCTCGTTGGGAGTTTCTTCCATTGCAGTGTCACGCCTGCCGTTGCTCCCGGAAAATACAAAAATGGGCAAAGTGGTGGAGCTGAGAGGGGGGCTGTGAGCGTGGGGCTGGAGGATGGATGTTTATCAAACTCCGAGCTGCCTGTAGCTAAGAGCTATTTAAGCCAACTCGGATCCAACGTGAGCTAAAAGGCTAACGGAAGTAGGCGGGCTAAAGCAAGGCACACTGTTAGCTGCGTTTGTGCTGCACTCTCCCTTCTTGCCGCAGAATTTTGATTCATGTCAATCAAAAGGACACGCCCCTAATTTTACCGAATTTCAAGATTAAATAACATCCAAACAGATGAGTCAGAAAAAAATAAATCCCCTCACAGTTGTCATGAAGGTAAACTTGACCTATTTATCCTAAAATGGATGTTTGTTCCTTGCTTTAAACATGTTTATTTCTGCTGTGGAGCCCCTAGTGGATGAGGGGTGTACTGCAATGTTTTTGAACAGGATTCACAGGTTGCCGCTTGGATGAATCAGATAAAAAAAAAAGAATAGAAAAAATAGAATAATTTGACAGCCCAAATATATATACAGGACTGTCTCAGAAAATTAGAATATTGTGATAAAGTTCTTTATTTCCTGTAATGCAATTAAAA
>JBAMHW010000015.1:26354669-26365959 GCA_037177495.1 Rhadinocentrus ornatus
GAGATGCAACCTGTATTTCGCTGCCTTGTACCTGTGACATGCGCAATGACAATAAAGTTGAATCTGAATCTGAAACTTACACATCTGAACTTTAGGTCTTTTTATTTTGATCCCAGGACCTCCAGATTTTACTGCAGAAATTTGTATTGATGCCTGACTTTTTGTAACAAATTCCATCTTATTTCTTCAAGTCGGTATCCAGAGACATTTTTGCTGTATTCTGTATGAATATGTCACTGTTGTAATGTCTTTTATTGCTTTGATGGATAACCTCATGTTACTTTCATCTCTAGTGTCTCTGCTTCATAGATCTATAATCTCAGCATGTCAATCAGCAATGCTGGCCCTAAACACCAGCAAGAAAACCCTCTAAAGAACAGAAATGAAAAAGAGATTAACTGAGATAGAACACTAAATCCCAAACAATTACAGGGATGCACCAAGAAATTGGATGCAGACACAGAAAAATGTGTGTCAGAGCGAAGAGAACGTGCACAAAGCAGGTACCTGAAAAACCAAACAAATTATGTACGTATGTACTGTCATCACCTTCTTATTCTACATGTAAACACCTGCCTTTATACACACTTTATCTTGGATTTTGATGATCTTTAAATTGCATATCAAAATTGTTTTTGTTGTCTTACTCCTTGATCAAAACTCCAAAAAAAGTAGATTTCCTTTAAAGGCGAGGAAACCGACAGTTTTCCTTCTAACTGCTGCAAACGTAGTTCTGTAGTTGTATTTCCATTCAGCTGTGTAGTGAACTTGAATTAATTTTTTAAAAATCAAAAATTTAAAAAAGAAAAAAAGCCAGTGTTTTCCCTATCCTTTTATTAGAGGGGCAACCCAACATCTATCAGCATCCTCCACACCCTACCTAGAAAGTCAAACTAATTTTACTTAGTCTTATTTTCCAAATAGTGCCAGATAATAACAGAAGTAGCTTAAGTAGCTTTGTACCAGTGGACAAAGAGCATGCAGTGGAAAATTGTTAAGTCAACCACCTGAAAAGCAGACATAAAGATCATCATTTTTAAAAAACTTTCCCAGGGTGGTAATGATGGAAGCAATCTACTCATCATTAGCTGAGTTTACATGGAGCACTTTTCATCCAAACGTCTAGTCAGAATAAAAATAGAGAACATGCACATGATGTCACAGCGGCTTTCTCCACCATTATGGGGGCACCCAGCTACTGTCTAGCAAAATGTGTTAAAAGTTCATTACAATTAGAATAACAAATAAAGTCCAGAATTAGATGTGTTGTAACCTGGTTTCAGTCTCAGAAGTCAGTGTTTACCATGTGTTTGGAGGAAGTTCTTACACCTGTCATGAATTATTTTTTTCAAAACCTGTTACAATATTATGTATTGCCAAGTTGTCATTATTTTGTACTGCAAAACTATTTATTTGCTTAACACTGTCACCAAAGTTCCTAGTTACCTGTTACCTTCCACTTCTAGTTGGGCTGGGGGGGTTAGCTGAATTATGAGGGTTAAGGGCATTGCTCAGGGGCCTACAGTGGTTTACCTTAGTTGTCAGCCCAGGGACTTGAACCCAGGTTCTCCAGACCCAAGCCCACCTCTGTAACCACAAGGTTTGTTTTGATTTAAACTCCTTAAAAAAGTAACTGAATAACTGCCGTCTTTGGTCGGCAAAAACTGCTGTTAATGTTATTAAATTTGTTGGGATCTTCCCTCGTTGCCCTCTGGCCTGCTGCAGGAGACAGGGAGAGACCTGCTGCTGTCTGCATCTAACTGTCACCGTGGTTGTTAAGTCAATTCCTCCACTAATCGGCAGTGCTAATTTCAAGGTTTTTTCCCATGAGCCGGCATTAGTTTGGGACACCGTTTGGTGGCAGTAATGCACCAGCATGAAGTTGTTTCCAACTGCTCAACAAGCCCTATACACTCATATCCTTTCATCAAAAGCTTGCGCAATTTCTACAGTTGTCCTCGTCTTTATTCTTCTTCTGCTGTTTTGTTTCCTTCCTGATTCTATTATTATTCCATGTTTTTTTTCTTTCTCTGTTCGCATATCAGAAATTCTGCTTAACACTGAACCTGCGATTTCTGGTAGTATTCCTCTGTCTTCTGCATCAAGCAACAGATAGCTAAGCTCCCTGAAAACAGACCAAATAATGCGCATCATTGATGCAGAAGATGGACGAAACTGTCCATCAGTCTGCGTAGCAGTCTTCTGCATTGGACATAAATGGACTGTAGTAACTGTGCCCTGCCTTCAGCAGAATAAATGTGCAATTCCTGATCCCTGGTGTTATCCTGCAACTATTCAATAGCTGCTACACATCCATTTTTCAAATGGATGGATCAAAACCTGCAGCTACACCGTCATACTTAAAATTTATTAAACTTTTATTGTTCTGTTATTTCAATTCCAAAACCAAATCCATTATCTGTTCATCTGTGTGGATTAATTTCTGATGGATTCATATATTCTGGGCTAAATAAAAGATAAAGACATATGTCTACATATATAGGATTTAATGCACCTTGTTTAAGCAAAAGAAGCATAAAAAATATGAAAGCAATCAAAAATAGATGGAAGAATACTGAAATATTACAGGAACAATTAAATATACAAAAAACTTTGCTGGATCTGATGGCAGATGTAGTCTGAAATCTCAAATATGGAATAAGGAACAACTGATCAGATTTTAGGGGTCATACGATGCAGCTGATTCCACACTTTATCCAAGAACAGTTTTCATCTGATCCATAATTTCTCAAATACAGTATGTTCCCTTTAGTTTCTTTCTCCATCAACCACAGTGGGATGAATGCTGCCCTAATATTCATCACTGTGATAGAGTACAGATGTTTATTTTTTTTACAAATTGCAATATTTGAAGAATTTAACGTGGTACAATCTTTGAATCTTGCTAACTCACCGCATAGCTTTCTTGTTTTTAAGAAGTTGTGGAGTTGTAAGGTTTATATTCACATTTAAGGGGGTGCAAAGATCTGTGGTCTGCATGACCATATAAGGGCCAGTCTGGGCCAAAATGCCAGGGTAGACTTTTTGCACCAGTCCACCAATGATTCCGCCCTTTAACAGATGACTTACTGTTACAACACCTGATTCAAATTAATGGCTCATTAGCAGACTTGTGCAGAGCTTGTCAGAGTGCTGTTTAATTGGAATCAGGTGTGTTGCAGCAGTGAGACATCTAAAACCTTTGGGATAGTGGGCCTTGATGACCAGGGTTGGGGACATCTTTAGCTAACTGGAGGTGTGCTATAGGCACATGTGTGCCTCTGGAAAGGAAATTGCCACAGACTTCACAGTCCACGTATCCGGGAAACTTCAGCCTTTACATCAAGTTTAGTTAAATAATTTGTAAATCTAAGAAAGTGATCAATGTCTAAGTGTACAAAAACATTGATACATTTTATCACATTTACTGGATTTTACTTTACACTTTTTCAAGTCCAAACTTTGCTCTCTTTTCCTCCTCAAACTAGAAATGTCAGTCAGGCTGAATCAAATCAAGACTCACTGCCGATAGCGTTGAACTATGACCATGTATTTATCTGCATGTCTAAGACAATGAATCATCAGAGTTTGAGAGTGGATGTTTTAAGGCGGCACACAACCAGTAAGCTCTGAGGGACTGAAGAGATTCAGTCTATGATGCTGCCAGAGATGAAATGTACACTTAAAAAATCTAAAAGGTCTTGAGTGTAAATATAAAATTCCTGTTCAGGAAATTTAATCACATCTTCAAGTGCGCTCATTTGTCCTTCATGCCCACACATCAAAATGAGTTGATGTGCCATTTTTTTTATTAAATCTTGTGTTTACTCAAGAATTCAATTCACCGCAGGAGCCTTTTAAGATTTCAGAGGATTAAAAAGGCTGTGTAACTGTAAGAGACACTAGATAACATTACACCTCCAATAGAGCTTCAATATTATATTCATTATTGTTTTTGGAGGCAGAATTATATTTTGTATAATGCAGAACGATTTTGCAGTCTGTGGCGAGGCAGTGAAATAAAGATAAACTCTTTGACAATCCTCTCATCATACATGCTCATAATTAGCAGCTTTCCTGCAGGGTTACTTTACCTGTGGAGTCTACCTGATGTCTTCAGAGTGTTATCGTTCTGTGCAGCAGGACGGCACATTCTTTGGATCAGCAACACATTTTAAATAATCAGAATCATGGAAAGTATGTCATAAAATAGTCGAAAAATGGCACTGATTTTAGCAAAATTGTTCCTCACATTATTTCTGTTTGTTCTGATCTGCCATTAATGTTCAGCCAGAGCAGTTCTACAGTTTTACACTTCAGTCTGTGCTGTCAATTTCAGAAACAGTGATGGAAAAAATAACTTCTTCACGAAATTTGCCTTTTGCAATTTTTTATGCAGAGCACCCAAATTACATTGTGCCATGTGCAAGGACAATGAAGGTTATTCTGATTCTCATTCTAAAGTCCCAGGTGTAATTCTGTCCTGTGTCAATGTTTTTTCAATCAGATTGGATCGAGTGTAACCTTATTCATCCTCCTCATTTCTCCAAGTAAACACCATGTGAAGAGATTTTTCTTAAAGTAATGATACAATTTACTTTATTTTCCCATGAAACTACCATTTTTTCCTCAGGTTTGTCTGCTCATATTGGTTGGTTTGTCATGTGAGCCATGATATTTGTGCCTGCACATTTAGACGCCAGGGGTGTGATTTTGATTGACAGGTGTACAACCAATCACACTGGATAAATAGAGAACCTAAAGCAAGGCTGATTGACAGGGGCGCAGAGACCTGCATTCCAGGGAAAATTGTGACAGAACCAATACAAGAACAGCACAGGTCACTTGTTTGCCAAAATATTTCTGCTCCTCGCCTATGAAACTTATATATTTATACAGAAAGTTTGTTAACCAAATGCAACCAATTCACAGTCAACCGTGACAGACTATCTACCAGACATGCTCACCATATCAGTAATAGATTTTAATGTACTTCATAATTTTGTATTATCTAAGCCCTCCTTGTGGGGACATAGTCCCATATTAACAAGCTGCCATAACTATGACTTTAATATCCATTACAGTTAGTTAAATTTAGGCAATTAAATGTACTTGTTTAAGGTTAGACATCAAAAAGTGATTAGCTAAGATTGTCAATAACATTACATGAAAGCCACTTTGTCAAAAGGGCTCTTAACCATCTGTCAGTACACGAAGGGTTTGTAATAAGAACAGAATGCCTTTAGTTGACAACTTCTCAATAGTCATTCTTATGAAATCTGTGATCTTTTTTTCACAAATTCCATGTTTTGTGTTCTTTTCCTGTGAATTCTGTATTTTACTATGTAACCACTTTTTTTTTCAATAAAAAAGTTGAAATATAAAGTTTCAACAATTCAATAGAACAATAGCTTTTTCTAGAAGTCCCCAAAAACACGGGTAATTAGCAGACTTGTGCAGGGCTGGACATCATGCTCTGCCCAAGCTTCAGGTCAGGTATTCAGACCTGCCGCAGCTGCATGGAGGAGGTGTAGTTTTTATATTCAACTAGCTGAACTTTGCACCATTACCATCCTTTTTTTCCCCTTTTCTTTTAATCACTATTTTTACTTTTTAATACACGGCGATCTCTTTTTTTGTCGAGATCAACTGATATTTTTTCCTATGGATCTTCTCTAGGACAGCCTCCAGCTGCAGCTCAAACACTCAGGTAAGATTAATAGAAGCTGCTCTGGTTTTCTCCTCCTTGTTTGTAATAGTTCACCAGAAATGGAGGCATCTTTAATGATTTCTAGGTCCACTAGCATTTCTTAATTTCTTAAACTTAGTTGTTTCTACTGGTCTCTTAAGCTGGTGTTATACCTGTGTGGCGTTTGAGGTTGGTTGCGGAGTAACCGCGGAAGCCACCGCGGACCACACAGATCTGCGGAGGCTTCCTATGTAAAGGAAGCCGTGGAAGCTGAAATGCTACAGTTTTCTTTTGGAATTAATTAAATACTCTGTGTTTATCCATCAATGACAAACTTTACCCTGTCTCTCGTGGATTGTCTGATAGTGGTGTCGTAAAAGAGATCTGTCAGAGCAAACGGGCAAACAGATCTCTTCAACCTTGTGCATTAATTAAGTCGAGAGATGCTAACAAGCTAGTTAAATAGTGAAATTCTGCCATCAAAAACTCACTGTAACCTTTAACTAACACCATAGACCCACATAACTGTTACAGATATATTGTTAATACAATATCTAAAAAAAAAGAAGAAGAAAAAATCTAGCCTGTATATGCAGATTTGTACATTTCTCAGGAAGAATCAGCTCACTTGATGAGTTACATCAAGGCTAAACTATAATAATAATCCCTTAAAATTTACTTAAATCCATCACACCAATGGGGCCGTGATTTTTCCTCTAAATCACAAAAGATAAAATTTTTCACAAAGCTGATTAAAAACCTCTGGAACATTGAAAGTCTCATTTTGTTAATAATAGACATAATTACAGCCTAATGCCATACATGAGGGAGACACTGTTGTCATGGTGCTGAAAATGGGATTTGGGGAAAATGTGCTGCAAGCACTATAGTACAAAATAATGTTGTGTGCTAATCAAAGCTGGTCATAGCAGAGAGCCTCCTGTTTTTACGTGCTACTCCTAAAATATGACTATATTATAGGGTTAAAACTGCGGACATATTTAACTAAGCTAGGAACAGCTTTAAATCCTGAGATGTTTGCTTCATCTCAACCAGAAGATTTAACACCTCCATTCTCCATATAAGTTCAGTTTTTTTCTAGGCTGCCACTGTTTTGCAATCCTCAAGTATGCAGAGAAGTTATCCTACGATACGATATTTTGCATGATTCATTCACTAATCAGGAACCTTTATCATCAGCAGTAGCAGCTCTGAGAGATTTTTCCAAACAAAAGTCGGACTGTGAGCACAGAGCAGGTCAGTTTCTTTCCACATTCAAAGTTTTCCATAGCTGAACACATTGTGAGAAAACTGACTGAAATGTTCTGTATCGGTGGCAACCTCCTTCTTCACATCTATTTGTTATTTCAAAAGGAAATAATTGACTCAGTAGACTACCTAGGTTAAAATGTGTCTTTAGAAGATGAAAATAACCTTATACAAAGCATTCAGTGCTGGAAGGAATTAACTATCGAGGGCTATCAAATTTCTACCAGACACCCATACTGTAGTATACTGTTTTATATATCAGATGGAATAATTCAAATAAATCATGTCCTAGTTTTGCTGTTTTGTGGTCAACAGTTTAACTCCACCTCAAAAAAAACTAAAAAAACCTCTGTGTTCTTCTATGCCTCGCCTTTGTTTAATATTATTCAAGAAGGTCCTGGTAGTTTCCATGAAGAAGGAAGATTTAAAGAAAATTATTCACTCTTGATCACTTAATCTAGCATCTTGGGGTTCACATCTGTCAAGATTCTTCTGGTGTTTCTAAGGTGAATCTGGGAGCCATCCTTCAATTCTCCTGACTGGATTGATAAAGATGTCAATCGACAACATGGCCCATTGTGTTCCTGTGATATTTACCTGTGTAACACCTCTATTAAAACATCTGTGAAACTGCTCGGGTTCACTTTTTTAGATTCTATTTTTGCACAGTTCCTCATCAGACTAGATTAATTGGGTTGCTGTCTTCTGGTTTTCACTAAAAGTAATATGGTTTTCACCTAACAGGAAATAACCAATACAATTGGTCTACTGTGTTCCATGTGAATTTACTCTGCCACAGTAACACATATCTTTATTCTGAGAGATCTGTAGTTATCTCACATGTCTTGGCTTTTCTATTGATATCAAGACAGCTAGTTGTAGTTGTGAAGATATAATAGTTGTGAAGATACAATTTCTTGGTAAGTGTAACAGTCCAAGAAAAGCTCAAATAAAACCTTGAAATAAGCATATGACATCAAACAACTGTCATGATACTGAGGGTAGCATTTTGTGTTATGATGATGCTGAATACAGCATGGTTTGGCTGCTGTTACATGGCTCAATGATTTAGGGCTGTTGGTGAGTTGCGGCTGGTTTAATTATATGAAGAAAATAAGTGTTGTGTGCATATCATCAAAGAGATGTTGAGAAGTGGTTTTAATTAATATGTTAAATGGCTATGTTTGAATTATCATACGCTGAAGATGGCTGTAGACTAGTTGAGGCACAGTAGCCCTGATACCAATCATCAAAAAATGTCTTGTCCAATACAATCCTTGAGATCAGAATGAAGCCGGAATGAAATAAAGATTCTGTTGTTTCCAACAACAGCACATGATGTAAAACATTAAGGGTATTACCAGCCTGTTAAAGCGAGTGCATTCAACAATTCACACAGTGGCCATTATTCTGATAATGTTCCTCACATTTAATTAAAACATACCTGAGAAAGTGATCGACAGAGCTGCGCTGAGTGCAGGATATTTGTGATAATGGTGGTCTAGACCATGAGTAATTCTGTCTCGCAAAACAAAGCGCTCCTGAACTGCCTTGCCTGTGGAGCAATTTTTTTGACTTTACTTAATGACTTCTAAATAAAATAATTGAATAATAGTTGCCTGGTGGCTAATTTGGCCTGCCTCAAACAAAAAATATGAAGCTATCTTACAGCTGACCAATTAGAGAGAACTAAACATAAATTAATTTTTTTTTTTTCAGAGCATTTTAGACACTAAATCAACTCTTACCTTGTTCCAAGTCATACTCCTCCATGGTGCTGACAAAGTGAGGTCTGGAGTAGAAGTTATGTGGGCCTGGCTGCTGAAGGCCCCCCAGGCTAAAGAGGCTTCGCTCATTCATGGCGCAGCAGGAAAAAGCCCTCCGGCTGGGGATGCAAGGGTAACGTGTCCAGCTCTTCATCTCCAGGTCAAAAGACTCCAGCGCTGTCACTGGCATCTTTCCCTGACGTCCCCCTGAAGGAGGGTGGAGAAATTTTAAACACATTTCTGATGATTTCAGAGCTTCATGTGTCCACAGACATAAATCAGACAGAAGCAGAAAAGAATTATTACAAAATCCTGCCTGCTTCTTCTGCATTATTATCTTTAGATATTATTAACTGAATAAGCAAGTATTCACACATAACAAAATCAAATAAATAAATAATACAAAGAAATATACAAATGTTTCTGTGCAACAGGGTCCTCATTTAGTTTCACTGAATTTTAATCTCCGACCTCTGTCACATAGTTTTTTTTTGGCATTTATGTCATAGTCTGGCAAGCGCACAGACCAGCCTGAGGATCACATTTTATTTCAGGTTAAAAGCAAAGCATAGCAGCAGGATGCTCCCAAAGGATGCCAGTGACTTGTTTACTTGAGAAAATCTTGACTTAACCTTGTAACATCCAAAAAGGCACAGTGGTGAGCGAGAGCATGGAGAGGACAGCAAGACTATGAGAGTTGGAACAGATGAAAAAAAAAAAAAAAAACTGAGATGAGCGGTGTTACAGGACCAAGAAGGGAGAGAGTTAAAGGGGATTACATGGGTGATGAGGGAAAGAGGGGGATAATAGGGGGAGAGGGGAGGATACAAAAATAGAGGGTGAAAGGAAAAGCAGAGAGATGGTGAGAGATGTTCTTTGAGGGAGGTAACATGGAGAGGAGAATGTGGAGGTGGGAAAGAAGAAAATGGAAACGGGTCAAGTGGAGTGGGCAGGACGGCATGGAGATCGATAGCAGCAGTGAGACAAAGAGTCGAACTGAGTGGGAAGCATTAGCGAGAAAACGAAAGGAGATTTTCAGAAAAAGATCTGATGATTGCAGCAAAAAACTCTCCATCATTTTCTGTGAGATTGGTTGGTTTACATTCAGCTTGAATGTTCCTGCAATACTCCACAGACGTGTCTGACAGATCAATCTGTCACTGTCTTGACATGATCAGTCACTGATTTTTCTAATAGTCTAAAATGATTATCAGGTGTGTGAATCTTGCTCTCTTTTGTATTCTCACATTTCACTGACACTTCTAACACACGTCAACCCTCAAATAACATACCAACTCTGATAGCAAACAATGTAGAGTGGGGAAAATGATAGCACCCATTTCCAATATATCTGGCTTCACTTTTGTACATTGGTAGGAAGTGGGGACATTTTGTGTGTATACAGTGTATAATCTTTTCAACCACTGACTTTGCAGATTTTTTGGACCCAGATATGACTTGCAAGAAAAAAATCTGAATAAAAACTTGAGAACAAAAACTTTTGTTTGTTATTCAAAGCATATTTGCATCTTAATTATGCATAGTCTTAAGGGGAAATCTTTTTAAAAGAAATTTGGAAGGCATACAGATTCAGTTATCCAAATTTATCCATCATCAGTGGGATAATATGGGGATTTTTCTTGTAATAAGACAAGGGGAAAACTCTGTCAACAAAAGTGTATTTATCAGAAACTGGCTATTTAAACAAGAAGTATAAATGTAGCATTTCTAAATGAACTAGAAGCCAGCATGTCTTTCTGTTCAATAAAAGTTTTCTTATGTTTTAAAGTAAATGAAAAGGTAATTCAGACATTTAAAATAAATAAGTGTATTAATAATAACTTAAAAAATTTGATGAAAGCATTTAGAGTCATTTGAGGATGCAAGGCAGATGCAGTTCTTTTACATGCCATGAATAGTTAACAATTGAGACCAGTAAATATTCACAGCTACACTTTCATTCCCATCAACCTTGGGTCAATTCTGTCCTCAATGCTAGCTAGTAAGCATTATCATACTAGCATGCTAAACTAGTACAGTGGATATAGCACAGCTAGGTTGCACAAAAAATACATAAATGTGTAAACACATGTGTATCATGTGTAAAAAAAAAGTCAAAGGCTTTTAAGCTTTACTGGTTACTTACTGATTTAAATCTTAAACAGAATAATGAAGCAAAGAGACTAAACAATTAAACGGTATTGTTTTATGCTTTCTCACTGGCATTAGATAAGCTGAGATCATCTCAGATATTTCTGTGAAGACAGGTTAGTAATAATATTCTTTTAGTATAGTTGTGTGTGATTACAGACTAAAAATGGAGCTGGCATGACTGAATGAACTGAACTGAGTGCTAATTTCAGGTTTATGGAGGTTAAATCAACATGGCGACATTAAAGATCAAAACACCACTGGATTTTTCTCCCAATACTACTAACAACAATTTTTTTACTTTTCTTACTTTTTCATTACTCATTTCTTGATCACTGCAGTTAATAGACTAACTTCGTGTACATCATGAAAAAGGCTAACAACTCCTGGATAGAACAAGGTGTTTAACTGGTGG
>JBAMHW010000015.1:26368235-26390900 GCA_037177495.1 Rhadinocentrus ornatus
CTTTTGATCAATTATAAGGAGATTTGTTTTATATTCCAGTGTTAATTGTCAAAAGCCATTTCTGTCAGATGAAGCAGAGTTTTAGACATAAATGGACCGATGACTAATCTGAAAAACAGAAAAACTTTATTAACACCAGATAACATGTCCTCGTCAGAACGGTGGACCAGATATCCACAGCGCCGTCCTTGTCCGCAGATATAAGGTAATTAGGGTAAAGGCAGCGCCACAATACGTCAAGGGGATTTGTCTATAGCTCCTTGGTTGTACCTTAGGAGGCTGTAGAGATTAAACATGTGTCCTCTGGTGTTTTGCATAAGTTTTCGAAATGTCTTGTAGTTCAAAATAGCTAACGTGACATTTCGTTTAGCCACGAGTTCTGCTTCTTCTTCAACATTTTCCTCAGCCCTCTCGTTACCTTCCACCATCTAAATGCTCACTTCATGTGCTCCACACTGGACAAAAAGATGTAAGATCCGGAGAGATCCAAGAGGATACAAGACTCTGTATCCTAACTGTTCCCTGGAAGATCCGGTCAGCAACAGATCCTATTATAGGATACCCTCCGTATACACATCTATAGCAAATCCTACTATAGGATATTCGCTGGATAGATATCTGTGACAGATCCTAGAATTGGATACCATCTGTATACACACCTTTAAGAAATCCTAGTATGAGTCAACTTTAGACTTTCCATGGGCAAAACTGTTCCATTGACTTTGATTTCAACTATATATATTAGTCTAATTGTAATTACAGTTAAATTTTAATTGTTTAATGTCAGCATTTCATTTGCAAAAAAAGGTTGTAAAATTTGACTTTTTTACTTTTCCCCAGATTTAGCTGTTTTCACAAAATAAAATAAAATACAATTTTTGGTGTTCCCATGTTGTCCAAAAGCTCCATAATATAACTCTCCATGACAAGGTCATGAGAAGAAGCATCTATTACTACATAGAAAAAACTAAAGACATCAATTCACAGTTTTAAGTTCTCTCGGTTTTTGCTAATCTTTGGCATACCTAAAACCTTTATCATATATTCTTTTATGGCATTTAGTACGGATGGCAAAGTAAAAATTTCATTGTTCAGGGAAAATTGTTTCCTTACTAGGCAAATTACAATAAACACTTTGAATCTTGAGGACATTTAAGAACTGGACCAGTGGAGCTGTGGACTGCTCAGCGGTGTTCAGGTCTGCAACCAAGCCTAAATTTACTACTTTTTTGAAGGAAAATGTGCTGAACCCAACCTTCCTCACCAGTGGGGGAATTATGCCCTGTAAACTTACTTGGCAATAAAGACCTAATCTGATTTTGAAATTGTTTATTAGTCAGAGATACAGAGTAAAAATAAGAAAATTACTTCAAGTAGCCAGTCAACTTCAGTCATCAACTTTGTTTATTAGAATATTAAAAATACAATGCTACAAATGCTACAATGCTGGACAGTTAAGGAAAAAAATAACATTGAAGATATGGCTTGTTGCATAGTTTGGGAGAAACAACAAATCTTATTCCGAAATCATTTTTAAAACTGGTTTAAAAAAAGAAAGAAAGAAAAAGTCATCTTTAAGCACATTCCTTACGATGACGCTTTTGAGTATGCTTTCGTAAAGTAACATGATTACATCTTGCAGATTTCTTTCTTATGCCTCGTCCATCTTTTACAATTATTGTTGCCTCCTCAAGTGTGTATACTTCGTTACAAACCAGGCATGCCACACAGTGAATGAAGTCATCTTTTTTGAGTGAAAGTATTTTTCTCACCATATACATGGTTGAAGTAACTCTTTCAGCCTAAATTTTCAATAGATCAAGTCTGAAAATGCTAACAACTGTAAAAAATAAATGACCTAAGCAGATCTAACAGTGCAATGTAAGCGTTATATAGAGTACTGAACTACATTGCTCACTCTCCTCTCCATGTGCCTTCTCTTCCTCTGTCCCTTCGAAGTGAATGTCTTCTTCACTCCGTTCCATGTCCTCTTCTTTACTACTGCATCCAGTGTCTTCTTTACTTCCTACAGAGTAAAGATGCAACATAAAGATGCAACATAAAACACAAATGTTGCAACAAAACTAAATTCGACAAGAGCAGCCGATATTGGATGTACCTGAACAGGGTTGTTGTTCTCCATCATACCCGTAGGCTGACTCATCACTGTGCTGTAAGTGACACAAATATAGGACATGAAGCATTATTCCGAGACTTAACCTTAACCGAAAAATGTCAGGGTCACATCAATGTGTTATACACATTCATTCATAAAAAGATTGTAAAACCACAAACATAACATGACAAAATGGATCCTAAAGTTATATCTGACAATGATAGTCACATGTGGCATCACATATAATCTGCTTGTATTTATAAATTTATTGTCATCATATAACTTCATGAGTTCTAATCACTTTTTGCTTTTTTTTTTTTTTTTTAAGGCTAGTTAGTTAGATCCAGAAGTTTTGCAGTTGTTTTAAATCCTATCAGATGGGATAATGTTTTGTGTGAACACTCACTGGGTTACAGTGCATTGTGTAAAAATCTCCAGTCGTCTGTGTCATTGCAAATCCTGAGTGTTTGAATAGAAGGTAAATAACTACTTGATTCAGGTGATGTTTCAGCTGTCTTGTGAATGAGCTATTCTGCTGCTAAACACACATGTGGTGAGCTCTGGACTTAGAAGCTGTTGTTTTGGACATTCCATTGGACATTAAGGGGCATTTAAGTCCAAGTTGTCTCACCAACACACCAACCATCCTCTTGGTCTTCTGGAGCATCGTCACATCTGAGCTGTTTACCTGCCTCAACTGAGCAAGTATGGAGCCGCTATTCAAACTGAAACTGCCCTACTTGAGTAGAGGTATTGTAATGAATATACAAGTGATTCTTAAGCTTTTTTTCCTTGAGGACACCTTCATGCAAATACCCAAAAGCTGTGCACCCCCACAGCTGCCGATTCCTGAAACAAATACATGACTACATGCTTTCACATTTTGGCTTGGTTCACTCGTTTCCTTTGACAAAACCAAAGTTATCATGCAGCCTGACATTCATACTTTTTATTTTTTAATCGGGATAAATCATCTGCACTGTAGTGTCTTAAAGACATGCTCCATCAATAAAATGGTGCAGTAAAAAGTATGGTTATCAGGATACACGTGCACTATTAAAAAAAAAAAAAAAAAAGTAATGGATTGGATTGCTATAGTACTTTTCTTGGAAAAGTGGTAGCTAATCGATGCTAGTGGTGTCTTCAATCCCCAACAAACATTCATACACAAGCAATGTGGATGCTGGAGACAAGGAGGCTGAGGTGTTTCAAAGTTATGACTTGAGGACAGAAATCTGACTGCGGACCTTTCAGTCACTGCCACTGCTGGCTCTCTGTAGCTCCACCAGGTCATTGACCTCACCAAATAACACAGTACATGAACACAGTAACTGTTTGTATGCAAATGTGGTTGACAATTTTTTATTTAAAAAAATGTTTTTTGGTTTTTTTTTTATATAGATACTCACAGCTACAATTTAGTAACTGTTTGAACTGGTTTAAAACAACAGGTGTTTTCAGGCTTTTATAATGCCGGTTCCATGCCAACAAAATCTAAACTATAAAAACCTTTAGCAGATTAAACTCGAATAGTCTCCTAGACATTGGCCTAATTTCAATAACAACACCTGAGTTCAACAACTCTGATGTTAATGTACAAAACAACGGCCTTTAAGCTTGGAAATACCTACCACATGAATGAAGAATGAAATTGCCTATTCGTATGAGAACAGAAACAATCAGGGACTTAAGCTTTTTTTACATACCATGTAGCTTACCTCTTTTTCATCACTTTCAAGATCGGCTGGGGTTTCCCTGTTTCTATTTCCATTTCGTTGTTTCATTTTACAATTTTCTTTGGGGCACTCCTATGAGATAATTATTGAAAAACCATAGTCAGCGCATTTTAAGAGTAAATAATACTTGCAAATGTAGGAAAATGAAGGTATTGACACGGCTGTCAGTTTAGCTCAGAATGACCATAAATCCACAAACTGTACACCAGAGAAAGCACACAGCATAAACATTTATACTAGGAAGTGTACTACAGACCATGTACTTCTAGTGAACATAGATACTATCAATACTAGCAATTTGTTTTCAGCCTAAACAATCGCTTTTAAGTTTCAAACGGTAAACTTTAAGTATAGTACTTTATAAGCTCATTTTAAGTTTAAAAATTCTAGTGCCAGCGTACTACGTAGTCCATATTATATTTTTTTAGAACACTTTTATTAACTATCTGTGAACTTAGTTATAATTTTTACTATTTAGTTCAAAGAGTTATATAGTTAGTCTGCACTGCAAATACGTGGTCTGTAGTATACGTGCTATTCTTTTACTGCGAATACTCAAGCATACATTGAATTAGAAATTCAACTGTTATACTTTTTGCTAATGGAAAGACCTAAGTGATGTAATTTCTTGATGTGTGTACAGCTGTTCAGCAGACATCCAATACAAAAAATAGTCTATGTACCATACATACCTCTCTTGTATCCACCTGTCCGGAGCTTCCTTTCCGTCCATATTTATGTAAGTGGTCATAGATTGCAGGTTTATTAGACACGATCTCTCTACAGTGGTCACAGTATAGGTACCTTGGTTTTCTCTTAACTCCATGTTGTACTGACGTAGCCATGATATCTACTAAAGATGTAAACAACACAGTAAGGTAATTTATTACAATTTAATACGTTAATGTATTGCAGTTATTTTGATTGGTTATTCGGCCTTGTAACGTAAATTCTCATGATGCTGGACTTTTTGAGGAGCTTGATTTCATTGGTTACTTCTGCTAGCCACGCATATTGTGGCTACGCTGCTGTCCTGAGTTGTGTGATTTCCATTAGAGTTCAGGTCAGTTAGCGTAACGTAAAAGATGTCTAGCTCAAGAAAATGACTCCTCGCCATTTCCTCAGACTCGGAGGACACCGATGACAGAAGTGCTGATCTCAGCGGACGTTTAACTGAAACTTCACTATGTGGGTCTTCTCGGGCCAACAAAGTAAGGCGGCGGCGTCTTACTGGGGCACGTGGTAGAGCCTGTAGTCCCGAGACTACGGGTATCACATTGGATGATATGTGGAAGTAAGTTGAAACCTGTTTTCTATATATTTAGGTTGTAAGCTTCGCAGACAAATTGTGTTAGATTCTTATCTCCAGCTGAGGCATTTGCATGAGTGGCCATGTTGCTTATGCGGGCAGATATATGTTAATCGAAAAAGCTATTTTAGCGGAATCTTAATACAGATAAAGCACTATACTTGGTTGTGAACGAGCAAATGCAAATTCACGAGTGCTTGTGTCGGTAAACTAAGAATCGATCATCTGGACAAATATAGAGCTGGGGAATGTGACGTCATACCGCAAGCTTCATGGGATTTGCAGACAGCAGCAAACGAAGTATAAAGTGGAATGTACTCACAGCTGGTTTCAGTTCCATAGTGTGATCCACGGTCTCTTTAGACATTCGTGTATTACGTAGTACATGCAAAATATGCATTATTTAAATTATTGTGGGTGTTGGCACATCATGTCCTTCTGTGAAATCAATGCTCATGAAAAGAAAAGGTCTTTCTGAATTGTTTAAACAATAAGGGACTAAGGATGGAAATTAGCTTTGCTGAAGTCATGCATAATTGCATTATAAATGCATATTAATATTCAACGTCACGTAAAAAAATTTTTTTATGAAATCAGTAGAAACAAGCATTTTTCCCTACAATGGCTTAAAGAAGTAGGATTCACATGCTTTGATTTGTTTAATGATGCTCCAATGTTTACAATCAAAAACTGATATGTTGCAAAACACAATTGTAAATGTTTCAGGGCACTGTACAGTGCACACGAGAAAATTGACATGGTGATGGAGAAAGTGGCGGCGCTGACTCAAATCGTGGAAAAGAAGTTGGCTGCAGGAGCACTAACACCAGCAACTCCGGAATCACGGACTCCACAGCCAATGTCTAAGCCTATCTGTAAGTTATTCTCTCAGTCTTTTTTGTTGTTATCATAGATTTGAGTAAAACATGAAGTAAAAAGGATCCACAGGAGTCTGGAAGATGTGCACAAATACTGGGGAAATGAGAGGTAAGACATCTATAACCATCTAATAGTCTGTAATCTGATCACAAGGTATTTTCCATGCAGCATCACCATCAGTGGTTATATATTCATCAGATCATAGACTAGTGATGCTTTAGTCCATCTTAAATTGACTCAGATACAATAGGAATTGCATTTTACATAGACACCAACAAATTTTCTGAGCAACTTTTGTATATGTCATGTTGATTTGTTCTGTTTTCTGTGATGTAATCTGCAGGTTCACGTTTGAGCAAAACTTCTATGTCACAAATTCAGTGTTGCGGACAATTACTGATGACGAGGAATATGAATCCTCTTTGATCAGAAATAAGTTATGACTCTAAAATTGGTTTAAGGTTACTTATAAAAATAATACTTTGACAACATCAGGAGGGAATCAAAGCTGTCTGAAGACAACAAAGTGGAAGAGGATCGGAGGGCCAAAGCTCTTAACAACCAAAGGCATAGAGTGAGTTAAATCACTTGTGGATTTTTTTATTTATTTTAAGATCCTTTGTAATGCTGGACCCCATATCAGAAGATTTTGAAAAGACTCTAGAAAAGAGCTAGAAAACTACCAGCTCACATCTAACGACAAATGTTTAAAAGTTTTTACTTTTAGCCTAGTCTCAGACTGAGATTTGACAAAGACTGTGAATCACTATTTACAAGACTACAACTAGATTCTTTCAGCATTTTTTGTGATATAGAACAGGGCTTATTATGCTAAGAAGTAAATGTCTGCTGTTGATCATGCGTGTGTTAAAGTATAACGATATAACAAATAAGAGCAGAGTAGAAAACTCATTTATGATGCTTATGAGTTGGTGTACCACCTGGTGGAGATACAAAAACACACTTAATAATGATTCTCTGTTGATCCTGGATCCTGTTCCATATCAACTGTCCAACATATCACAAAAAATGCTAAAAAAAATCTAGTTTTAGTCTTGTTAATAGCAATTTCAGTCTTTGTCAAATTTCAGTCTGAGACCAGGTCACGACTTAAACCTCAACATATTTGTTTTTAGATGTGAGCAGGTGTGAGCTGGTAGTTTATAGAGTCTTTTGCTAATCTTTACAAAGTCTTCTGATGTAAACCCAGGTTTAGAATGCATCAGATTTTGAGTTGCCTTTGCATCACATTACAGTGGTGCTGTCAGCAGTGTTATCTCTGGATACGATGACTGAAATGTGTTAAATGAACTGTGCATAAAGATGAAGTTGCAGAGGCAGTAAAAAATGTTTTATCATGTTCATATTTAAATGTATACATTTGTTCTTATTGACCTATAAATGTCATTCACCTTTGAGAGTAATATCTAATGTTTTCTGTTTAAGCTTTTTTCATGATGATGGTACACAAACCAAAATTTAAAGACTGTCAAATTATTCCTGTGATCGTGATGTTGGAAACTGACTGGGTGATTTTAACATACCTGATAAGATCTTAAAAGATTAGAACTAGGTTAGTACTTTTACATGAACGGCTACATGCCAAACTATATAATAAATGAAGAGAACCAGTAAATCAGAAATCAGATTCCATTGCATAAATGAAATATCTGCAAATATCCGGCGGGCATCTGTCATGGATGCTCGACGCATTTCCCGTGTTCTGTGCGGTCAGTATCCAGAGAGATCTAAAGTCGGATCTGTGGGGATCAAATAAGACGCATCTTCTAGATGCCTCACGGATGGAAATCCGGGTTTAAGGATTTATCAGGATTTCTTAGGGGTCAATATCCGGGGGCTGATGTAACAATAGGATCCATGTAGGATCACATAAACACGCACCTTCTGAATACCTCGCGGATGAAAATCAGTGTTTTTTGGATCTTTTAGTGGTCCAGATATGGGGAGACCTAAAAATAGGGTCCGCGAGGGATGCGGCGGGATTTTCCTGTATCTTGTCCATATTTGTTACAGTTACGGACAGATAGAGGCATCGGATCGCTCCGTATCTTTGTACTTTTCGTCCAGTGCCAGTGCGGCAGCCATTTGCATCTGTAGCAGGTATCCGAGACAGTAACAGTTCATTTGATTCGCCACTGACGCACACAGAGCATGACGGCTTAGCAGCGTTTGCAACAGCATCACAATACTTGCTTAAAATATCCAAACTACTGCGACTTATTGCAGTTTAGACAGTTGTTTATATGTATATTGTAAAGGCTAGTATTGTGATGAAGGTAAATTTTCAATATATTGTGCAGCCCTACTCCACTGTATATTGCTCCAAGGTCCCTGTCGTTTTGTGTTAGTTTTTTTTTTTTTTGTTTTTTTGTTGTTGTTTAATATTATATTAATATAAAGTTATATAACCACAGTGGTTATTTTACCTTAGTTGCCAGCACGGAGACTCAAACCCAGGTTCTCCAGACCCAAGTCCACCACTGTAACCACTAGGGTATCACTCCCCCTTTAGTTAGCCAAGCTGCAATTGCAATGCCTGGACCAGTCACTGTACAGATTCCTTTCATGCTGTAAGACTCTCTTCTGTGGTTAGAGTTAAAAATCCCCCAGACAAAGTGTTGTTTTTTTTTGGGTTTTTTTTTTTACCCTGTCCTGTCCAGCATCGTAACATACAAAATGGTGGTCTTTGTGCCATATTTTGCCGGACAGATTTCCTTTTCCAAGGGAGACATGTTATATGAATGGCTGCCCTTGATGTTTAAAATATTTTTTATTATAATCTTATTTTCTTCAGTCTTGATATGTCAGTGCCGAACCTGACAGGGAGATAGAGGAGGAGAGAAAAGTTAAAAAAAAAAAAAAAACGGAATTGAAATGTGAAAATACAAGTTGTCTAGGCTACCTAAATCACATCAGTATTCACAAAAACAAAATAAACTACCACAGTTGGAAATTAGGATAATGGTAATATGAAAAAGTACTACAGTACAGTACCTGTTTGTGAGCATGCATGTGTGAACATGCATGTGTGACCACGCAACACGGATGAAATGTGTGCTTGTAGTGGGGCCGTGATCACGCCCTACCCCAAAGCGCCATGGGGAGACGGGGGGGGGGGATGCCCGAGGTCCCAAAAGCCCAGCAGCTCCACGGAGCAGAGAGTCCAGGACAGCCAAAGCGGGAAGAGCAGAGGTTCCACTCGGCCCAGAGCAGAGGGGCCCCCAGACCGGAGCCCCCTGCGCGATGGGCCAGGGGCACTGAGCAGCCCAGGGCGACGGTGAGCAGGAGCGGCAGGCACCGGGCGCTGCGGCACGGGTCGTACGGAGAGCAGGCACCCCACAGGTCCAAGGGCCACCCATCCCCCCTGGCTGAGCCCCGCACAGGAACCCGATGGAGCCCAACCGCCCCAGGCAAAACCACCATCGGGCCACGCCAACCAAACACCAAGGCTAGGTACCCCAGGGACAAGGACATGTCCACAGGTCAATTGGCAGTTTGCCTTGTCAGATCCTTTTGGTTTATTCCCTGTTGTGTGTGGTTCCCTGTCCTGCATTGTGAGGAAATAAACCTTGGTCAACTGCACTGTTCTGTCTCTGTTCTTGACTGCCTGCATTTGGGTCCTCACCTCCACCACCACTCATTACAGTAGGATCTGACCAGAAATGGACCCAGCAGGCAGAATGAGCTGGCCATATAAGGATCTCATAGAGCATGAACATTTAGAGGACTGTTTATTCCTGGCCAAGGACTCCAACCTGAGTAGTCTGACAGGGCCTTATCCACCCTTTGCCTGGGTCCTGCCCGGCTCTGCAGCCTCCGACGCCAGCTCCAAGGTCCTGCCCAGCACCGCAGCGTCTGATGCCAGCTCCAAGGTCCTGCTCAGTGCTGCAATATCCCACGCCGGCACCCAGGACTTCTTGTTCCTGAGGAGGTCCCTGGAGGGGACGCTTCTCATCTTGGCCTTGTCCCTGAGGCGGTCCATGATCGAGACACTGCTCGTCATGTCCCTGTCCCTGAGGAGGGCCCTGGTGGGGACGCTTCTCTTCATGACTTTGTTCCTGAAGGGGTCCTTGGTCAGGACGCCTCTCCTCTTGCTTCCATTCCTGGGGGAGTTCACGGTGGAGATGCTCCTCCCCTGCCCCCAGCATTTGGGTCCTCACCTCCACCAACACTCTTCCCTAACCCTTACCCACTCTCTCACCCAAAACCCTTCCAATCCCCCCTCAATTTATGTGTTAAATTGAGAATCTACGCTCTCACCCATTTTTGAGTAGCTTTTGAGTTGTGTTTTGTACCTTAGTTTTGCGTATTAATTGTTTGGTTTATAGAAGATTCCTTAGTTGTTAAACATAAAGATAAGTATTGTTGAGTTGTTCCGCCCGTGGGCAGAAGGGCAATGTTCAAGTCAGCAGGCAACAAATTTTGTAGGAAATTCTGTATTTCTGTAGGTTACATCACCATTTCATTTAAACTTCTTTTGTTTACTTTGGGGTGTTTTTCTAAGCAACACTGACCCAAAATATGTTTTCATGAAACATCTCATTAAAATGTCAGCCGGAGGTTAAAAAGCACATTAATATTCATTTAAATGTGACTGGCAGACGGAGAAATGTCACAATGTACTGCAGGTGCCAAATGCTTATGTGGTGTTTGTTGCCAGGGTGATGAGAACCATTTCTGAAAAGGTCTGAGGTTTTAAATACACTTCATTTATAAAACAGCTGAAAAAAATAATATACTGCCTTTTGACTAAAGTGGGCTTGTTTTTCTAGTGGGATGAGGCTGTTCCATCCATTTTATTTTATCTCAAACCACCGTACTCATACGGAATGGTACTGGCAGTTGCAACATTTGTACAGTGCTTCAAAATGAAAAAAATAAAGACATTCGTCTCCTACCCATCATGTAGATTTTGTTTCCTATTACAAACGGTGTTGCTCCATACCGCGGCGTGGGCATAGAAGTCATCGACTGCCATTGGTCTTTCTTTGCCTCGTAGACTCTGACCACAGCCTGAGGTGTTGTGTCTGCTCCCATACCCCCCAATGTATACACCTTCCCATCTGCAAAGAGATACACAAGACAGACAGCTTATATTAATACTTTTAAAGATCACATCACCATTTCTTGACTCAGTGAAACAATTCCGTCAATAATATTGTACAGATTCAAAGAAAGTGATGAATTGCTGCAACCTTTCATTCTGCCACTTCTAGTCTAGCTGTCATTCTGACTCATCTCTCTACATTCTTCCAAGCAATCTGAAATATTTATGTCTGTGTCTAAGAAACGTCCTCTTGACCCCTATATTAGGTTTTCACAAGGACATGTACAAACATGCAGCTACTGCAGAGTCATTAGAATACAAGGCGAATACTGCTGAGGAAGCAAACCGAGATGCTTCTGCTGAAATACTGCAGGGAGAAAAAAAGAGGGAGGGAGGTGGAGAGCAAGGAGAATAGAAAGAAAGAGTGTGAGAGGAAAGAAGAGATGAGGTTTAGATTAACAGCCCATTAACAAGACTTATGACAACGTAAATGTGATAAAGTAGGAGAGAGAGAGAGAAAGAGAAACCGAGCTACAGAGAGAAAAAAAAGGTCAGGGATAGAGTATCTTAGACACCCTGACAGATGATGGATCCTCAGAGCTGTGACTTAAACTTTGAAGATAAAGCAACAATAAATCTGTCACTTTGAGTGAAGCAATTATTAAGTTCAGCAATTATAACTGAGTAAATACAATTTTACTGTTTTACACAAAGTAAATGCTGCAGAAAAGGCAGTGTCATGTGTGAAGTATGGCACTGTGCACAAATATGAAGAGGAGGTGAGAATCAGCAGATCAAAAAAGGAGATTGGTGTGTTGAGAAATCCACCAACACGCAAACTGCAGGAAGCTGCTATAAAAACCTCATTATGGGTATGCAATGCGTTTTTAAAACTGCACAATTACATATAAACATCCTGTAGAACAACTGCACCTCTCCCTAAGTGTGTAATGCTTCTGAAAAACCAGGTTACTAAATTGAAGGGCTACTGGACAAAATTAAGTTTTACCTGATCATAATGGTTAAAATAAATGGCAAGGGATCACTAAAACATTACCCTGGTGTAAAAACACCCAGGCCATGGTGTACCTAAATGTTTGAATAGAAGGCATCTGGACTCGTGTCTTTGGTTTTTGAAGACATTTTTCTTTTCCCATGAAAGGCCTCTTCAGTTCTAATGGTTCCGTGGAGTTTCCATCTCATGAACAGCTGTTGGGATACCAGCAATTTGAGAGTCACTGAGGTTAAGCGTGTCAATGACCCACCTCCCTATTCTGTAGGTAGTTTAGGTCACTATCACCAGTGAGTTGTTCACCTGACTGAGAAACACGATTCAGGGTGGGGATGGTTGGAGTCCATCTGGGGAGGAAAGTCAGGGCTGTACTGTAAGTTTTAAAGATGTGATGGAAGAGTCTTCCTCTCCTTCTCCAGTTATGCATAGATGTGTCCTCTTGCCTTTTTATAAATTATTCAGAGAGAATCGAATTGCTCCAGATTATGGAAACACATGGTGACTCACTTGATAAGTTACCTTCAACCATATTTCAATTTAAGTGCACATGAGTCACAACACATTGTAATGGAGATTTGATCCCTAATAGGATCCTAAATCACATTTGTTAGTTTTTGATTTTTTTTGGCTTATAAGTTCCGATGGATTTCATTTTACTCTTGAAATGTTAAAGCTTACCTGGCCCCCCCAAAAAAAATCAATATAAAAAAAAAAAAAAAAAAAAGGTTACAAACACTATTTTGTTCAACCACCTCATGATTAAAGCAGCATTCGCTGTGGCATTGTTTCAATAAGCTTCTGCAATAGGACATTAAGTGCTGCATTCATTTTTTACCAAGATTTTGTACAGATGATGGGAGAGTCTAACCACTGCCCAAAGCCTTCTTCAGAACATCTCAAAGATTCTTAATGGTATTCAGGTCTGGGCTCTGTGGTCGCCAATCCATGTGTGAAAATGATATCTCCTGCTCCCTGAACCATTCTTTTACAATATGAGCACAATGAATCCTGGTATTGTCATCTTAGATTATGCCCGTACCATTGGGGAAGAAAGAAAATCCATTGATGGAATGACCTGGTCATGCAGTAACTTCAGGTAGTCAGCTGACTTCTAAACCTGACAAACTGCAGCAACTGCAGATCATAGACTGCCCCCACAGGCTTGTACAGCAGGCATGATGGTTGCATCACTTCATCTGCCTCTCTTCTTATCCTGATGATCCCATCACTCTGGAACAGCGTAAATCTGGACTCATCAAACCACAGGACCTCCTTCCAATGCTCCAGAGTCCAATCTTAATGCTCCCTATTAAACTCAAGCCTTTTTCTCTGGAAAACCACTAACCTCACTGATTAGTGGTTTTCTTATGACTGTACAGCTGTTCAGTCCCAATTCCATAAGTTCCTTCCGCATTGTGTGTGCCAATGATTTGGCCATTCTTAAACAGACTAACATCTTTTCTGCGTCCACGGGTTGTGTGTTTCAGCATGGTTATTTAAGAAATGAGAAGCTACTCATTGCATCACTTGAGGTTAAATAGTTTATTGCCAGCTGAAAGATAATTGTCCATGCAGTAATTATGTGATTGTGGCTCGCATTTGCTTAGTTAAATCCAGGTGGCAAGTTTTTGTTTGGCCAGGCAGTGTTTTTTATTTACTTGACTACCCTACATACACACTGACATAAATAATATTTTCATCATCCAAGTCAAAAGCAAATTTGTTTATTAATATGGTTTTTGTCCATATACTTTCTACACAAGTTTTTATCAGTAACTACTTCAATTAGTAAAATAAGAGATTATAAAGGGAAAGGGAAAATGAATTAATGTCAGTATCAACAGACATTCCAATAATAGTTAAATGACACAGAGATGTAAAATTAAAACATGTAAAAACATCCAGTAAATTATCACTACATCCCAAAAAACACTGCCTAATGGCTAGAGATTGATGTGAACATGTTGGATTTCTTTCCATTCCTCATAAAAGATGAGATTAGAGAAAAACAGCTGATGTTACATGGCGGATGTGTGTAAACCACTACAACACAGAGCCCCCCCAAAAGAAAACTGTCAGACTAATTTGGTTTTGTTCAAGCTTTTCATACAGAAAATCAGATGTTTTCCACAGACGTGTGATAAACATTTCCTTGTACAATGAAATGAAAACTGTTTCCACTGAAATTAAATATGTTAAGAAGCTATTTAAATGCTCATAGGCGATCTTAGATATCTAAGTTTCTTGTAAAACATAAGCTCTAGGGGGAGTTTGTGTTTTATGAGGCAATAAATTAAAAGATGCTTGATGCCGCCAGGATTTCATCCTTTATCACACACTGGGGCAAATATAGAATTGAAAATAGAATTTAACTTCCTTTGTGGTATTTTGTATACATAGTATTATTATTTTACATTTTCACTCACATTTAGTGAGTGCGTTGTATCTGAAACACTGATCACAAAGGTGTCTTACAGAGACTTGAACATGTTATTGAGATTAAATTAACTGATTTTGGCTGATTTAGGTCTTATTTATCTGATAGGATTCCTGGTTCCAGTGAGTTTTCTCTCACATGCATGTAAATGATGCAGTTTTACTGGGACAGTTTTTTGAAAAAAAATATTAAAGCATTGAATTTTTTGTAATGTTACATGGCAGATGTGTTATAAACCACTTCAACACACAGCAAAAAAAAACTGTCAAAGTGTCAGACTAAATGGTGGTCCGGCCTACAAGGCTAGGCCTGTGCACATGGGGCCCAGTCAGGCTCAGGCCAAATGGGTGACATGGGGAGTTTGTTGAACCTCGGACTGAGGAGGATCATTGTGGTTTTCGTCCTGGGTGTGGAACAGTGGACCAGGTCTACACCCTCTTCAGGGTCTTGGAGGGGGCACGGGTGTCTGCTCAACCATTCTATATGCTCCTGTGGACTTGGAGATAGTGTTTTACTGTGTCCTGTGGGGACTGCTGTCGGGGGTGCTCTGGGAGTATGGAGTGCCTGACCCCCTCGTACCAGGTGTCTAGTCCCTGTTCAACCAGTGCCAGAGCTTGGTCCACATTCCCGGCAGTAAATCAGATTTGATACCAGTGAGGGTTGAACTCCACCAAGGCAGCCCCTTTCACCAATTCTGTACATAACTTTTATGGACAAAATTTCTTGGTGCAGTCGAGGTGTTGAGGAGATCTGGTTTGGTGGATTTAGGATTGAGTCTCTGCTTTAGCATCTAATCAGGAAGCCTCCTGGACGCCTCCCTGGGAAGGAGACCACAGGGAAGACCTGCTGGAGGCAATACATCTCTCTACTGGCCTGGGAATACCTTGGGATACCCCCAGATAAGCTGGATAATGTAGCCGCGGTGGGGAAGTCTAGGGTTCCCGTGCCTGTGATAAGCGGTAGAAATTGGATTAATCGATAAAAAAAATTGCCTTTTTTTTTTTTTTTTACTTTAAAGCAGTTGAATGTTTTCTGTAATTTTGCATCAAGTCATTTCGAGTCCCCCCCGCCCACCCCACTGTTGCCTGTTAGATTGCGAATCCTTTGGACACTGAAGGAAATCAAAGATTCAATGTGATCTGCTGATGTCCTTAGACAAGTATATCTGTATGAAAACATGAATTTTCTTATGTGAATTATAATTAATATTTAATTGTATTATAACAGAATTGAAGTTAACTGGAATCAATGGGATTATAATTGGATAGGATTCTAGCTTTAAAAATGGCTCGGGACAACTTGTGTCATAATTTGGCACTATACAAATAAGTATTTAAGTGAATTTACTACATTGCCCTCTGCAACTGCAACCTCTATTTTCTCCAGTCATCATCGTCAAATCACAGGTGACCTGAAGCATCTGCTCAATATAGAGAGGAAAGACTGGAGAGCTTGTGACAAAGATGAGATTAAAAGGGTAAAGTATTAACTGAAGGTGAGTCTGAGAGAGCACAGGAACTCATGGTTCAACATCAAAGACCACCTGTTATCTTTTAACAGGTTCCCTGGGCCCCAACTGGGCCCTCCCACACAAGCTGAGACTTCAGTCTATTTCAGTCACCAAATCAATCCCCTCACCTCTGCTCCAATCACCACTCCCCAACTCTAACCTCCATAGGGATGAACATGCTGCTTGTTAGTCTTATCTGACTACCTTTTCCACCCGCATCTCTGAATCTGAGGAGCACATTTCAAGCAGCAGCCAGGCCCTAACTTTCATTGCTCAGTTTTTTCCAAAAGTATAAAGACAAATCCTGATGCTAAATCCTAAACTATATTAAAAATGTAATCTACACATTTAGTTGAGTATACCTGGTAAAAAAAAAAATCACTAGTAAGTAAAATATGCAGATATATGTAGATAGAATCATTTGGGTAAAAAGTCTGCTGCAGTAAAGGAAAACACAACAAAGTTAAATAAAAGGCATGATTTCAAAAAATAAAAACCCCATCATCTTAAAGATCAACTTTGATGGACTGCTGACCTTTCCAGATTGTACCCCCACTTCTCATCCCATGACAGCTGGACCATGACCAAAATACAGCAGGCAAAGAAAAAGGATGGATGGATGGTTATGGATAAATGATTGGTAAAATAATCTAATAAGTGATTTAATGTAAAATGTGATGCAATAACCCCCCATGTGTGCAGAAACATGAATTGTTGTCAGCCAGAAGCTGCTACAACAAAATGTATCTATGAATAATTTTTTGCTCAATAAGATGTAATGATAATAACACATTTACACATTTCTTGAAGGAAATTGGAAATTGTCAAAAATTGTAAAAATATGAGGACCACTGATTTGAATGATCTTGATTTAAAAACCACTCTGTAACACTTTACAATAAGGGTCCCTTAATTAACGTTAGTTAGTGCATTATTAAGCATTAATTAAATGTTGAATAATATATTATTAACTAATATTATGTTTTACATAGCATTAGTTTGCATATTACTTAATGTATTAATACGCAGATAATTAATGTTTACTACTCAACCTGCATTTTTATGTGTTAACAAAAGTAGAATTATATACTTATTTGTCATTGTGTATGCATTACTCAGCATTAATTACCATTTTAGTTAACATGTTAGTAAGCCCTTAAAAATTTCTCATGTAATTGTTTACTAATGGTGAAGATTTTAAGTAAATAAGTATTAAGTAACAGCTAACTAATGCATCTACTGATCCTTCGGATCGGCAATAATAAACCATTATTAATGTCATAAGTAATTATTTACCAATGTTGTACAGTGTATGTCATCAGGTAGGCCTTACCTGATCTTAACTAAGGTATTACTTAACATTAGCAGCCTGACTTAAGCCTTAATGAATGATTCATAAGCATTACTTAACCATAGTTAATCATTACTGAATGCTATTTTGGACTCTTATTCAAAAATGTAAACATTTATCCCCTCGGAAATGCACAAGAGTGGTTAATTGTCTGTTGAGCCGCATCAACCTGTTTCACATTAGCCTTTCACGCTACCTCATCATGGTGTCTAGCCACATCTACTCACAAATTTGTCATGTTGCCTGAGTTCTTCACTCTGGCGTTGCAGGTATTACAGTCTTTACTACCTTCCTTTGTTTGGAATCCACAAAGGGTCCACAGGATGCTGGTTCGAGTCTTGATTGGGGGGAGGTATGAACAGTGGCCTTTCTGTGTGAAGTTTGCATGTTCTTACCGCGTATGCGTGGATTCCCCTTTGAATTAATAAGGTTATTTTTGACAAGTTATGTTTAAGAATTGCTCTCGCATGCTAACGTCTCCTTCGTCTAACCTGGCATCTTTAATAATTCCAATACTCAGTCATTTTGATCTGTCTTCTAACTAATCTAGACACAAGAAGGGACCTTGAACATAATTCCTTTGTTCTATTGTATCACATGTGCTGTTGCTTGCAAATTGTTTAAACAAAGGACCACATTTTCGCTGGCCACATGATAACAGCAGCCATCTTGTGAATCCACCATCTCCATCTTGTGACGTTGTTCCTATAACAACAGTGGCCATCATGTGACTTCACTAGCTACAGTGCTTGGATTCATAGCCCTCATTATCTGCTCTGTCCATGTCATATCTGTCCAAGATAGACAGCACAGAGACAGACCCTTGAGACTGATATTAAGGTAAAGTTATTAGCTCTAGAACTTTTCCAGGGGTGCCCTGTAGGTAATGTTTTACATTATAAGTAAAAAATTATCAAAGACACTTGTTAAAAATGGCTCATTTTGGCAGATTTTGCACGTTGACTTGCTCCTATCAAAAACAAACAATGATTAACTGTTGTTTTGTTATTAAATACCTGAAAGTTATTCTGCTGTTTGGTGTGTAGCTGACAGGAAGTAATCGTGCTAATCCAGCAGATGAGCAGACACGGAGAGAAGCCCTGTTCACTTTGAAAATGATGACAACAGGATTACTGAGTTGAGTCCTCTCTTAAATCCCTACAGAGCAGAAATTTGTGTTTTCTACTAAGCGCAATAACACCGGAAAATATTTGCTGTTAAGCTGGGATCTCTTAAGTTTAAAACAGTAGCATAAATTCGAAAATTTATGAAAGTTAAGACATTATATAAAAAACTAAAACATAAAAGAAACTCTTTCTGTTCACTTAAAAATACTGGCAGCGTCACAAATGCATGAAACACTGAGCCGACTAGAGAAGCTTGACCTGTGTCAACCCACACTGCTACCTGTGATCTGCACAAATCTTTGTGTTCTCTTTTTCTGGCCCTGCCACAGCCTGAAGATACCCATTCTCCCCTAAATAAGGAGGCTTTGTTCTGTTTTCTGCCTGTCACCCAGGGAGACTCCTTGGCAACTACACTACAATCTACAGACTATTATTATGGAGTGGATGTTTTGCAGGTTGGCGCTTGATGTGCAAAAATCCATCACAATTCAAAGCTAGGCTATTGAAACCCGAATGGATCAAATTAAATTTAAAAAGAAAACAGAAAAACTTGGTAGCACTTTACAATAAGGGTCCCTCAATTAACGTGGATTATTAAGCATTAATTTACTGTTGAAAAATATATTATTAACTAATATTATGCATTAATTAGCATTAGTTTGCATAACTTAATGTTATAAAAAGCAGATAATCAAGGGTTACTACTCAACCTTACTTAATGCATTATTATGTGATAACAAAAGTTGAATAATATAATTATTTGTCACAGCAATAATTACGATGTCTGTTAACATATTAGTAAGTCCTTAAAAAATTCTCATGTAATTATTTACTAATGGTGAAGATTTTAAGTAAATAAGTATTAAGTAACAACTAACTAATGCATCTACTGATCCTTCGGATCGGCACTAATAAACCATTATTAATGTCATAAGTAATCATTTACCAATGTTGTGCAGTGTATGTCATCTGGTAGGCCTTACCTGATCTTAACTAAGGTATTACTTAACATTAGCAGCCTGACATTAGCCTTAATAAACGCTTCATAAGCATTAATTAACCATAGTTGATCATTATTGAATGCTTTTCTGGACCCTTATTGTAAAGTGTAAGCATTTATTCCCTCGGAAATGCATAAGATTGGTAAATAAGCATTACTTAGCCATAATTAGTTATGAGCTATTAGCATTATTAGCTGTACAACAATAAAGAAATGGAAGAAAATGTGAAATTAGTTACTTGATCACAGTATAAGTTTAGCTTTTAAATTATTATTTTGCAAGTTTTATATATATTTTTTTTAATTCTTTGTTATTTTTTAACTTCCTGTAGGGCAGGCAGTTACATTACTTATTTTAGGTTCAAAATCCGAGTTACTTGATTTTAATGTTTAAAAATATCATGATTAGGACTAAAAGAAATTCTTTGTACTTGACCATCAACTTCTTAATGGCTGCCACTTTAAGAGTTTCTCTCAGAACCACAGGGAGATTCATACTGTTCTAATGTAATCATGGATCTTTATTAGCTGCATAAACAAAGCAATCATGGAGGCGTTCTTTGATGCCAGTCAAACAAAATAAATGTTAAGTATCAGTGTGATGATTAATGCTGCTGGAGGTCCTCAAAGCACCCCCTCCCAATAATGGGAAGAAGATTATTTATTGTTAGAAAGAAAATGAAACAATTTGTCTTTGTTAACCATTTTTTCCCTGCATGTATACCCAAAAGGAAAACAAATATTCCATTACATAATTTACAATTCTCTCAAATTTCTTTTGCTATGGATTGAATTTGGAAGATTATTTCAGGTGAGGATCTAAAGGCCAGAGCGACAGTGGGTGGCAGGTGGTAGTTTTTTTTTGTTTTTGTTTTTTACTGCTGAAAACTGTTTCCAAGTTACTGTAATAATGTTTTACTGTAAAAAACCTTTTAGATCAGCTTATAGACACAATTTATTGCTAAAAGTATTAAGTTTCTATCGGTGTGAACTCATCGACATGGATACTATAAAATTCTCTTCTCTTTCTCCTGTGGAAAAAAATGTAAGATTTGTTAAAAAATAAATTTTTAAGTGTGGTAAATTCCTGAATATGAAAGATATTCATAAAATACAAAAATAACTTGACTCCAGCACTGTCATCTTCAGAGAAGACAAAACTGCATCATGTTCCTTTAATCATGAACAGTTCTTAGTACTGCAGTGACAAATAAAAGAATTCTTAATTAATTACCTTTAAAGTGCACTACATCGATCTCAGAACTGATCAATAGTGTGCTGTTAGCACAAAGAGAAACAGGAAGGAGGATCAGTTTTCTTCACAAAATGCTCATTCTTTCTCGGCTTTATATCTTCTTTTTGTTTTAGTTCTTGCATATGCACATATTTAAAAATGTCAAAGATCTTTTTTATTTTTTATTTTCTTTATTGTGATGGCAAGTGTGAAAACACGGGCCATGACACTAAATTAAATTAAATGAAAAATACTTAATTAATCCTAATGTTGTGGTAGTTTTTTTTGTTTGTTTGTTTGTTTGTTTTGTGTTGTTTTGTTTTTTTGTTTGTTTGTTTGTTTGTCCTGAAATAGTGTGATGCATTAAAAAAGGTTCCAAACTGCATCCTGTGCTCCTGAGCAGAGCCACCCTGCCCACTGGACCCTCCCTGGTCTTTGTGACTTTTACTTCTTTAATCCTTCTTTTTAATCCAGAGTTTGATTTGGACCTTTTGGGCTTTCATTGCCAAATAATAAGTATTCCTTCCTTTCTTTCCGCCTAGCCATAGTGGGGATTTTAGGTTTAATCTTTAGCTGAGGTATTTGTTCTCTCCAGAGAGGCTCTTCTTTTTTTGTTTTTGTTTTTTTTTAACTCAGATATATACATGTTTTAATGGAGAGAACACACACCTGCAACAACAGTATTGAATCTATTTTTACTGCAAAAAGCCACTAGACATTTAAGTCAAATGCACAATATAAATTACCACAGTTCTACCAGCATGATAAGGACTGATTTACCACTGCCATCATAATGCCATCTGCCACTGCCATCATATAATTTACCATCATTACAGAAAGATGACAAAAAATGACTCATAAGCGTCTCATATGAGAATACTCATGTGGAGGCAGTGTTTAGCTCACCTTGTAAAAAGCTGCTCCTTCACGCAGTTGACCCGGGTTTGAATCCTGGCCTGTGGCCCTTTGCTGCATAAAACCCCCTATTTCTTTCGTTCATCCCATTTTCTGTCTACACACTGTACATTAAAGGCCACTAGAGCCCACAAAATCTTAAAAAACAAACAACAAAAACGCTTGTGTGGGTGAAGGGCGTGGATTTTACAATTCACATTTCACATGCATTTTACAATTTCCCTCTAGAGATAAAAAAAAAAAAAAAAAAAAAAAAAAAAAAAAAAACAGGATAATTGGTTTCTGCTGACCACTGAGCAACAATAAAGCTAACATTGTTAAAATCAAATCAAACCAGTATGGACTGTTAAATTTATGTGAAGCAGTGGCAAATGGTCTGGATTCACCCACTTTGTTACAAGAAAAAAAGATGGCTACAGTGGGAAACTTTTTGGATTATACAGCTGAAATCATTAACAGACCCTGGAGTGAATGAAGAAGTGGACTTCTCTCCTTTTCTGTGATTTTTGTGAAATACTTTAACAAGCTTTAAATACTTTAAAGGTAATGCAGTTTATCAAAGATCGAGTGTAGTCAGAGTTTTGGAGATGGACTTTTTTTTGTTGTCATGTATTTGGTTTTTTTAGTTATAAATTATTGATGTACACCCCACACACACCCCCCCCTCCCAACCTCTGATACAATTTCCTTGTTTGTTTTTTTTTGTTTTTTTTAACCTGTCCTGTCCAGCATCAAAGCAAGCAGAAGCAAATTTGCTTTGCCAAGGGGAGGCTTATGGGTATAAGGCTCCTCTTGATAGTCTGATTTCTTTCTTTCTTTATTTAATGTTATTTATTTACTCTGAATCATGGAATCTATGTAATCTTGCTGGACCTGACTGGAGGGGACAGGAAAAAAAAAGAAGACAGCAAAAAGAAGCTAAAGGGAAAGCAGAAAGAAGAAGAAAGAAGAGACAAAAACACCACAGACAG
>JBAMHW010000015.1:26446281-26458305 GCA_037177495.1 Rhadinocentrus ornatus
GTTTACTTACACCTCTTTCTGTAAAGTCCTCTGAGACAACTTTGTTGTGATATAGGGCTATACAAATAAACTTGACTAGTAGTCCGTTTGTCAACTTTAGATTTCTCTTCTTCCTCTCCACTCATTATCTTCATTTTCACCCTTGCCATCGTCATCATCATCATTTGCTCCACTTAACTCCAAATGTTGATGGATTTTTTCCATCACAGTTTTAAGTATGTCCTCAAAACTTGTACCACTACGGTCAGCCATTCCTTTAAAAGTGAGTATGTAGTCAGGGGTGGGGTTGCTGCTTCCCGCTGTGGCGGCATATTCACCTGCGAGGGTGGTGATGCAGTACACACGGTTATCAGCAAAAGAAGAAATGTGTTTGTACGGCGAAAGTGGAGTTAATGCAGGAAATGCACTTGAATTTTTAAACTCGGCGATTAGGTTTTTGTAAAAAGTGCTTTTAGGGTCGCAAACAAATAAAACAGTCTTAAGCGCACCATACGAGCGCAGACAATCGAGGATTTCATCATCATTGCTCGTATTAGTTACACCAGAAATAGCAACAGAATGTGAAATGTTTACCCCAGATTGCACAATAAAGTCCATTTTTAATTTCTCACCAAAAAAACTGCACAGCTTTTATTCACACAACAAGGCTCCTGGCTAGCTTGCCAATTGTAACGCTCAGTAGGGCTAAGGAATCTGACTACTGCCAATGTGGAGTGATGTTAAGTATAAGCAACCAGAAGTAAGTTCACCCACAAGCCGAGGTATGTGAATAAAGACAAAACATAAAGTGGATCCAAAATGTATATATATATAATAATAATAATTCAAACAAAACCAACTTTTGTAGGGCGGAGGGACCTCGAAGTCTGTTGTGCTTGTGGCCCCCAAATTCCTTGAAATGGCCCTGAGTACATCTAATGTTAACTTGTCGGGTCTTTCACAAAGCTTCATTTATTTTTAAGGACTATCTGTGACTTACTGTAGGCATCCCATATGCTCTTTGATTGATTCCTGAGCTGCTCTGCTTGCTTAAAAATGTGAAGTAATAATAAAATATGTAACACTTATTACTATAGAGAGAAGCTTTCAGCTTCTGCTCAATCAGCCAGAAAAGAATCCTAATAAATGCAGTGATACTGGTCTTACCTTAATACTGGAAGTTAGAAGCTCTAATGGCAAAATTATCCCTATTTTCCCATATTAAAGAATCCTTTAAAAAAGTTCCTGGATCTAGTCGGTGAGCCTGATCACCCTCAAAATCTAATAATTTGTTTCTTATTCAATATCTGAGATTTCTTGGAAATTTATTCAAAATCCATGCAGAACTGTTTAAGTTATGTTGCTAAAAGACAAGCCAACGCCACCATATACATGACCTCTGCCCTGGCCAAGGGAAAACTGATGATCAGATGCCTCTGAGTCAAAAGCTTGTGCAAAAAGAAGCTAGATGAGTATAGAGAGTGGCATACTCTGACATCAAACCTGAAGAAAACACGAAATAACAAGCCACATCACAGTGCTCTGAACATCCCAGTATGCTGCTATAAATAGTGAATGTGGGTTTATGTGTGTGCGTGTGTGTGTAAGTATGTCTATTCTCACTTTCATAAGTCAATTATTTGCGGATGCTTTGAAGAGAGTTGGACTGCCACATCACCTGTGAGCATTATCGATTACAATGTACCATATAAGGTTCTGTAATGTTGTAGAAAAATAAAAAAAAAGGTTTTTTTTAATGACGCATGTATAGTATGTTCTCTAGGATAACATAACAAACCATACAGCTACAGTAAGAAACAGTGAACAGCCTTTAAATATTCCAGCAGAGCACAACCACAAAGCTTCAACCTTTACATTATTTATCTAGTCACCTCCTTAAATGATCAAAATTCATCCTCACTGGTTTGTCAGTGGATAAGCAGCACAAAAAGAAAACAAAACAAAACGTAGTTTTATTGGATTCCACTCACTCATACAGTCCCATAGAGTCTGCAACATGTTACAGTACTTTTAATTTTTTAAATGTTTTCCTCTACACTCCTCATAAGCAGGCATTAATATCTGATGGTAAGCCAGGGTGAGTAATGTTTGCGCGGAATCACGAAGTGATCTCATCAAGGAGCTGTAGTCTGTGTCTGGGGGGCGGCTGCTTAATCAAGAAACTAATGTCACACACATAAGTAAGCTTTGAAATAAGAAAACGTTATCTTTCTGTTTAGTTCATTTGCTCCTGAGGTGGACATGTTTGTGGTCGTTTAAGTCTGCATTGTGCTGGTAGAACCGTGACAAGCTAGCTTCATCCTGCATAGTGTGTATTTGACTTCATTGTTAGGTTGAGTGAAATACTGCCATGTTTCCCATAGCTTTCTTGCTGTTGCCAATGTCTGCTTCAGTCTCTTCCTCTATTTTTGCAAACTCTGACAGAAACAGTGCTATAAACATTAGCTCTGCATCTATGTCTAGTGGAACATAACTTGCCTCCTTCCCTAAACAACAATGAGTCAACTCTTAGAAAATAATAGTCAACTATGTGCGTTGCACTCACTCGTCCACTAGTGTTGTACATCTCTGATCTATAACTCATATTTTGTACATTTTATCTTATAGCACTAAGGTATTAAAAATGTTACGGTGTGGAGGCCTCACAGTCTGAAGGTCAATGGTTTGAGCATTGGCTGGGGGAGGTTTGAACAGTGACCTTTCTGTGTGGAGTATGCATGTTCTGTATGCATTAGTTCACTCCGGGTACTCCGGCTTCCTCCTACTGTCCAAAGACATTCATGTTAGGTTAATTGGTCCCTCTAAATTCTCCCTAGGAGTGAGTGTGAACGTGAGTGGTTGTTTGTCTCTTTGTGTTGGCCCTGCGATGGACTGGTGACCTGTCCAAGGTGTATCGGCTTTTCAGTCTCTAGCACTGTCTCTTTTGTAGTGTTTGTTTATCCTTCAGCTTAGAAAGAGGAAACTAGCAGTTCATGGTTCACATTGGCACATACTTACCAAGAAGTACTGTTCTTGGATGCACTAGATAAAGTAAGCAACATGTATCAGTCTCATATCAATCAGATCCATGTCACCGTCACAGAAACATCTCTTTGTTTCGGCAGCGTCGGCTCGGATGCTCGTATCTCAAGGCAAAAAATTTGGTCAAATCACAGCTTGCATCTCAAAAAATTCGTATATCAATGCACTCGTATCTTGATGTCTCACTGTATGTATATGTAAATATATATATATATATATATATATATATATATATATGTATAGGAATAAATTAATTAAAATAGAATAAAATAGTATTGTTTACATTTTAGTTGTTTTGTGTTTGATATGAATGGAAGTGATTATGTGTATCAGCATTTGATACCGTCTCAGTAGCGAGCCATTAGTATGAATCAAAACGGGTTCATATAGATTGGCAAAATACATCCTGTTTCATTGTGGTGTTTCCTGTTGTCTTGATGTGCACTTGTAGCTTGTGAGTGTAGTCTATAAAGACAGACACCTGGTTATGCTCTCTGTCCATCCAGCAGCAGAGGCACCTTATGGGTGCTTGGTAAACTTTTTGCTTTCTTTTATCTTCCTCATCTTTTTCTTCTTGTTGTATTAAAAAGTTTTATAATTATTAAACTCTGGAGTGGAGTCTATTTGTTATGTGAAGCGCTTTAGCCAGCCACAACATTGGCAAACATAGATTTGTTTTCTATTGAATCAAAATGTCTTATCATGATTAAACTTATCTACTTGCTATGTAGGTTTCGCTCTCTGGCATTACTATCCCTTTGGAAGGATAAATGGATTTAGCCACTATATGAATAATAAAAGGATTAAATTGTACATGGGGATGATTTCAGTTGATGGAACGGTCCACAAAAAGAAAGAACATTACAAGCTAAAAGAAAGTGAGAGTGTAGCAGAGAGGGTATAAAAGAGAAGTAAGCATGTGGATGTGAGAATGTGAGACAGGGAGAGCTGAGGGGTGAGGGTATTATATTCTCCTTCTGTGGCCACCTTGATTTGAGATACTGTGTGGTGTAGTTGGCAAACCTTAGAACATGTTATCTGAATGACTACAAAAAACTCTCAGAGAATGGCGCGACCATCCTACAATATCGAGGCCTTTAGTCCAGTAGAAAGGAACCATGTTGGATGGAGAGCTGGATGAGATACTGTAGGTGCGACAGAGGCAGTTATAAGTGAGGATGCTGAAGAGAAAATAATAATAAAGCAAATATCATAGTTTAAGTGAAATTTGAGCTTTAAATTTATTGTTGAACATTAGTTGATACATCATGTAATCATCAGTTTCCCTTAGCAGCAGTGGACAGACAGGGCTGTCAAAGCTTGTTAGTGTCAAAGGTGGTCATTTAACCTTAGCACATGGAATACCCTGGGATTTGACTCATGACATAAAGTCATGTGGAGGATAAATTTGTGTAGTGATCTACCTCGATATTAATATGGTAACTTTATTAAAAATGATTAAATTTACTTATGAGACCTTCTAAGTTCAAATTGCTTTGATTAGAGGCACCACTCTTCTGTAGAAAATAATAAATTTGAAACAGTTCAGAAGAGACAACTGTAAGTGGGTAATCTAAGAAAGTATTCTTAACTAAAATATCTCATTTCCTGTTTGAAGGGACTATGAACTCGTTAAAATCAACCACAGACAGTTCTAAATTACAATAAATGTATACAATTTATTAACCACCAATAACTAATTAACAGCAAGCAGTAGAAGATGTCAGAAATTATGGAATTTATCAAAGTCTTTGGCGACGTTCTAAGGGTCGTCGACAGGGTAACTCAGCTTAAAAAACAGAAAATAAAGAAATGAATGAGGATGTAATAGAACAAAGGAAAATTTATAGTAGGCTAATTTTGGTACCTAAATGCTGCTGAATTTAATTAGTCTAGGCAGACACTATGGAGGAGAAAAGGGGTGAGGAAAGGGATAATTTATGCAAGGATTTAGAGGTAGCCAATATGAAATTGGATTCAATGAGGTTGGACGGAACTTTGGGAATAGAATAAACTTTGCTAGAGGTTTTAAAAGAGACACCAGCTATGATCAGGGGGTTGGGTTGGGTTCGGTCTTACTTTGGTCACCAAGGGTGATCAGGAAGCAGTCGTGGGTGGCTGGAGAGAAGTGTGCAGGTGGACCTCCTGGAGTTCTCTCGTGACCAGAAGACAAGCAGCCTGTCTTTGGACCTCTCCGGTCCGGTGTCCCAAAGCGCAAACCTCAGAGCCTTTCAGCCTCTCCTTTGGCGAGCCGGATGGCGAAACTGCCGGTGGCCAAGCAGCAGTGCCAGATGGCATCAAATATAATAGAGCCGGTGGTCGGGTTTGGTCGACCCAACTGATAGTTAGATGGCTCGGATTTATGTGAAGGAAGAGGATTCCTTCACGCAGCAAAGTGATGAAAACTTTCCAAACTGACTATATCTTTCACGGCGTGCTGGAAGTTTATCTCGGTTACGTGGCAACGTTTCCGGGTTACTTTGGCATAATATTTAAACATAAAAAGACTAAACAAAGACAAAACAAGCTAAGTTCAAACGTTCTAATGTTAATCCATGGAGTTAATTTTACAGATATGTTTCTTTCTTCTTTCTCTCGTTTTTCCTACTTCTTCTACCTTTCGTTTTCTTCTCTAAACTCTCCAAACTTTCCCTTTTTAAGTTGAGGGCCGTCTTTCTTGAAAGAGGCGCGTTCTACACTGCTAATCCAATCACAGCGTAGAACTATTGGCGCTAGTAAGACTAATTTACATACAAAGGGAATAAGTTCGATCAAATTACATATGTAAGTTCTAAATCTATTTTCCCATATCCCAATTGAACAATAAAGACATTATCAAAACACATTGCATAAGGACACATGTTAATGGTTTGGCTAAAGAGTAAACACACTTCAGATCTTACCCAGAAAAATTAGTTACTCATAAATGTAACACACATTTATATCATCAACACAGATCAAAGATATGCTCCGGAATCCGGTACCTGGAAAGAAGGTTTTGAATATTAAAAATGATACATTCTTCCTTGATATAGGGATATTAAACGATAAGCATGCTCCTTTAAAGTTTCCAAAAGTCTTCAACAAAAAGAAAAGTCTTCTTTGGTCCAAAAAGGGCTATTCCATGAAACGCCACTAGAAGGTCTAACTCCATGTTAGAATCCATCTTAATTACAACTTTGCTCCTGTTGATCCCAGAAACTGGATCAAAAAGCCATCTATATTTTCTTGATGGGAGGAATCATTCTGAATGAATTCTTCCCTCAAAAATTCAATGCTTAATGCCGTTTCAGAATTTAGTTTAAAAGCAGTCCTGTTCCAAACTAGATACCTCTTTTTGGATATTTAACAAAGACCAGATGTGGAATGTGGGTGTTATCTCTAAGTTAAATTATAGGTGTGAAACGTCCCAAGATGAGGATCTCTGAGAAAGGGAGTGTCGTTAATTACAAATGGTTGATACTTTCCCCAGCAGTCTGGCACCTCAGTTTTCTGGATTCAATCAAGTCTCTTTTTGAAGATAACGGTTCTGAGTTTTGGGTTGGTTTTATGACTTATTTACCCAAAAGGGGGTGAGGACAGTCTTAGTTTTAAAACAACAGTTCCCATCTGTTCTGGACCAAGGGAGTTTTGGTCTCCGGTTGTAAACCTATCAGAGGTTTTAAGATAAGCCAGAGAGGTTTTCCGCTACATTTGTAACTGCTTTTAAGCACAATTTTTTTTTTATTTTAAAAACCTGTCCTGTACAACATCATAGCAAGCCGAATGATTGTCTGGTTGCTTTATTGTGCCAAACAAATTTACTTTGCCATGGGGTGGTTTTTGGGTATAAGGCTCCTCTTGATAATCTGATTAATTAATTAATTTATTTACTGTTATATATTTACTTTGAATTATGGAATCTATGTAATCTTCCTGGACCTAACCAGAGGGGACAGAATAAGGAGGACGACAGCAAAAAGAAGCCAAAAGAAAAGCAGAAAAAAGAAAAGAGGAGACAAAAACACAACAGATAGAAGGCAATGACCATTCAATCCAAACTATCACCAGACAACAAACTGCTACACTTGTACAGAAACACACCAGAAAATTTCCTACGACTTTTACAGAAAAACAGAGCTGACAGTAATCAAGAGTTCCTAAGTAACAACCAAATCAAAAAACATATTACAAATGTATCACAACAACATACAGTACAAACCAAAAATTTGAGCGAAGGAGGGTGGTGTGTGTGTGTGTGTGTCTCCAGGGAAGGCCTTTGCTTGTTCTGCTTTGGTGAACAGGTGTACCACTGAAAGCAGTGCCAGGACAGCTGCAACTGATTAAAGGTAAATAAACCTTTGATAAACTTTGTTTAAACAAAAACAAGCCCTATTTAGGAAACATATCTCAACATATGTAGATGATACAATCAATTTTCTGGAATTGGAACTGGTAAGAAAACAGTAAACAAATAATGCAGCAGGACTGAGTTGAAATAGTCCAATTCTGTTACCTTTTATCATCAGAAAAAAGAAGAATAGAAGGTTTTAGTGGGAGAAATAAATAAATATTAAGCAAAGTTTTTTGTGTCAAGGATAAGGTCAGTAAGACAAGGAGTAGAAGAGAAACCGTTGAACCAAATATGTAATGGGGTCATTACAAAGAATTAAAAAGGTAAATGGTAAATAAAACTGTACTTATATGGCATTTTTCTAGTCATTTTTACAACTGAAGTTGTTTTTACACTGCAAGTCACATTCACATAGACACTCATGAAGCACTTCTTGGTCTGATTATCTAGGAAATGTTTTTCCCTAGCACACACATTCATTTTTATGTACTTTTGTCCTATCGATACAGCCTGGCCTTTTTTCAGATAATCCTGTTTAATAGTTTCTGCCATCTCTTGTTTTCCACAATGTATCTAATTAGGCAATTGAATCAATCAATGTTAATCTGTTCTTAACAGGGTATACGGTGGTTTGTCTTCAGCATTCAGGTGTCTTCCATTACAGGGATAAGTCAAGAGTAACACTAATTCACTACAACTACATCACATTTTCTTCTTCCATCCACTGAAGTCATGTCCTGAATAAAAACTGTTTTTTTTTTCTTTTCTGTTCCCCAGATTCATCTGTGAAGTCTAAAAGTTTATACTTTGGTTAAAGAAATATTGCTGTCTTTTATTTGTTTGTTTATTTTTACTTTGTAATCCTAACCCGAGTTAATGTGAAGACCTTGTAACCAGTTAGACAGACCAAATTAAGGTTTATCCTCAGATGAACATTCATCATTCTCAATGTAATCTTTGTTATCCGTATTCCAGCCGGCTCTGAGCAACAATGAGAGCCACTCATCCATATTCAGACATATTGGAGACAACACTAATACGCTATTATCTCCCACTCTATTATTATGCGTGGAGTGAAAATGAAGACAGTGTGATGGCCATAGGCAGACACAGGGGAGGAGATTACATAAACAATAATAGAAGTGGAAATATGTAATGAGAGTGAAAAATAGGGAAGAGAGGGAAAAAATGGGGCAAAATGTCCTGAAAGGGGGTGGAAGATGGAGGGTGAAAACCTTTACTGAAAATGAAGACTTTTCCAGGTTTCTGTCACACTGTGTAAACTTTAGCAAACCTTTCCTTGTGAGATCATCAGTCTTATTAGCGAAGGAGCAAAAAAGAGAGCAAGGAGGAGGAAAGTTAAAACCCTTTCTTGCCTCGATCAAAATGGAAAGCGTGGGATCAATGACAACGACAAGTAACGTGGACAAGCTCAGTGGGTTTTAATAGACACAGCCAGAACAAGAGAAATGTAGATTTCTGTTTCACTGAGACGTGGCAGCAGGAACTAAGTTTCAGACTATTTAAGCAGTGGCGAGAGTAAAAGGAGGCACTGCAGTGTTGATGAACCACAGATGGTTTCATCCTGGAAATGTCACTTAGGTCTATTTCTGTGTCGCAGTAATTTATGCCTTTGCGTTGCATTTCCACTGAAGATTTCAACAACAACTCTCTAGTACACTTCAAACCTTCTAATAGTTTGTGTTCACTCATTTCTACCCGAACACTAATTTTATAAACGATATACAATTTAATTTCAAGTTAGGAACTTCAATGCTTATGTTTAAGTAATTTATTTCATTTCTTGCCTATAGGGTTTTGTTTTCTCAACAGGTAAAGGTCTTTTGTTATTGTTTCTGCGTCTTTGATTTAAATTTTATATTCTAGTCAGTTCTTTTGTTTCTGGTCTTTGTTGTCTTGAGTTCTCTGTCTGGTTTCCTGTTTTGTTTTGTAGAGTTTTTTTACTTTGTGTATTCTGTTCAGGTTACTTCCTGCTTCCTGAATCTGGCTCCTAATTGACACACCTGCTTTTTTTTAATATATATATTTGGTCCCTCTGTATTAATGCTCCAGCTTTTCCTTTGTTTATTACCAGTTCATTGTGTTGTCGTCTGTGTCATGTTAGCCTGTGTCATTACTGTGTCGGTCTCATCTGGGATTTCAAATCAGAACTTCCTGAAAAGATGTCTAGATTAAAACATATGGTACTCCAATGTACATACGTAATGTGTATGCATATGTGGTTCAATATATCACCTTCACAATTTTACACTACTTTTTTTGTACAACACGTTGAGACCAGTTGAACTGGTCAGCTTTTACTATTAAATCTTACCTTTTGAGACCTAGAAGCCTTCTATTTTTTCCATCTTCAGGTTCTTCAGAGGCTGATAAATTATAAGTTTTTGGAGATAGTTTTAAGCTTTTTGAAACCTTAAATTATTTTTTGTTTGTCCTCCATCATAAAACATTACTTTTTTTTGTTGCTGTTCCTCCTGTTCCATTTTCCTTAACAATTCCTTTATCAGAAAAGGACATTTTCCCCAAAAAACCTCAGCATCAGAGTCTAAGCAGGATGGATCAGACACTTAATTTTAGTGATCCTGCATTACGGTCAACGAAAATCAACGACTCTGATAGAGTGAACCTTGTTAGCATAGGAGAGGAACAGCAAGAGGAAGAGAAGGGGAAGAGCAGAAGAAAAGCAATGGAAAAGGAGTGATCCGGGTATGGAGAAAAATTGTCTCAGATAAAAGATTACAACTATATTTATGGCCATTTTAGAACCACTTGCTACTAGCTGTGATGCCATCTTTTAGTTAAACTGACAAATAGATGCAGGGTTTAAGACATTTACACATCAGCAGTGGCTTAAATCACAATATTAGATGTGAGCATCTATTTTTATGCAGCAGTAAGATCAGCAAGTGTGACGACACAAAATATGCAGAGGCCATTAATTCCAATGAAGTGGAGATAGAAAGAGCAACTAAATCCTTCCCGGCTATTTATCTGCATCGCCATAGTGCTATTTTATGTAGCAGTGTCTTCAATAACTCCTCCATTCCTTTAACTAATCAGCTTGTGAATGTACATTTGGCACAGGCAAACAGGTATAAAAAATAGACCTGTGTTATACACAAATATGCATTTAAATACAGTTTCAGAGGAAGTATTTGAAGCAATGCTGATCATGGCTGCATTCTCAACTGTACCAACAGCATGAGCAAAGACCACTGGAGTATTTGCCATAAATGAAAAACTGAGACCGCATGAAAGAAAAAAAATAAAGTTAATTACAAACACAGCAAAATCTTCCCTGCATTGTGTCTGTCTGTCTGTCGGTCGGTGTGTCTGTTGGGACAGAAAATGGCCAGTGAGCCAAAGCTAATTATATGAAACAGAATATGCTAATGGAAAATTCTGTATTACTATATTACAGTGCTGATAGCAGAAACACAGGAGAGAAAAATGCCATTGACGCCACCTGTCGGTACTCGCATGACAGGAAAATCAGAGAAACACAACTGCTGTTTGATTGTTTTCAAACACTTTCACCAAAATGCAAATCTGAAGCCAAAGCCTACAGCCATGCACAATTGAGATGTCTGATATGTGAGGGCTGTACACCACGTAGTGTAATGACTTTCTAAATGAATGAGAAGCTCAGCGTTAACAGGCTGAACAGAAACCCAGATCTAGTGGGAAAGACGAGCACAGAAATTACTTCAAATGCCAAAAACAGTTGTGAATGGATGGTAGCCATCAGTGGCCAAAATTCTTCCTAACATTAACATGTTTTCATCTATTAGTGGAACCAGTGGCCTCAGGTGCAGCAATAACCTCACTACAGACACTGAAGCTTTGTGTACCATCTTCTTCTATGTGCCTTTTAGGAATTTATTTATCCCAAATGGTGCTCTACCACCTATCAAACAAAGCCGATACTACCATCTTAAAACTCAGAGGGTTCTCATTTCACACACAGGGTTTTTTGTCCAGTCAAAGACACCGTAGTAAAAATGGTGGCATAGTTTTATGGACCCATGGACTAAGTGTCTCATTCTAAGAGAATCAAAACATAACAGCTATTTTTGTAAAGTGTTTAGATACCAAAAGAAACTGTTTTAAATTCTACATTATTTTTCTCTTTTTAACATTTGATTTTGTTACACACTGCATCTTTAAACACAGAAGGCAATTCCTCATTTATTTTCACTCATTAGTTCTCCTCACTTTTTAAATGCACACAGTCTGTCTCCATCCCAGGTTTTTGTTTGCAGCTCGTTTCTGAAATGCTCTGTTTTTATTTTCTTGTCCCTACTTTTTCACCTCAGCTAAATTCTTTGGCCTTCTTTTCTATTTTTTTTCCCTCACACAATCAGGACTTCTTAAAAGCACATTCAAATTTTGTATTCAAAAGATTGTTAAAGCAAAACTGTTTGAGCTGTGCCAACCAATAGAAATTGCTTATCTCTCCTGTTGTCACATCCTGTCCTTCCCTACCACAGTCATCACTCCACTCCACACCTGTCCCTGATCCTCACTCTAGTCAAGCCCAATTGCTCACACCTTTTTCCCATTCACCTGTCCCTCCATATACAGGACTGTCTCAGAAAATTAGAATATTGTGATAAAGTTCTTTATTTCCTGTAATGCAATTAAAAAAC
>JBAMHW010000015.1:26466298-26489004 GCA_037177495.1 Rhadinocentrus ornatus
GGAGATCTCCGGGATGAGTTGAAGATCGGCTAGAAAACTGTCAGAATAGTGGATTCTAAAGTCCAAAAGCTCCTGTCAGCTGTAGGATGTTAAAGCAGTGCAGCTCTGAATGATCAGTGCAGTTAGGAGCGGGTAAAACACCGCTAATTCGCGAAATTTGGAGAGACGCTGAGCCTCGCATTGTTCACGCGCCGCCATCACTTGAGGTGAGGTTAATTAATATTAGTTTAAAAAGAAGATAGTCCTAACTAGTTTGTTTGTTCTATTGTTTACTTGATTGAGAAAAGGGCACTTATCTAAACAAGTACATTAACTGGTGGTTGAAGTTTTGTTTGGTTTTGTATTTTTTGCACCACAGTGAGCAAACAGTCTGACAACACTTTTCAAGACTGTATCTCCACAAACTAATAGAGCTTAAAAATAATGCTTTTATTTTGCATTGCACTGTGTTTTCTTATATTTAATAATATATTTTGTTGTATTTTTTAAATTTTGTTCTGACTTTGATTAAAAGAATAATACATTGTTTCCCCCGGTATAGTATTAAAAATAGAATCAAGTATTGAGCGCCATCCTTGGTATCAGTATTGTGGCTGGTTAGCTCAGTTGGCTGCGCATACATCTCCCATGTGGGAGACCAGGGTTCAAATCCCCCAGGTGGACACGTTAACGCTATCCTTAGTGCTAGTGCCTAACCAAATTGCTTTGGATAAAAGCATCAGCTAAATGACTGTAATGTAACATTGCGCTTGAAACTTTAGTATCGTGACAACTCTAGCCTGAAGTGACCCAAAACTACTATCATATAGATATATATTATCACATTAGAGAGAACATTGCAGTATAGCTTGCGGCAGATTAAAGCAGACTCATGAAGTTAATATGATAACTTAGGTTCAAGAGCGAGGTCACGCATCAAACACCTCTAATCAGCTGGTGAGCCTCCTTATACTCACTTCAATCCCTCAACTCTGTCTTGTTCTCTCAATCAGCAGACCTGCTTCATTGCTCTTCTAGTTCTTAATGGCACCACCCCCATTCAGAGTCCAGATGTCCACTCCAGATACCCCTTCACTCAGCCTCATTAAATCACTTTAAGCTCATACCATTGTGCTTTGGTCCTTTCTTGTGAAATGAAGATAATGCATTGTGAAGCTCCAGGAGAACAAAAACCAGGTCAGCACGTTTTTCTATAAACTTTCTATATTGAGCCCAACAGCTCTGGTGGAGCACTTATTTTTCAGTCAGGCAGCATGCAGGGCAGCTGACTGTTGACTGAGGAGAGGGCAGCAGTCATTAATCACAGAATGAGAGAGGGGAAATTATACTAATCAGAGCAGTAGCAGAATGACATTTTTGAGTCATGCTCCTGCAGCAATTAAGATGAGGACTAAAAATGAAGTGTTTGAATGGCACAGTGTTAGACTGCAGCAGAGTAGAAAAGCAAAGTAAAAAGGTTGCAGGGCTAGAACACATACACAAACAAGTAGAGGAATGAAGAGTCTAATATGCAGTTTTATTTGAGGAATATAGATTGGATGAAGGACGAAAAGCCTGGCAGAGAGAACTGAGAAACACAAACCAAAAAATAAAAAAACAGCGTCCATTTCACTACAGGCAGCAAAATGTGCCAACATTATAAACACAGACACACATTCACTCCCTAAAATTTGCTGTCTGTGACCGTGCACTAGACACACAACAATCTACAACTAATCCGCACGCTGCCTCTGATTAGTCAAAAACAAACACAGCAATCACACACTTGTTGCCAAGCAACAGCAATGCCAGCTTTATCCGTGCAAGTCAGAGACAGACAGGAAAACAGCGAGGGGGCAACTGGTGAGAGGAGTGTTGTAACAGGCATTACCAAGAGTGTGGTATGAGTAAAAGTTAATAAGTTTATGACAGAGAATTATTGAGTACAAATTACTTGCAAGTTGAGAGCGGTCTACTGACCCACGAGAAGTCAGCCTAGAACTCTGATCCACAAATCAGAGACAAACAGTTTTATTCATCGGGTATTCGTCTGGTTCCTAACACAAGGTCAGACTCAAACCTGATTAAGTCAGTGAAAAGAGACTGAATGGCGCCACACTCTTCACAGAAGACAATCACCCACAAACAAGCTGGTATCCTAAACAACTATTCTTATCCAGCAGGTGTGCGTCTTCCAGACGTTCCCATATCCAAGGTCTGGAAAGAGAGTCAGCCTGACCTCATACAGACATGGACAAAAATCTGGCAGAAAAATAGCAACTTTAATGTTCTATAATATAGGGCTGTGTGATTAATCGAATTTTAATCACAATTACGATCTGGGTTCTCAACGATTATAAAAAGTGGTCCAATTATTTTGCTGCTTCACAGTTTACTCTTGTGCTGTTTTCAGTTGCAAATCGAGCGCCACTGGCATTGCAGCGCTGCGCTCTGTTGCAGACTCCCCCCGCAGTCCCAGCCGCTTTGGTTTAATTTAACTCCAAATGCAAACGCCTCTCAAGTTATGGGCTGAACACACGGGAGGCAAAGTCGCTCCTTTTCCAAATATTTTCTATGGAACTTGCACGATGACGCGGAAATCACTGCCCTCCTCCAGCCAAGCAACATTCGCGCATGTGAAATGTTGCGCTCGTTCATGTAGACGTTCATGTAGACGCAACACAAGAAAATAGAAAAATGTACAGTTTTTGTGAGTCGTGACTAAATAATCCACCAGCTCCCAAAGACAGAGATAACAAACGTTATAAACAACCATAACTTGTTTGCTCACCAAAGACCAGCGCTCAGTTAACACAGTGAACAACCCGGGATTTAAGAAACTCATCAACACTTTGGACAAACAGCATCACTGCCATCTCGTCACTATTTTAACCGCGTGTCTCTCCCTGCCCTGTATGATGAGTGTCATGAGGGTGTTGTAAAGGACGTGGCTACAGTCCAATGTTTGGCCACCGCTACGGACCTGTGGTCAAGCCCCACCATAGAGACGTATATGACGCAGATTTTAGCATGAAAAAGAAATGTCTCCAGTCTCATTTATTACAGATCACACCTGGCAGAACATAGCTACTGCTGGTCTGAGACAAACAATAGCTACTGGGACCTGGTGGAAAGAAACTAGTCTGTTTTACCACAGATAACGCTTAAAATGACCCCCCTTCCAATTGCTTTTTCTTTTCTCTCTCTCTCTCTTTTTAAAGGCCTTTTTTTCTTTCTCTAATTGTGTTGGATAATCAAGATCTCAATTTCAATCAAAATGTTTGTGATTATCATTTTTCCCATAATCGAGCAGCCCTACTATAATATACTAAATGGATGAACAATAATAAAGAAAGAAAGAAAAGGAATATATGTGTGATTATTATACATGCAGTCATTAAATGGTTATATATAAATGATGATTATGATACATATTAAAATTACTTCCACAGGAGCCGGAGGGGCCACAAGAGCAGGTGAGAGGAGAAGAGATGCTGGGTCAAAGCAGACATCAGAAGACATCAGTGGAGAACGTGTGGAAGTTGGCTCGAAGCGCTTCCCAACACATGCTCATCATTCACTGAACTGTCTCGCTGTTACTCTTTCAGTCTGCATCTGACAGCCAGAAGGCAGCAGATCCAGGAATCCTATGGTTTATGGACATTTCTAAGAAACAGTGGGATGGATAACAACACTACATAAAGAGTTGGTTTAGAAAACATTTGTTGGGCTACAGAGTACGGATGCAGTTTTTATTATGGCTGAAGTAATGCATCTAAAACACTTTTTGTTCAAGGAGAATGCACAGTAAAATTTAAATGGTTAACTGATGCCCATCGTGAAAATTAAAATTAAAGGAAAGCATTACAATTGATTAATAATAAATCAAATTAAGAAAAGTCTAATAATATTTGGAAGGACTGATAAAAGTGAAATATAGACAACAATAAAGTCCCTTTTGTGTAGCTACCCGTCCCATTAAACTTAGAAAGTGCTTCACAAGAAGGGACATATATGTTTACAAGAACCAATCACAGAAATAGAAATGTCTAATACATCGATATTACCCTAGGATCCTAGAGCCCACAGGATGTTACAATATAATAAACAAAATTTAAAAAAAAAAACACTTATTTGTGGAACAAAAACTTTATAAAAAATAACATGTCACATGGATAGATAAAGTAGACATAAGACATAAGTTTTCCATTTGATTACCGATGATGTCATGGTGATGCCACAACTAAATCGATTTTCTTTGGCCCAACTAGTCAACTTCAAATTTACCAGAAATGCCATCCCTAATACCTACATAACTCTTTGTCTTAATTGCAGTGATTTGGTTTTGGCTTTAGATGTGTCATCAACTCAATTTCTGCAGTTGAAAATGCTGTCACTTGCCTCCTGACAGGGAAGATAAAAGGGACCATATCACACTTGTATTGTGCTTAGAAGAATGATTTAAAATTTTTTGTCAATACTTTTAAATTCCTTAGGTTCAGCCTTACTGAGCAGAAATGTGTTCCATGCTAATACCTCAGCGAGAGACATGCGGTCCAGTCAAAGGCTCTTTGATGTCACAGAAGCAGACGAAACAAAAGGGGGTGGAGCTTTTGCACTGAATGCCCCTAAACGGCAGCTTAACCTTTTATATTAAGTTGGCTCCCACTGTAAGGGCCTTGATGTGCGATCAGTAGTGGTAGGTCTCTCTGACATGGGTATAGTAAAGGATTAAGCTTTGTTTAAATCAGTTGTTTGATTTTTTCTTTAAAAAAAAAAAAAAAACACTAAAAAGGAATTTCCAATTGATCTGAGAGCTTTTAATTATTAATAATTATAAAAATGTAACCGTGTGTGATTATATACTCATCTTTCCTGTTTTAATTTCCCTTCACTAGCTCAAGGGTTATTTAGCATATAAAATCCTTTTTGCCACAAACCAAGCTCTTAATAACATTGCTTTATCTTATATCAGCTTTTTTCCCAAAGACATCATTGAACTCAAACCTGCACTAACGTGATCTGCACTGCTATAACCTGCACTGACCACTTCTCTTACCTGTGCAGTATCCTTTTATGTATTGATGACTGTGTCTTCAGCTGGGGCGTTTCCTGGACCTGGGAACATTGGGGACTGAGCCCACACCCTCGTAGAGGAATCTCAGTGAACCAACGCAGTAAAAAGAAGGCTTTTCATTTAAGCTTTCTTGAGCATTTTGGTACCTAAAGCCAAATGATAAATTTTGAATGCAAACATAATAAAAACACTTTATTTTCCTGAGTAAATCCATGGAAATGCAGAGAAAGGACAGGTCATTCAATTATATGGTAGTTAAGCATTTAATCAGTAGTACAGCCTAGTTTAGTCCAGTGGTATTCTCTGATTTTCCCTTCCCGGTGTCGAACATCCCTGTCCTGGAGCAACACACACATACAATAACCACCAGCCTCATTAATACATAAAGTATACACCCACACAAAGGTGAGATCATGAAAGACTGGTTTTGTATTCCAAATATAAATGTAAGCAACATGAGATGTAAAACGGTCTTTAACAGCTGGATTTTAAGTATCGACCAACCAGTGACCTGGAGGTAAATAAAACATCAGTAAATAACAATAAAGCTGTTCTGGACTAAAGCAGCATCTAGAAACCAAACATCCAACAAAAATGGGAAAGCCGTTTTCATCTACTACAACGCAAACGCATGAACGCGCACCCACACACTAACAGCAGCACCTCCTCCTTAGTGGTTTTGGGAAATTCGCGCCCTTTTCCAGCGGTATATTAGCAAATCACGTAGACTTCACCGCTGGATTTAATGCAAATGTGTATAACAGAAAAGGGCAAGGCTAACGGTTTAGTGTAGCTAGCTTAACCTTCAAAGTATCAAGTACTGTCACGAATGATCTGCCTAATGTTTATTCAATTTTTAAGACATACAGGGTTTAAATTGTCTGTTTACCTGTTTCGTGTTGGCCCAGAGTCTTGCTGCCCATTGGCAGCCACCACAACTGAAGAGTTGTCTCTTCTTTAAAAAAAACAAAAACATCTTATGTCCATTTTTGACCGCTGATTATGACCGCTCGAAATAACACCAGAGTTCAGATTAGGGATAAAACGCCGGGCTGTCAGCCAGTAAAACACAGAGGATTCCCCGCTTCCATAAAAGTCCTCTCAGCATTCACAAAAGCCAATAAATTACAAAACTACCATCTTCTTTAAAGTCATCAGGCAGTTCAGTTTATTTAAACTTATTCCTTCTGGGGTGAAAAAAAAAACTATTTGGGGCTGGATGTGAAATGTTCGGGGTTAGAGCCGGGATTGCCCAGGCCAGGTAATGACACTGATCTTCAGTGTCTGTTTCTGTTCTTATACTGTTTTTTACATTGTGTTTATAGTTGCGTACTTTATGGAACTGCTTTTTTTATTATCTTATACTTTGTATAATGACAATAAATACTTTCTATTCTATTTCATTATATTATGTTCCATCAAAAATCTCCTCACTACAATGCAACAAACAATGCAACTATGAAACTTCTGTTGATTCATAGAATTCCTTGGCCCAAAACTAGAGACAGTCTTTCCTTTTCAGGTCTGGCCAGTTTGGTTGGGAAACATGGACATTTTCTGTTTTTAAAGGCAAATTCTCACTGGTGCTGTTTGGTCTGCTTTAAACAAACCCTGGTCCTCTACCACGGATAGTACGGTTTGTTTGGAGCAGTGTGAATGCTCATTCGCACTCTGGGGCAAACAAGAAAGCCTGAGTTTTGGTTCACTTGCAATAGATCCCTGGTGCAGTAGGCTTGCATTGTGCAAGATCATAAAGTATCCAGTGAAGCAAAGAGAGGAAATAGAATAGAATAAAATAAATTGTTGCAATTATTATAGAATAATTGCAAAAAGTAATAATATATAAGACATAATACAATGTATAGTAAATACGATTAAATAAAGTAAAAATAAGGTAAATTAAAATAAAGTAAAACTATAGAGTATAATATAGTTATTGCACCGTCTTCTTATTTTAATTAAGTCACAGGTGTTAAAGGCAAAATAAGTAGCATTGACACCTAGTGTTTCAAACCAGAACAGAAAGAGAAAAACACAACACCTCTTCCTCCTCAGAGAGTTTCACGCAGGTTGCCGGTTGTGAGAGGACGGCTCTTTTATATACAGTCTATTAAGGATTGAGAACATTGCACAAGCAAACATCATGATGATGAGCGAAGATTATTCACACACGATAAGTTGCTATGCTTTGCAATGCTAGCGCTAATTTCAAGCGCTAATTTACGTTAGCATAAAATAGAGTGTAAACAAAAGCTTTAATCAACAAATGCCACGCAGCAGCGGTTTTCCTTTAGTCTCACTTAATAAATTCATTTAATAGTAATTTCATAGGTTTATAAGGACAATTACCCAACCATTTGTTCAGGCTCTTACTGCTGTCGGGTAAAAGCTATCCCTGAACCGGTTTGTCCTTGCAGTGATTGATCTGTACCACCTGCCTGATGGTAATAGATCAAACGTGGTGACCGGGGTGAGAAGAGTCCTGGATAATTTTACCAGCAATCTGGAGGCAGCGGGAACAATGCCGTTCTTCCAGTGTGAGGAGAGGTAAGCCAATGATCTTTTGGGTCGTGTTTATGACCCTTTGCAGTGACGTGCTCTGAGCCACCGTGCAGTTGGTGTACCACACACACATGCAGTACACTAAGATGCTCTCCGTAGTGCACCTGTAGAAGGATACCAGCAGCCTCTGGGTGATGTTATTCTTTCTGAGCATCCACAGGTAGTGCAGTCTCTGTTGGGCCTTCTTCAGTAGCTCAGAGGTGTTTACAGTCCAGGTCAGGTCCTCCTCCATATGGACTCCCAAAAAGCGGAAGTCCTCCTCCGTCTCCACACAGTCCCCGTGGATGAACAGTGGTGGAATGTCTGCTTTTTTCCTCCTAAAGTCTATGAGTAGCTCCTTGGTCTTTGATGTGTTAATAATTAGGTTGATCTCTCTGCACCACCAAGTCAGCTGCTCCACCTCAGCCCTGTATGCAGACGTACTGTGGTGTGCAGAGATAAAGTCAAATGTGTAGAGGGTATAGAGCAGAGGGCTCAGCTCACAGCCCTAAGGGGAGCCGGTGCTGATGCTGCTGGCCGCAGATGTATGGTCTCCTACTCTAACCCTCTAACTACGGTCTAACAGGAAGCTATTAATCCACATGCAGGTTGAATGTGGAAGTCCCAGGTTCCCCAGTTTACCACCAGTTTGTGAGGATGGTGTTGAGTGCGGAGCTGTAATCCACAAAAGGCATCCGTGTGTAGTTTCCCAGCTGCTCCAGGTGGGGCATCAAGTGATGTAGACTGTGTTTTTGAGAAACACGCTGGATAACTCGCTGCCTCTTGCTGCTCATACTGGACAGATTCTTGTGAAATCCATTTTAGGTTTGAATACCAAAGTAAAAACTTCATCTTGCTTCATGCTTTACTTGAAGTGCACCAGCCAGCTGAAGGTTTTTTTTTCCTGGCCAATAGATGAGGTGGGTTTTCATCTTTGTCCTTTTTTTTTTTTCTTGATTAGTGGTAAACAGGGAATATTGCCTTCTAGCAAGCAGTTGTTATAACTGCATGATGTTGTCCAGATGGTTTGGTCTGCTTGAGTAAAAGTGCAATGTTACAGCAAACCAAAGTTTTAATTTTTTCAAAATTTCCTTCCTAATTTTAGCTAAGTTGTGCAGATGTTACGCCCGGTCTAGGGTCACCGCGCGCAACACACAAGGATTTCCCAACCCGGCCCTCAAATCATGGTCAAACAATGGTACGGATCAATATAGATCCAAAGGCCAAAACAACAAACAAAACCAACTATCCCAAACAAGCATATGCTAAATAAACCCTGCATAAAAGAAAACCAAACCAAACACATTTACTAACCCAACTCCCTACAACATAAACAGGTGAAAACACATGGAAAAGAAAATGGCGGTTTACCCCTACAGTTTCGGCTTTTAACAGTGGAAACTGTGTTCTACAACATAAATATACTCACACAGAGAACCAAGTGGCAATCAGCAGCTGGAAACACAACAAACAATAAACTTTAGAGAAAACCTTTTTGAGGACAGAGTGGGCTGATCGCTGCTGCTGTCAAAAGTGCTGCCACCAGGAACTCTTGGTCCTTTCAAGGCAGCATGTGACGGCAGGGACCAATCCGGAGATGGCTGGTTGTCAGCTGGGTTTCAGTGGGAGGCCAATCAGTAGATGACACATGCCTGAGGACAGCCAACTGCACCTTAACCTGTAGACACACTCGAAGACCAAACCCTGTATCCAAAAGAATGACTCACTCAGGTACCAAATAGTAGACATAAAATAAAACACACGGCTAATGCCGTAACACCCTCTCCCTTAAATCCAACATCTCTACCAGAATGTTTGTTACTCAGGCACAGGAGTGAACATGAGAGTGCATCAGCCATCACATTGTCTGCTTTTTATGTGGCGAATCTCCAAGTTAAAATCCTGTACCAACAATGAGCACCTCGTGAGCCTCTGGTTGGAGTTTTGCATCTGTGACAGAAAAACCAGTGGGTTATGGTCTGTGTACACTGTGATGGGCATTGAAGTGGAGCCAACATATATTTCAAAGTGTTGCAATGCAAGCAGCAGAGAAAGGGTTTCCTTCTCAATGGTACTATACCTCACCTGATGTTTATTACACTTTTTGGAGAAGTAACCGCCAGGGTGATCTATACCACTGACATCTTCCTGCAGTAGAACTGCACCGGCCCCGTTAGCACTAGCATCCACCTCCAACTAAAATAAGAATAGCTTTAGTGGACTCAAAGGCATGTTGACATGCGGGTGTCCACATGAATGGCTGAAGGGTACTAGTTAAGGATGTGAGCAACATCCGCAAAATTCGTGCAGAACCCATGGTAATAGCCTGTCATACTAAGAAACCGACAGAGTTCATGCCTAGTTTGAGGCACCGGGAAGTCCAAAATGACATGGACCTTTGCAGTGACTGGGCACACCTGCCCTTGGCCGACTTCTTTCCCGAGATGGTGATGGTGGCTTTCCCAAAAGCACATTTGGCTAGATTCAGAGTGAGGGATGCTTGTCCCAGCCTGGTGAAAACAGCATGCAAAGCGGTTATGTGCTCGGCCAACATAGAGGAATAAACCACATGTCATCCAGGTATACTTCACAGTTCTGTATACCCCTTAACACAACGTGCATAAGTCTTTGGAACGTAGCAGGGGCATTTTTGAAACCAAATGTCATCACTGTATACTACAGAAAATGATCAGGAGTGACAAAAGCTGATATTTCTGATGCACTGGGAGTTAAAGGGGCCTGCAAATAACCCCTTAATAGGTCATTTTTGGTTACTAACCTGGCCGGACCAACTCTGTCCATGCAATCTTCCATACGGGGCAAAGGGTATGAATCTGCTTTTGAGGCCGCATTCACCTTTCGAATATCAGTTCAAAAACGTTGGGTTGTATCAGGCTTTGGTACCAAAAGGCAAGGGGAACTCCATGCACTGGAGCTGGGAATGGCTAGTCCATTTTCAAGAAGATAGGTGACTTCTTGCTGGAAAAGCGCATGTTTAGCCGGGTTTACATGGTAAGCATGTTGTTTAATTGGAGGGTAATCACCTACATCAATGTCATGTGATAGAATGGTTGTTCTCGACAGAGTGTCAGAGAACAGAGAAAGACGTTCGTCCACTAGTCTAATTATATCCTCACAGGCTGATTCATCCAGATGATCCAGATGATCCCTCAGGTCTCTAAGGATTTCAGAGCTATGGAGACGAGGACAAGAAGCAACATGGTTGAAACACAACCCATCATTATCTGGATAGCCACAAGCAAGTGGTGCCGCTGCTACAGTAGACACGGTTGATGCAGATGAAGAGAAGGATGGGGGAGTAACTGAATTGTTATCACTGGAAACATAGGACTTCAACATGTTAATATGGCACACATGTGGCATATACTGGTGTGAATGTGGCTTAATACTAAGCTCAAAACAAACATTTTTGAAAGAGCTTCTTTAGTACGAGGATCTAATTAATGTACGTCTTCTTTTTCTTGTATTTGTTTTACTTTTTTTAAGTGTGATTTTCAAAATTGATTTATTAATTCTTCTACTTCTTAATTTAATCTCCAGCATTTTTGTTATTTAATACTTTTATCCTTTTAAGTTGTGTTGTTGCTCTGTTAAGCATATTGTGTTTGTGTTTTATAAATTAAACAAATTTATTAATGATCAAATTGTGTTAAGATGTAGGTGAAGGTTCACACCTTCAGTGTGGACATTGTGAGTTTACATTTATTAAAGCTGAGCTGCATGTCACAACCTACTATTCCCTTTATTATTTAAATTAAGAGGGCCCGACTGCTCTCTTCATTATTCTGACCCCATCTTCATGAACCAGTTCTCATTTAAATTCTGTATCCTGTCAGACAGGTTTCTCAAGTCAGTCTCAAAACTCTGAACCTTTTCCTGTAATGATCACTGCAGAACACTTTAAGGGAACAGTGTAGTATTTATCTATGTGCTCCAAAAGCTAGGAACTGTCAAATCATTTCTGAAAAAGGAAAAGGAACTTTCATTGCTAAGACAGGCAGAGCACTCCAGTCACACATGCAGCAGTGAACACACACACACACACACACACACACACACACACACACACACACACTGTGATGCCAGAGAGCATCAGAGAATAACACTGGGACGAAGCTTAGCAAAACATCATAACAGGAATTTATATTGTTCTGCTTATCCAAATTTCATAGGAGTACTTTAGGGAAATCAGACAAAAAGCAAGACATGAAAGTGCTACAGAGCTCTATGTAGGAATAATGATAATAATAATAAAAAAAGGGACAAAGGAAACTAGGTGGCATAAGGCTAAAGATTAACATGTCCAACAGCAGCCACAATCTCTCTTAGATTAACACAGGGGGCCTGTAGTGTCTCAATTCAATAAATCCTACCACTGGTGGTTGTATTTATTAACAGCAGCAAATCCCTTACTAGTGTATCATAACAAAATAGTTGGAACAGGAGAACAAAAGAATAAAGCCACAAATAATGATATAAGATGGCCTAGACTTAATATTTTATTTAAAATCTATATTCTTCTGTCCAGACTTTGGATGCTAAGAGTCTCTTCTGCTGCCTTCACCAAACACAAAGACTTTATCCTTGGTGCAGTTCATTTTAAGCTTTTTCTCTGATGGGAGTTCTTCTAGAAAGAGTGTGAAAATATCCACATAAGTGTTTTGACTGCAGGGCTACACATCGTAACTGTGATGCTGCACAATTTCCTGAACTTTCAAGCTAATCACAGGAGAGTTTAACTTAAAACACTGGACTTGTTTGTAAAATATAAATATAACATTTATCATTTATCACATTGGTCTCAGATGGAGGTAAACAAAAGCAGCTCCTCATTTTTGGGATAATGGTGAACATTAAATTACATGCAAATTATAATATAGAAATTCGACAATTCTAACTGCACTTGTAGAAAATATTAAATATAATCATTGTAATAGAGGGAACAGCAACAGCTCGTGTTTCTTTTAAGCAACCCCAACTATTAGAGACAATAAACCTCATTTGATAAACGGCTTCAGCTGTAAAAACTTTAACTGTAAAAATTTTGAACAATTAATTTCACTTGACACTGTAATAGGTAATGACATACAAGGGTTGTAGTGGTCTTGGTGCTATATAGCAGTATACTGGTGCAATGTTTTCTGTTTGGTTTTTTCAATGTGAAACCGAGCTCACTAAACAATGATCAAGAAAATATCTTTGTTTAGAAGCTGCTAGCCAATGATACACACTGTAATTTCTGCTTTCTGTCAGCGGCAGTTCACAGTAAGCTTCGGGATCATAAATTTTCCTTAAAAGATTACAGTAGTGCCTTTCACATTATATAATAATGAAAAATGAACATGGTGAATCACACAAACCAGTTTATTACGTTAAACCACGTTTACAGATATTAACATTTTTGTGTACATAACAGCACATGAAAACTTTGAGGCAGTTTTTCTCAGACTGAAAAACAAGATTGACAGTCTCCCTCTTATTACAGTTATCAGTATAATCCGTACTTATCAGTACAATCTGTAGTTATCAATGTGATCCATGGTTACAAATATGATCCGTGGTTATCGGGTAACTGTATATGCTGTACCACTGCATCTGATGGGCTGTCATCTGTTATAGTTGCAGCATCGGTCGTAGTTTAAGAAAAACTGTAAACTTCCAGATTGCAGGACTAAATGACACAGTGGTTTGTTAGGTTCCTGAGTGTTCAGGGTCGGTCTAATGGTTCTGGATTGGTTGGATGGTTCAGGGTCGGGTTTGATGGTTCAGAGGCTCGTCAGAAAGACATCCAGCATCTCTGATGTTTCTCTCCATGTTTTTCACCTCCAGGCTGAACTGCAGTCCAGCGTCTTCTTCACGTTGTTCTGTTGTTGATTTCATTCTATCATTTTACCCACCAGCCCTGTTAGTTCCAATAGCATTTGTGGTCAATAAATAGTTTAACAAATAAACAGTTGCATTTTTATTTAATTTTATGTGAGTTAAAGAAAGAAAAATAAATGCTTCCTCTTTGTGATCTGTTGATCCTTCACTCTTTGTTTCCCCACAATGAAATGGATTATTTTCCTATTCAATTAGTTTTTTTAATGGTATGAATCAGTCGAAAACAGGAGCAGGTGAAGCTTGTGTGCACGTGTAGATTTCTATGCATTTCTGGGGAACTGACTCAAATTACTCAAAAATCTGATCCACTTAGGTAAGTGACTCGTTCAAACTTGATTCAGTAAAAAGAATCAAGTTTACCATCACTATTGAACATTGCTGCAAGCTCCTGCTGCTGTTTCAGCATCTGTCAGTAACATACAGACAAGTTCAAATGATTGTGTTGGGGCTGCAGCTTTGTAAGATGCAGGCTACTACTGCACCATTAAATGTGTATGCAGCAGAGAGCCTGTGGAGGGCTGGGTATCAACTACTTTCCTAAATCGATTCAATTCAGTTCACAAAAACCTGATTTGATTAAATATTGTACATCAGAGAAATTCCCAGATAATTATTTTTATAAATCACAAGCCCATTTATATGACCATGAAAATCAAATATCTGGAAGTAATCGGAAAATTTTAATATCTGATATGATGTGTCTCCATGCACTTCTGAAAAACAATATAAAGAAGATTTTTGTCTACGGCCACATACAATTGCAAACAAGATGAAGGCGAATGAGCAGCAAATCTCTGAAGAGTTTTCATTTACCTTGCTTTAGTAGAAATGTGGCAAAACCAAACACATTTTAAAAAATGTTTTTTAAACAGTGGCATTAAAATTCTGTATTATTTGATGTGTGGATTTTGGGGTTTCAGACTGCCATGCTGTCATTGCCCAGAAATTTAATCTTGGTGCCTTGCACCGACAAAACAAAATTTCCATAATAGACTAGTGGAACTCAAAATCTGACTAGTAAACAATTTTTCAACAACTAGTGACACTTTTGTGCAAGTAGTTTGAACAGAAGTTGTACTAGTGAGGCCACTTGCTACACTAGTCAGATTAAATTAATATCTAGTCAGTGTTTTAATGCACTGGTAGGACTTTGGACCAAACTAGTTGACTAGTATGTTTTACTAGTTAACTATTGAACTGCACAATATTGGCACATTAACTACTCAACATATGGTCTTCTCCTCTAGTTAACTAGTGGCCAGCAATAATCTGCACTAAATTACCAGGTGGAGCCCAAATGTTTAACTAATGATCTAGTAAAAGTGAAAAAGCTTACTATTTAATTAGTAAATGCCAATTTTGATCTCACTAGAGAACAAGTGTGACTGAAGATGGATTACTAGTTAATTAGTGAAGCCTAAATACCCACTAGTAACACTAGTGAGTGACATACCGTCTCAGCTTGTTAACACCTGAGTGACAAAATCATCACTAGTGAACTAGTTAAAAACGTAGCACTCCCTAGTTGATCATATGCAAATAAATAGGTGGAGGGAAAGGCTCATTGAGGCATCCTATTGGCTCCCCAGTTGAAAATTTAAATGCCAACGAGTCATATCTCCAGGATTTCATAATAGCCCACCCAGTTCATTAACATGTGAGATCCTAGCTAGCATGTGGTCCAGTCAAACTGCAAATAGCCACCTAGTGGCTGCAAGTTGCAGCTTACATGTAAACGTGTAAAGACCAAGTGCTAACTAGTTGACTAGCTGAAGTGTACTTTGATGTTACATGTTAACTAGTAAGACTAAAATACATGAACTAATTAACAAGTAAGGAACTAAATGGTTTCTAGTTACACAAGTTGGTATATTGTTTGATATTACTTGTTATCAAGTAACACATACTGTATACTGTCTTACTTGTGAGCTAGTTCTATTTCACCAGTGAACCTAATGTGTGTCTTACTTAACTAGAGCAGGGCATTTTCTTTCATTAGTCAGTATATTTATAAAACATGTAGGGATTAGGGCTCATCATGTGGCATATTTTTTCGACATGTTGGACTTCTACTTTAACTTGTTGCCCCTCATTAAGCACAAGTACACAACTATAACAACTAGTAATATTTTGTTTAAACATGTGGGCTTTTTATCACACTAGTTGATATTAAAGATAAACTAGTTAAAATGCGTATCTTATTACCTAAATAAAACTGCTTACTACTCAGCATGTGCCAACAACTAGTTAACTAGCAAAGGGCTGCATGTGTTACACATGTTAACAAGTAAAATGCTGTTACCTAAACTAGTTAACTATTTGCAGTACTAGTGAGCACTTTTCTTTGACTGGAAAGATTTGAATGTAAACTGGTGCAACGGAAACATTAACAAGTGTGAAAAAAAGCTAACATGTGAAACAAATGTTTTACTAGTTGCATATACCCATTTACAAGTGACAAGAAAAGAATAACTAGTTAAAGGATAACCTTACATGTAAGAAAAATGTACAACATGTCATGCCAAAGGCTTTACATGTGTGACAAACAGTCTGGCTGGTAGAAGACAACGCCCTTGACTTGTTTACTTGTGGGAAACAGATAGGTGTCACTAGTTTACTAGTCACTGTTTTTGCAGCTTACTAGTTCACTAACAAAATTATATTTGTGTTACTTGTTAACTAGTAAAACAACAAAAGTGGAACTAGTTAACAATTTGTGCCTCACTAGCTAACAAGTAAATCTTTGTCTTATTAGTTAAGATCAAAATTAAACCTCAGTTAGTCATCTAGTTGATGATTATAAACATCATCACAGAAGCATTACACAGATAAAAAGGTGAAATAAAACACGTTTGTCTGCTGACAAGCAGTAGTAAGTAAACACAAGCCCCCGATTGAAAACAACTCTAGAAGTGACAAACCTGCCCTTTAAACCGCAGCAATTAGATGTCCTTTTGAAGAGGAAGAATCACCAGCTCCTTCAACAAATTCTCCGCCTCAGCGAGGGATCCAAACCATGTGCGTCTGCCGTCTGCATGCGTGATGCGGAGCCTCGCGGGGTACAGCAAACCCGGTTTCATTGCCAGTTTGTACAAAGAAGACAACCTCGTTTTATACTCTCTCCGCTGATTTACTACGTCCTGTGGATAATCCTCATAAACTCTAAGAACATGTTCCTGATAGACCAGCGAGTTTATGCTCCGGGCTTCACGTACAAGTAGCTCCCTTGTTTGAAAGCGGTGAATACAAAGCAGGAAAGCCCGGGGCTTACCGCCGGGCCTCGGCTTTGCGGCCAGGATGTGGTATATTTGGAGGCATAGTGAATCAGCAGGTTGTCCAGTACAGTTAAAGCGATCAGAAATGGGTTGTATTAGATCAATAACAAGCAGTGGGTGCAAAAAGCGACATATGACGGGAGCTCAGGGCAGCACATCTCTATTCCCTGAAAACCATACCGGAAGTTAAACAGTAACCTTTTTAAAGCCAAAAACCATGTAACATGTTTTATTTGGCTGTGCTGAATAACATAACTTGTTTTTGTTCTACATGTTTCTTCAGGCTTTCCTCTGCAAACAGTGAAAATGTGTCAAGCTTTAAAGGGTTAAATATCCACTGGGTGGAGCTCCAGCTGGAGATCCAATCAGATAATTCTGCTTACACCTTTCTCCCACCTCCTGATTAGCATCCACTAGTCCAACTAGTGTAACTATTGACAGTTTAGATCTTTACTAGTAAGCATTTATGGTACATTCAAATAGCCAGTAAGATCAAACCATGCTTTAACTAGTTAACTAGTAAACATGTTGGACCTCTCTAGTTGACTAGTGGTGTTAGTTTTTATTTCAGCTCATGGGGCCACTAGTGCATAAAAATGGCAACTAGGTCATTTGTTTAAGGTGCTTGTATGGAGCTTTGTTTTACTAGTACAGCTTCTGTTGTAACTAGTTGAACAAAGTGTCACTAGTTGTTGAAAAATTGTTACTAGTCGGATTTGAGTTCCACTAGTCTATTAAAAATGCCCATAAAATGTGAGTACATGTTAACTAGTTTGTGCATAATGCAAACTAGTAAAGGAAACTGATTTCCGATACTGATGACTACGCCTTGGGATCCCTCCGGATGAGCTGGTGAATGTGACCGGGGAGAGGGGTTTCCCTGCTTAGGCAGCTGCCGGATAAGCGGCAGAAAATGGAGCGATGGATGGACGTCCGATATCTTGCCATAGGTGTGGGTCACGTGCACCATCTGCAGCTGGTTCAAAATGCCACTGCCTGGATGTTAACTACACTTGGAAGAGGGACCACATCACACCTTGCCCTGGTTACCTGTTAATTTTTTATTGTTTGTTTTACGTCTGTCAACGGGTTGGCTCCCTCTTATCTCGCTGATCTTTCAACTCAGTAAGCTTTTTCTAGATTCTGAGATTTGCTGGCCAGTTGCTCCTTGTTGTCGCTAGGTCCAGGCTGAAACTAAAGCCCCATTATGCTCCCTTACACATGTAAATAGCGACGTCCATTCGTGTTTTGTGTTGCTGTGGTTGTCACATCAGTTTCTACACTAGTGGGCAGTGCTAAGTTCAGTTTACTTTCATGAGCTGACATCAGTTTCAGACATCGTTCGGCAGAGGTAATGCATTGGTATAAAGTTTTTTCCAACTGCCTAACACACCCTAAACCTTCGCATATAGTCTTTCTTCAAAGGCTCATGCAATTTCTACAGTTGTGCTCATCTTTATTCCTCTTCTGCTTGCCCCCTTCCTGTTCCTCTTCTTCTTCTCTGGTTTGTTTCTTTCGCTGGTTACATGTCAGCTATTCTGCTCAGCACTGCCCCCATGACTGGTGGCATTGCTCCATCTTCTGCATCAAGCGATGGATAGCTAAGCTCCCTGAAAATGGATTAAATCACACGCACAACCGATGCAGAAGACGGACAAAACTGTCCGTCCGTCTGCGTATCCATCTTCTGCGTCGAGCTTAAATGGGCCTTAAGAATGAGCAGCGCTTTTTCTGTTGTTGCCCCAACAGTTTTGACATTTCAGCTGAAAATTAATTTCAAGCTTGTAGTTTTATTGTCCTTTATTTCTTTTATGTTTATGTTATTGTTGTTTAGTCCCCCTTTTATCAATATGTTATCTATCCCAGATGTACAGCCCTTTGGTCAACATATGTTGTTTTTAAATGGGATTATAAATAAAGTTGACTTGACTACATTCATCCATTTATTCATCCATTTCTAGACCTAATTGATCCAATTCACGGTTTTTGGGAGCAGTAGCTGATCCCAGCTGCTATCAAGCGACAGGTCGGGGTCACCATAGACCTTGACAGTCCTTTTGTAACCATGCGACAAGTGCTCAAACTAATTACAACTTACACTGGTAACCATGAGCAGAATTTAGATTCAACAATCTTGCTGGTTCAGCCTGGTTCAGTTATGTTTATCAAAAGTTCACTTTTGATTTCAAGAGATGGTTTATCCAATCACCTGGTATGTATTTTTGAAAACGCCTGCTCTTTTCCATACAGTTTCTGCTAAGGACTTCTCATTTGATTCTGTAAAACTAATTATCTGTTTCCTCTGCTTCATTCAATTTATCTTTGAGATAATTTATGTTCTGAATTTACAGAGTTTGGAGAGCAAGCATAAAATGACCTGTAACCTCAGGAAGTCAACATTTGCTTGAGAAATGAGCATCACATTTTATTCATTCAGTGGAGGTAGATTGCAAGTTGACTGGCTCTTCCATATGAGCTGTGACATTATGCCAATGCCCTGTGAGGAAGCACACACATTGATGGAGATATCACAGCAGATGTGCAGAAATGCTTACATATTGTATATCTACTGGCCACTGATATTATCAGAACCTAGGAAAGCCCTCAGTGCAAATCTCACTGAGACACCACCATCACTCTGCGGGTATTTTGCAGATGGCTCCTGTCAAAGCCTGGCAGGTCTTCTTACAAAATTAACATCAAATTGGTTAATTTCTTATGAACACCTTTGAATGTGCAGAAAGAATTATCTGGAATTCCTCTGCAATTGTTTTAGCTTAAAAAGAACAAAATGGCAGATATTTGTATGTTTACAGTACTATCAAACAGGTAAGTGCTTTTCTTTTGACTAAATTAATTGAGATGCTGCTTTAGCACTGCAAGCTGAGCATTCTAGAAAACTTAACACTTCTGTTAGAAAAGAGCAACATTGTTGCCTCTTTTAAAGATTTTAGTCCAGCAGCTGAGTCAGCAAACACAGCCCTGCACACTGATTGCCTCTGCAGAGTTAGCAATAATCCAATCAAATGCACATTTCATCAACATTATTAAACACAAAAAACTAAAAACCATGAGCTTAAACAAATACTGCTAGCTAACAGAGGAGCAAACAAACAAACCCACAGGGTAACTCAGAGAAATCCACAACTTAAGAAACTTGCAGAGCCTTGACAGGACATTGGTCAATAAAGTAAATAGATTTGTGATAAATTAAAAGGAACTCCACCAACTGTTTAGAAGAACAAAGCTGCCAACAAAAACCCCACATAGCCGAGTTACAGAACATCTTGCTTTCTTACCTTTCTCTACTGTAGTGACTCCCATCGATGGCCGACCCAGGCTGGCTTTTGTCTCCCATTTTCCCTCATCAGGATGGTACATTTCCACAGAAGCTAGCGGGGTTTGCTGCTGATTCATGCCCCCAAGCACGATCACCTGGCTCCCCAGCGCCACAGCCGAGGCCCCTGCCCGCGCAGTGGGCAGTGGAGGCAGTTGGCTCCATGTCCGGCTTTCTACATCCAGGACCTCAACACTGTCCAGGGGCAGCCCAGTCTCACTGCAGCCCCCCAGCACGTAGAGAAGGCCTTCATGGTAGACAGGAGTGCAGTAGACGCGGCGCTGTGACATGGGAGGGAACTGCTCCCAGTGCAGGGACTTGACAGGACTCACCGCCATCTCCTGTACAGGCATGTCTCCAAGGCCGAGAGGAGGGGGTGCACCATCACACACCGTGCCAGAGAGGAGGAGGATGAAGACAAAATCAGAGGGGGAGGAGGGGTGGCTAACAGAGAAACAAAGTAGAGGCACAAGCTTGTTTCTGTTTGGGTGACCAGCTGAACTAATGTGTCCACAGAGGGAGTGAAACGTCGGGGTGAAGAGGATTAAGATGAAGGTTAAAGCAAGAGAGAGAAGGAGTGGAACTCACTTGTCAGCCAGATGTCACGAATCCCAGTCTATCCAAATGTTTTATTCATCTAGCTGTTAGTGCTTTCGAGTAGGAGAAGCCATCTGTCCTTTAAACTCTTGTATTCCTTCCTCTTCAGCCCTTTTCTCTCAGCCACTTCCCCCTACTGGTTTGTGAATTTGAGTTAAATTTTGGCTTGAGTATATTCCAGGTAAAGAAAAAAAAAAAAGATCCTGAGGAGCTATCCCAAGGCTTATTACTTAATTCCAAAAAACATCAAAGTCAAGAGAGAAGGACTGGAAAAGAGAAGAAAAAAAAAGCTGAACAAGCAGGGTAGTGGCACTAGTGCTATGATTATCCAGCAGAAAGCCTTTCTTGCAGAGAGTTTTATACCTTCATACTAAAGGCAATTATTCAGGGTCCTCAGCAGCAGCTCTGCAGGTCTATTTGCACAGAGCATATGCTGCAAAAGTGTGTGATAACTGAACAAAAGTCTAACAGTATAAGTATAATAGTATCGTATCTAAGTATAATAACTGCCAGACCTCCTTGAATTTTAAGAGAGTTTTCCCCTTTAATTAAACAAGAACTCAAAATCCCAGAGCACCAATGTGACTGGTTGTAAGACTGGGACTTCTAAACCATGTGCCTTGAAGCTTGCTGGTAGTTTTGGAGAGGATGAAGCTCCCATGATAAGGCCCAACCTGAAAGAAAAGACAGCAAAGGGATTAAAGTTAACAGTTCAAGTCTAAAATATGCATACACCTATGCAAAAAAAGATTCAGCCTTTTACATTTTTAAAAGTTTCTACTAAATATTTCCTTTGAGTTTGGATTACTACTTTATTTGAAAAAAGTGAAACCTCACAATAGCCTTGCATCAATATTTCAGTGTGCTATGTCAGTAGTAGCAACCCAATGCCAAAAAAGTTTGAATGAAATGTGAATAAAAACTGTTTGCAAATCATACAAACCAATATCTTATAACTTTAAAATATAAAATAGAAAACATATAAAAATTTTAAAAAGTGATACATTTTACTTTTCACCAAAAATATGAGCTGATGTTCAGTTTGATGGCAGCAACACATGATAAAAATAAGTTGGGTTGGGGTCAACAAAAGGCTGGAGAAAGCACTAAAAAGAAACAGATAAGGACATTTTGTAATTAGATTATTTGGCAACATGTCAGTAAGAAGATTTTGGTATAAAAAGAGCACCTTAGAGTCTCTCTGAAGTAAACATGGGGAGAGGCTCAGAAGTCTGAAAAAAGATCGCTTTTTAGAGGCATGTCTTCAGCAAGGAATTGATTAAAATGTAAATATAATACGCAGTACATATAAACAAGAGACTCTGAATCTGGAGACATTTCTGTGTGCAAGAGATATGACTGAAACTCTAAATTGGATGTCTCAAGTGGTGCTATGTTAACAAAAATCAGTCTCTACTGGAAACCACTGCAATTTCTCAGGAATATTTCCATGAATCTTCATTAAAAATGGACTAAGACCAAGTGGAAAACTGTTCTGTGTTCAGCTGGATCAAAACTATTAAATCATTTTGCTGCCCTCCCAGAACAAAGAGGAGAGAAACCATGTGATGTAAGCATTATACTGAAATTCTCCATCTGATGGTACAGGGTTACATAAGTACCTATGGAACTGGCAACTTGCACGTTTGTAAAGACACCATCATATCTGTAACTTGTATAAACCGGTTACAGGTTTAGGATTACATCCAGACTAATGTCTTTTTCATGGAAGGTTTTGCATATTTGACACATCAAAGCTAAAAAACATAAAGAAAACCCAGGACTGTTGAGTACTGTGTCGGCAAAAATGGGGCAACACTCCTCTTGTAAAGATCCACCAGCCCGTGCCCTAAATCTTAGTTCATTGCTATTCACATGGTTTCTCTCTGTCCCACTTCCTCCCGGGGGAGTGGTTACTATTTCAGACACTGTTGGCCCAGTCTGGTGCTGTCCTCCTCAATGGACGTCCCAGCCCCATATGCCTGGCATACCGTGA
>JBAMHW010000015.1:26515542-26525888 GCA_037177495.1 Rhadinocentrus ornatus
TGAGTGACTATAGAGTGAGGTGAAGAGGGAGTGAAAAAAAGAGGGGTCATCAACATTTGGACCATAAACATTTGCAACTTAACATAACAAGTTAACAAACAACACTTAACTTAACATTTTGAATAGATAGGATAACTATTATAAATCTGCCTTCTGGATCTTTGATTGTATTCTCAATGTCAAAGGTTTAACCTTCTATTAACAAGAATTGCTACTTGTTGCCTAGTATTATAACAAGCTGAGTACACGTGTGGAAACTGGGCTGTTGATAGAAAATCTATTGTTGAGTTTGATAAATGAGTCTCTTGGAGCATGACAATAGCTGCTTTTATCTCTTGCAGCCGATTAAATATCTTTAACCTCTTCTCCCCTGTACCAGCTCCGCGTACATTTCAAGTTACACACCTCAAAGTGTCCGACATCCGAGAGCTACCTGCATATTACTATAGCATGTGTGTGCGCGTTCCGCTGCCTCTCCGCGTGCATGTGTATCTGCCGGCTGGCTGTGCGATCTAGATTTGTTTATTAAATGTCTGCATGTGCGTTTGCGCCGTTTACTCATACATTGTGCTTGTGCGTTTGTGTGAGTCATGCAAAGTGCTGATGTGTGTCAGCAAGCTGGGCCTGATGTTCAAGCGTGTGCCACAAGTCGCATTAATATAATGACAGGTGGGATTATCGCTAATAGTGAAAGGGTCGGAAAGAAGAAGAGTGAGAAGTGAAAAGATCTACAGTGCCAAGAAAATATTAAAAAACCACATCTGTGTTAAGGGCATTGTTGTGGAGACAGGCAATGAGTTTACTGTTAACAAAATGATCTTTTATGGCAGTTTTATGCATTGACAAGATTTAGTAAGAATATGGAAAAATGGAAGCACATATCAACACATCAGTAGAGCCACGGAGTGATGTCCGCATCGCGGTACAGCTGCCCATTAATAAATAATTTATCCACTGCGATGACAGCGCGAGCACCTTCAGCGATGAATTTTCTCCTGATGGGGAACAGGACTCTTCGTCGGTCCAGAATCTCCCTCGGATATTGGTCGTTTACTCCGAAGTTCGTTCCCTTCAGTTTGCGGCCCTGGTTCTTCACCTGCTCCTTCTGCTTGAAGTTCACGAACTTGGCTACAATGGGTCTTGGTCTATTGGACCCTGGTTTTTTTCCACCTAGACGATGGACTCTATGAAAGAAGCCCTTTCCAACCAATCCCTCTGGGAGTTTTAGGTGAGTTTTGATGAAGTTTTTCACCGTAGTCTCGGGGTCTTCCTCTATCTGCTCTGGAATCCCTGCTAGATTATCTCTCATGCTCCGCGCCTGCAGATCCATCACCGTTTCTTTGATGTTTTTATTTTCCTCAGAAAGTCTGGTCAAGCCCTCATTGAGGGATTTTACTGAGTCTCTGAGGCCGGTGTTCTCCGCCGCGAGGGTTTCTACCTGCTTCTGGCTAAACTCCAGCGACTCGCGTAGCGCCTGGAACTCTTTATTGAGAATCTCCACCAGGTTCAAACGCGCATCCAAGCGACTAAGCTTCTTATCTATAGAGATCAGTACGTCCGTTGAGTCGTTCCCTGGTGGTAAAAACAGCTCCAGGTGAATCCTCGTTTCGCTGTCTCTTGGCCTTGGATGAGGTGGAGGGGGTTGACGTGGTGCTCGTAGCAACGATCTATAAAATCTGTCAGGCTGGCCAAATCCTCCTCCTCGCTGTGCTCCAGAGTGTACCTTAAAAATACACTATTTTCCTACTTTCAAGAATATTTTGATTAGGCTGGCAAAAAAAAAAAAAAAAAAAAATACAACTGAATTAATGCAGAAATGTTTGAGCGCCTAGTTTGAATCTGCTGTCTCACCGGAACTACGTCACCTACAACATTAGCGTCACTTACCTGCGCCAGTACACACTTAATTTTACTCAAATAAAAAGGTTAATGTTTACTAAAGTACATTTTTGTCTGTTTATTTGTACTTGTTGTGTTTAGAGTACTTCTTCCACCAGTCATGACAGTTTACTAATCCTACAAAATGGGAAGAACTTCAGTGTGCATTATTAGATTTAAGTGTTATGATTTATAATGACATACAGTAAAGCAAACATGGTTTAGCAAGTAGTACTTCAAATTTTGTTTCCCAGTATTCATCAGTTAGCTGGTAAGATTAAAGAAATAAAAAAAAAACTCATCCACACAGCAGCCACATGAATGATTCCCAGGAAGCAACATGTCAGCACCTTTTATGATTTCTGTTTTCTCACTCCTCACGGCCCTAATGCACAGAGCCGTTATCAAATGTGTACTAATGCAAAGACATTTTCTTTGGATTTCACAATCGAAAGGTTCATCTAACATCAACGCTGCACGACAACTCAGGGACCTGCATGAAACTGCAACTTTACCACCACCAAAACAAACACACAATCACCTATGACTGATGTCATAAGGATTATTACTGACATACAACAAAACTAAACTTTACATATGGCAAGTATTAAATTTATTAGCAACTCCTGACTACTAGTGGGAGTTTTTTGTTTGTTAAATGGCCTTAAAAGTGAGTCATCCGAGCCAATTTCAAAAGCTTTTCCTTATATTAAAACGATTGCTAAAAGAACCATATCAGGAACATTCACCTGCTTTAATTAATACATTTTAGCAGTGGCACTAAAGACAGAAATATTTCCTGAACTTCCAGCTGGGTGGAGACATTTTTATTACTCTAAACATATTGTTTTCTTGCGATCTGGCACAAGTGGTGTGATATTTTTGGTTGTGTGCCGTTTGTTTTTATGTTTCTAGCTGTTTTGAACTTCTTTTGGTGCATGAAAATTGGCCACCCCTTGTGCTGTCATCAGCCTCCTGATCAGTAGCCCTAACACAATCAGCGCACCTAGTCCGGATAGGAGACACAGGTCTATAAAGACAAGGAAGCTGAGCAGAGTGGGGTCGAAGTTGAAGAAAGAAGTCACATGGACTGGGGACTACAGCGTTACGAAGTGACCAACACGCAAAGGCAGGGAAAAGACCCTGCCTGCCGTGTGAGTACCTGAGCACAAAGTAGTAACGCTGATTGGAGCAGATTAAGCAGAGGATACGTGCAATTGGAAGTGTGTACTGCCACCTTCTGCAGAGGTGTTCCCTATCCGACCAGAGGTGGCCGAAAGGTATCGGGAGATAAAAGGGGGTGTGCCACTAAATACACGCAGAGGCAGAGGAAAACTCTGCCTACCGTGTGAGTATTGTAACCACACTCCATCCACATAGTCTACGGCCCTGACGTATCGTGGCCCCGTACAGGCATATGCTTGTGTTGCCGATGACCTAGTGCGTGTGACAGAAGTGGAACCACAGACCTGGACTGGGAGGAGGACCTGCTGTACCTCCTAAATTGGTTACTTTGCCCTGGATGCTAATTTTTAAATTTTTTTTATATAGTTTATTTTTCTTGCCTGTTCAGTTTTTTTGGACTATTAGGAAGGCTATTTAACTCCTCCTTGGCGGCATTTTAGTTTCATTGCATTTTTAGGTCGAGCATAACTTTTTCTGGGCATTTCATTTTAATTTGTAATTTCTTGTTTTTCCTGCCTTCGTCCTCCTTGGCAACACAGTGTGCTCTCACCCGGTCATTTCACATTTCAATAGTTTATCTGGTTCTTCTTAAATATCACTTTAACATACATCAATAACCCCCACCTTTACATTCTCTAATGAACATCGCTCATATTAACTTTTTTTTGTTTGTTTGTTTTTTGTTTTTTTTACAGAACTTTACCCCAGCATGGATGTACTTCTGCTGAGGCTCTGGTGCGGATATGTACTCTCTCACAGCTTGAAATGTGAGATAAGAAAAGCAGAAGGTTGTCTTTGACAGAATGCAGGAAATTGTTTAAAATGAAAATAAAAAGAAAGGCAGAAAAGACCCCTTGATTATTTTTGTACTGATACACTGCCTCACCAAAAAACAGTTGCCACCTGGATTTAACTAATAGCTAAATCTCACCTGGATTTAGCAAATGGGTTCAAGTCTCCTACTGGATAATTACTGCATGGCTGATTAACTGTCAACTGGGTACAAGTTATTTAACCCCAACTGATGCAAAGAGTAGCTTACCATTTCTTAAACAACCATCTGGAAAGACACATTTGGAGGGCATGGAAAGCATGTTAGTCTGTTTAAAAAAGGGTCAAATCATTAGCATTAAGCAGACAAAACAAGGAGACTGCTAAAACAAGTAAAACTGCGTTAAGAACTGTCCAACACATTATTATTGGTAGGATAGTGGGGAACCATTCTCTTCCATGAAGACATTTCTGAATCATGGTGATCACTTAAAGGTTTAATAACATTAAATTGAAGAAAAACAAAAGAACTCCGGGCTGTGTTTAATATTGGAAGTTAGAACTTTTCCATATTTCCCATCCAAAGGGAACTTGAGGGATTGGGACTTAACAGCTGGGTAGCCATAAGAAAATCATTTATCAGTGAAGCCAACCAGAAGGGCTTCAATTGCCTAAGGCGCATAAAAATGGAGCAATTGAAGAAGGTCATATGGTCTGAAGTGATGCAGCCATCATGCCTAGTACCTAGTGTACAAGCCTGTGGGGGCAGTCTATGGTCTGGGGTTGCTGTAGTTGGTCAGGTCCAGGTTCAGCAAAATTCTGTGTCCAAAGACTGTGGTGAGCCAGATACCTGAATATACTGAATGACAAGGTTATTTCATCAATGGATTTTTTTCATCCCCAATGGTATGGTCATATACCAAAATGACAATGCCAGGATTCAATGGGCTCAGACTGTAAAAGAGTGGTTCAGGGAGCAGGGGACATAATTTTCACACAAGTATTGGCCACCACAGAGTCCAGACCTTAATCCCATTGAGAATTTTTAGGATGTGGTCAAGAAGGCTTTGTGCAGTGGTCAGACTCTCCCATCATCAATACAACTAAATGCAACACTGGATGGAAATCTTGTGACATTGCAGAAGCTTGTCGAAACCACCATACTAAACGCTAAAAGTGGTCAAACAAAATATTAGTGTGTTACCTTTCTTTTTATTTTTGGTGGTGTATAAATACTACAAATATGTCCATAACAGCCAAAAGCAAGTGAAAAGTATGAAGGTTAGCAGAAAAACAGTACGAAACAGCGACTCTCACCACTACATGTGCACAGAAATGAATGAGTTCACATGTCATCTTTAAGTGGTCATCTGGGAATTTTAGTAAAGAGTAAGTTGTAAAATCTGGAAGAAGTCCAGATGAAATACTGTGGTCATTTGCATTCTTACATGCCTCTTCAGGAACATCTCCATGCAGGAATGAAAATAGCTTTGATCTGATTCATGTCCCATGAAGCCTGAAATTTATGCAGCTGACTTTTGTGTTTAACCCATCTAGTTTTCTCAGAACACCAACTGAGTTGTAACAAAACTCCATTTATCCGGTGCTCATAATGTAATCCAATTTTAAAGGACGCACAATGTTTTATAAGTAGAAACAGCACCATGGAAATTAATAAAGTTCATATTCTTTCAATCATTTGTTTAGTAGAAAGATGAAATTATTAGCACTTTGTAGCTCTGAATCCTGGAAGTCAATTCATGCAAGTCAACATACATGATAAAAATATAAGTATTGATTCTAAATATTCTGTCAATTAAACTAAAAAACAACCTTCTAGCTTGTCTCTTATGTCTATGCATGAGATAGTTCTACTTACCAATACAAAGCTGTCCTTATTTTCCAATCATTATCATCAAGTAGTATTCATATTTGGTCAGGCATAACTGTAATGTCACCAGAGACCTCATTTTAATTAGAGCCAAGTTGTTCTGCCAATTAACAGTCTGAACAGTAATCAGCTAAATTACAGAGTAAATGTGTCCTGGCATCATTACAGCAAGTGAAATCAACAGTTGGCAGCCTCAAATGTGACTTCTGCTTGTAAGGACTAACAAAAGTACAAATTCTAGTAATTTAAGGTTTATTTAGAATTGTACTGACGCATTAAAAACATATCTTTTAAATATTTTGTAACCTGTAAGTGTTGTTGTACTCTGTACATCCATGCCATTATCACTGTAAGCAATAATGTTCATGAGAATTCTTTTCCTTTTTCCCTATAAGGGGTTTTTGGAGGATCAGGTAGGATTTCTCATAGGAATCAGAGGTCAAAATAAATAAAGCAGGAGGAGTAGTAAATGTCCCTTGGGCCAAACTTGTAATTGGACTTGGGAGCATCATTTGGTAAATGCTTCTTTGAGCTGTCACATTTAGATTTCCCATTTTGTTACTGTTTCATCTCATTTTTCAGTCATACAACCATGAAGCTTGCTATTACCATTAGCCCATGAAGACCAGACGCAGCATGCATCCATCTTCCTTTTAAACTCTAATACAGTATAACAGCTGCTTTATTTGTTGGTGTTGTCATCGTTTGTTTGTTTAATTATTTTTAAATTACTTGAAATAAGTTATTCAAGAAAAATAAAATAAATAGTTCAACTTCTCAAAGTTAAACCCCTTTTACCTTCAGAACTGCAAATTTTTGGTGTCATAGATTCAGCAAGATGCTGGGAACATTGCACAGAGATTTTGCTCCATATTGATATGATTATCAGAGTTGCTACAGATTTGCTGCATATCCATGATGACAATCTCCAGTTCCAACACATCCCAAAGGTGCTGTACACCAGTGATGCCCAACCCTGATCCTCAAGGCTCACTAAACTGATCTCTGACTAGCTCTGCACAAGTCTCCCCTTGAGCCATTAATCTAAGTCAGGTGTGTTATAGCAGGGAAACAGTGAAAGTGTGTAGGACAGTGACCAATATTGGGGACCACTGCTGTACACATGTGATCAGGGCTTTGCCAACCATCTTGAAGGAACCAGGCTAGAGTTTACATCTGTACTTTTAGGTTTCTCATTAAGTTTAGATGTGTTGCCACATGTTTCAGTCTCAGACATCTGTGCGTGACATGTGTTTCCTGTAAGTGCATACACCTGTCATAAATTTAATTATTTAATGTTCTTGCAGACATTTTACAAACAGATGGATGAAGACCTGCGAGTCTGCGAAATGTTGGCTGCAACTGTAGCATCATATTTAAAGTTTGTATGTTAAATACCTATTCTGACATTTTGTTTGTGAAATCAAATACACTGCTCAAAAAATTATATAAATAAATGAATGAATGAACATCACTCTAGAATGCACCACAAGGGGGCAACAAACCGTGGTAGGTCCAACCTTACTGTTGTAAATTTTTAGATACATTCAACTTTTTCAAGCTGATTTTTTCATGCTGGTTCAGGGGCTGTGTTGCTCAAGTGATTTCTCTGTGTACTCTTTACAAGACTTGATGATGAGTTTCAATGGCAACAGAGGAGTTATTTACAAGCGGGACCAACCGATTAAGCTCTCCAAAACCAAGATAATCAGTAAAACAACACATCAAATCCCAAGCAAGTTAAAGAGGTAGCAAAGAGGATGCAGGGCCTGAGCAAGGACGCTGAAGGTCCTAACAAGGTCTCAAAACGATACTGGGAGTGCAGTAGTATGTGCTTCACTGACACATGGCTGCGTGAACACATCCCAGACTTTACTGTGTCTGTACACTGCTTTAAGACTGTACAAGCAGACTGCAACAAGAAAGTCAGCGGAAAGCTAAAGGCAGGTGGAATTTCAGTGCTTTTTAACTACCATTGGTCCCATCCTGGACATGTAACTGTAAAGGAGAAGATCTGTACAAGAGACATCCAACTGTTAGCAAACTGAGTTTTCATCCATATTATTTACCCAGAGAGTTTACCTGTGTTATTCTGGTAGCGGTTTATATCATGCCTCTCATCATTGTTGACTTCAGGAGGAACAAGAGTGAAAAAAACACTGTTTACTCTTGGGAGAAGAGGTGGAGGTAGTGAATGAATACAAGCACCTTGGAGTTCAACTACACAACACACTGGACTGGAAATGCAAGACATCTACAGGAAGGGGCAGAGCAGACTCTACTTCTTAAGGAAACTAAAATCATTCAATGTCTGCACCAAGATGTTGCATATTTTCTATAGGTGTGTTGTGGAAAGTGCAATCAGGTCTGCAGCATCTGTTGGGACAGCAGCATCAGAGCCAGACACTTACAAAGATGGAACAAACTGATCAGGTTCAACTCTGAAGCTGATTGTCTGAAAAAAAGAGTGCTGAGAATAATGAATAATTCTTTCTCCATCTCCAATGAATAATTCTCTCCTGCTCTCATCCATGAAGAGCATGGCAATTCTGCCATTCATGTGTCCTCTGGCAAATGTCAATCAGGCTACAAGGCAGAGCCGGTTTTGCCACTAAGCAGACTAAGTGATTGCTTTCCACTAGGGGGCCCCCTACGCAAGAAGGTTGTTTTAGTAAGTGGTTTATGGGCTTCGTTATGAAGAGGATATATCCATTTGGGGCAGAAAAAAGGAGGGGAAAAAAAGAAAGCTGACGAAGCAGCTGCGCAAGGACATGGTAATTTCTATTGCAATTATACTGTAAAGTAAGACATTAGTCCAGTGATGAGGAAGATTAGACAGATAAATTAGACATGTGACGGCACTTTTTAAAACACAATTTGATTTAGCAGGTGCTAACAGGTTTAGCAACTGGTTGAGTACTGTTTTCCAGCAAAGCAGTTACAGCTCAAGCTACCGATTGGGTTGCCAACTATCTCGTAAAATACGGAATTGTTCATCATTTGACAAACGTCTCCTCCCGACATTTTATTGATTCAATAGGGACGGTCCATACTGAACGCACTTTGTTCATGCGTGTGTTGCGGTCACTGCTGCCTAGAGACAGACGCCACATACCGGCGCTGCTCACAACACCTGCTCCTTTTTAAAATGTCCTCTGCAACCGATACTCAACCAGGTCCTCAAAAGCGAAAATGCTTTCATCCTTAGCTAGACAGTGTCAGTGGAGATGTTTACAAGAAAAATTATAAAATGTGTCAGCGTTAGTGTCCCAGTTCTTCATCCCCCAATCATCTCCTGAGACTGAACCGGTGTGGGACATCATGTCATGATTGATCGATGTCTGGAATTTAGGAGAATGAGTTTTTAAAGCCCCCATGATGACGACAAACCATGGACTGGGTTTCCCTTGCCCGGACGTGGAGCCAGGCCTGGAGGCGAGCGCTTAGTGGCCAGGCCTTTCCCCATGGGGCTCACCACCTGCAGGAGGAGCCATAGGGGTCGGGTGCAGTGTGAGCTGGGCGCCGGCCAAAGGCAGGGACCCTGGCGGTCTGATCCTCGGCTGCAGAAGCTAGCTCTAGGGACGTGAAATGTCACCTCTCTGGCGGGAAAGGAGCCTGAGCTGGTGCACAAGGTTGAGCGGTTCCAGCTAGATATAGTTGGACTCACCTCAATGCACGGCTTGGGCTCTGGAACCAATGTCCTTGAGAGGGGCTGGACCCTCTTCCATTATGGAGTTGCTCCCGGTGAGAGGCACCGAGCAGGTGTGGGCATATTCATTGCCCCCTAGCTTGGCGCTTGTGCGTTGGAGTTTTCCCCAGTGGATGAAAGGGTAGCCTCCCTCCACCTTCAGGTGAGGGGACAGGTCCTGACTGTTGTTTGTGCTTATGCACCAAGCGGCAGTTTAGAGTACCCACCCTTTTTGGAGTCCTTGAAGGGGGTGTTGGAGGGCACCCCTTCCGAATCTCCCTCATTCTACTGGGGGACTTCAATGCCCATGTGAGCAATGACAGCGAGACCTAGAGGGGCATGATTTGGAGGAATGCCCCCCCGATCTAAATCCAGGTGGTGTTTTGCTGTTGGACTTCTGTGCTCGTCATAGATTGTCCATAACGAACACCTTATTCAGGCATAAGACTGTCCACATGTGCACTTGGCACCAGTGACACTTGACACTCTAGGTCGCAGTTTGATGATCGACTTTGTAGTCATATCGTCGGACTTGTGGCCGCATGTCTTGGACATTCGGGTAAAGAGAGGGGTGGAGCTGTCAACTGATCACCACCTGGTGGTGGGTTGGCTCAGATGGTGGGGGAGGATGCTGGTCAGGCCTGGTAGACCCAAGCGTGTTGTGAGGGTCTGCTGGGAACGTCTGACAAAGTCCCCTATCAGAAAGCGTTTCAATTCCCATCTACAGCAGAACTTCAACCATGAGGCGGGGGACATTGAGTCCGAGTGGGCTGTGTTCCATGCCTCTATTGTCGAGGCGGCAAGCCACAGCTGTGGCCGCAAGGTCGTCTGTGCCTGTCGTGGCGGTAATCCCCGAACTCGTTGGTGGACACCAGCAGTAAGGGATGCCGTCAAGCTGAAGAAGGAGTCATATCGGGCCTTTTTGGCCTGTGG
>JBAMHW010000015.1:26525988-26542279 GCA_037177495.1 Rhadinocentrus ornatus
TGTTGTACACACAGCCTGCTTTCAAATGAGAGATAATCACCTTCCTTTTGACTTTAGTGAGAACAAAAAAGTATTTTTAAAATTAGCTTTGGGAAACACAACATTGTGTGAATGTTGAAAACAGCATAGGCAAGTTGATGATTATACTAAATAATGGCTGAACAATCATCAGGCATTCCCTGTCTTTTTTCCATATAGTCTGGTACCGAGATAGATAATTAGCTCACTCACAGCAAATAATAGTTCACTGGCTTCATAAATTTTATGCTGTATGAACGTCTACTAAGAAACAAAGATGGCGAAAATCTACAGCACTCAGCAGGTTTTGGACATGATCCTGAACAAAGTCAACCGTTGCGACTCAGATAGAGAAGATATAGCCCTTCAGCCGAGTTCAGAATCAGCTTAATTTCTTCTGGTAAGATTTCCCAAACATCCTATTTTCCTTTCCTGATTATGACAGTTAGGTTTTGATTAAGAATTTTCATTGCTCACATCTCAAAAATATGATCATCTAACTGATGAGAAGCCTTCATCGCAACCAGAAGAGACACACACTGGGCCCACACAGAAGGCTAACACAGTGTGGCGTGAAGAGCAGGCATGGGCCCAATAGAATTATAGGCCGCAGATAGAGAGCTTTGGTCAGACAAACAGTGTTGAGTCGCTTACAGAGCTTCCTCTGCTTCATCACTCTCGACATGATTCAAACTATTCAGCAGGATTTTAAAACATCTTGTCCACAGGGATGGCAAAATCTTTCCATTTGTTTTCTTTTCCTTCCCCCCACTGACATACTGCTTTTTAATGCAAAACATTATACATAAAAAATAAAATAAATAGATAAAAGAATCAAATGACTCCAAAGTTAGGCTATTACTTCTCTGTTGAAGAAATCCTGAACAAGTTTTTTTTAAAGGTCTGGGAAATAAGATGTTTAATGAGAAGGAAGGGGGTGGTGTCACTGAGTACTTGAAATAATTGCAATGCTGAGACCAAAAAAGGACAAAAGAAGTTAAATATGTTAACTATATTGTGATGAAAAAAAAAGGGTTTTACTCAGTGGGGTCACTCTATATGTAACCTCATTCTTTATTATTATTATTTGTAATTGTTATCTTTTTCAAGCAATTCTGAATATTTAAAAACCTTTTTTTTTATTTTTGGAGTATTCTCTCCCTTTTTTTCATATAGAGTCGAACTTCTTTTTTTAAACAGACAATGAACAGTGAACAGTAAATCCAGTCCAGTTTGTACAATTTGTATATGGAGAAATAAAGAATGAAGAGGAAAGAAGTATAAAATAAAATACAGTATATATACTAAACAAATATAAATAAATACGAATTAGGAAAAACTGGCGTGACTTCATAATATTCTATATATGATAATAGTATTTGTGACAGTGTAATAGTTGAAAACCTCTGAATGAATATCAGTTAGTGATATACACTTTTTATATTTAAATCAGTATTAGAGACTTAAAGTAATAATCAACTTAAATAAAAAACAGCTTAAAAACTCGAATTTAATTTTGAAATTTACTTTTATGAATGTAGAATTGACCTAATACGGCAAAAAGATTGACAAGAGTGCATAATTTTTTTTCTTTGGATTCAAAATGAGTAATGATGTCCTTCCCTTCTATGTTGATTTAACAAGTTGTTTTGTACAGTATATAGTTCTCAAGTTCTTTCCAAAATGTATTACTATGTGGGCAGCCATAAAACAAGGGAGTTACACTTTCAGATTCAGTTTTACAAACGGTACATTTGTTATCAATATCACGAAATCTTGAGATATATGTTAGATGGGTAAAATGTTATGTAGTATCTTTAAGTGTAAATCTCTGATTTTGTTGGAGATACAGAATTTAAACGAAACACGCTTTATGTCAATTTATATTTCCAAAAGGAGCATCCCAAAAGAATTTGCCTGTTGGTGTTATTTTCCTGACATTGGGGTTTTCTGTCCAACACGATAAGAGCTACGTTTGTGACGTATTTCAAAAAGAACTAGTAAAGAGAACTGTGATTGGTTGCGTCATTGGCGCGCCACTGTTGCATACATCCATTGGCTGCCAAGTCACATGACCGGTGTTACAACAAAATCTGTGACCTATCAGAATCTGTGACTGCAGGGGGCGATAGTGAGCTTTTATCTGTATGACCGTCTTAAAAGATGAGCGAAGAAGAGCATTTAAAACTACCATAAACTACGGAAGGATGAAGCCGACTACCACTGACTTTGTATATAACTTCTAACTGTGTTTCAGGAGTAATACTCAACAGAAAGAGGCGCTTGCCATAAAAACCTATATGAAACTGTAACTGTACGGTATCTAGAAAATGTAGAACACAGATTTATTTATGTTTAAAGCCGAGCAGCATTTGGTAGACTGGCACATTTTATGCCAATGTGCTGTCTTAAAATATGTATAACTCGCCTTTAAAAAAATGCAAAATACTTTACAAATTTTTCCACATCCATGGGAATATAACATTAGCAGTTTAACAGATATTTGTGATTTTAATAAATAATGCATTATTACAAAGCCAGACTTTAATGAAAGTGTTTTCGGGGACTCTTCCATCTCCCCACTGCAGTCTAGAACCATCTAACATTTTCTGTGAGCCTCACAGAGCCAGTATCACCCAGGTCACATTTCTGATACCTATCAGAATGATAGGTCACAAATTTTGCTGTAACACCGGACTGTTTAAAAAATAATGGCGGCAGTAACCAGCCGCAGAAGAAGTCGAATACGACAAATCTTTAAAAACAACAACATTGAAAACACAACACTAGACATGGAGGACTACGATTACGGTAAGCAGACACCCTCCAACGAGAAGCGAGGACGCCGCAGATTGCGCAAAGACCAGCCTTCTCTGTCCAGTTCCAGCGGCTCTCCGAGGACACCAAGGGTACGGGGGTTGGGAACGGTGACTCGAGCGGATATTTTGAGGTAAAACTATTGCTATATCACACAAAGATGATAATTTGGGGATTTTTTTTTCTGGGTAACTTAATTAAAGGCAGTATCATTCGCCACAGGTTATTGGGGTTACCAGTTCCACAAGCTACTCTAATTACATTATGATATATTCTTTTTCCTTTGGCACACTGTGCTGACATTTAGAAAAAATATATGCCCGTTACAGTACACCAGACTCAAAGATCCCCCTTGAACTTGAGTGTGTGTTGAAATACCATACTAAAAAAATATTTGAAAAAGTAAGGTATAGTAACATCAGACAACCTGTTTGTTTATTACTTTGCTTGTCCTAATGATTATTACATGGTTGTTGACACAACAACAAAAGATAATAATGATTTTGCTCATTACAAGCCCAAGTTATTGTAGACACCCATGTCACATTTCAATTCATAAAACATGACAAATGGGTGTCTGTTTTACATACACCCATTCAGTTGCCTTCCTATTTAATCAATCTGTACTTTCCCCTTACTTTGTGCATTACTGTATAACGATTTGATTAAGAACTTTAGCCATAATAGAGGTTTAAATGTAAATACACACACACTATAATTCATATATATATATATATATATATATTAATTAGACTCTAGTCCATCAATACCATAAACATCTAGGAGAGCAGCTGCAGTGGACAGTGTGACAAGTAGGTTTCTTTCTTTCTAATGTTTTCGGAAAGTCTACAAAGCTATCAGCAACTTTTGTGAAATGTTTGTGTCTTTTTTTCAGCTTCCGGACACCAAACGACAGCTGCAGTTATCCAGGCTATTAAAGATGTGGAACCAAATTGGAGCTTCCACAAAGTTCGATGTGTGAAGTTGGGTTTAATATGGTGACGTTGAAATTGATGCCGTTGATTTTCAGCCCCTGTGGATACTTAAAATGACTGATGTCATGTTCTACTATGGAAATAAGCATGTTTAAAAAAAAATGTTAACCTCGTTTTTATTTCCATTCACCAGGAGCATGTAACCAGGCCTTCGAAAATTTATAATCTTACAAAAGAATGGAGAGAGATGAAACCAAGGAGTGGGTGAACATGTGGAAGCTCATGACGAGTAGGCATGAACGGGTGAGTTGTCTGAACTAAATCTACTAAGTCTGTGTAAGTGAACTTGGATTTACCATATATGGACATCTATGTTACGCCTTTATGCCGGTTTGTTTTTTTTCTTATGCATGTATGTATTTGTGCTTACGTGTGTGTGTAAGATAGAGCACCCTATGATTCGTTCTTCACTATTTATGTTTCTAAAATTAATAATGTATAGGAATCTTCCCTAATGCCTTGTATTCAGTTCAACATTAATGGCTGGATTATAGGAATAATGAGGAGCAAAGTAACAGGAACATTTTGATGACTTAAACAAAGTCCATTAATGCGCACAATTTATTCATAAAGTTGTGGTGTTGTGTGTATGGTTAATAGATATCCTCCATATTTATAATATACCGTCTTGTCAGAGATCGATCTATATAACTTGATATTCTAAACCAACAAGGAAGCATTTCCTTTTTTCAGTCACATGTTCTTGAAGACAACCCGATTTCTACATACCATCTGACATCTGCAAAATCTAAACTAATTAGGCATGGCTTTTCACATAACTGGAAGTTATACACTCTACCTTCAAGTTTTGTTTTTCAAATTAAATGAAAACAAGTCTTTTTTACATTAGATTTTTCGGATATAGCTAAAATTAAGTCCTGACCAAGAGGACCTTGCATATTTAAAAGGAGCAAATGTGAACTTTGTCAGTGACGAGGAAAGCAATCATAAAGAAACAAGTTATAATTACACCTCACCAAAGTGGTGTTCTACCCGGCTCACCAGGGTCATGAGCACATGCCACAAGGCCTTGGATGAGAACAGGAAGAAGGAAACAGAACCAAGGTCGACATGTGCAAGACTCTTCACAAACCGCGACCCACCTCCTGGGAAAAGTTGCTATATGGCACAAGAAGATTGTTAAATAGATCCTTAGAGAAGACTTGGTTGTTCTGTGGCATTTTCTGTTTTATTTGCTGGTGAATTCTTTTGGTGTTATTTATTTTTATTGTTTGCTGTGAATAGGTACAGTGTTTATTTTTTATTTAATATTGGCTGTGAATACATGTTTTTTATTAAAATGTTTATGGAGTGAAATAGTTGGTCGTTTTTCGCTTAATGTTTTTAAATACTTTTACAATCAAAACAGGTGATGGTCTGATATTTTTTTCATTAAAGCTGATTATTCAGTATCCTGAATGGATAAATACCAGTGTACTCATATGAACAATATCTTAAAATATCCTCACTACAGATCACTTGTGTTCGGACTGTAGATATGGTTACAGGCCACATTTACAGAATCCTGACCCCAGATATGACCAAAATACTGGCATCAGAAATCACCAGATTTGACTTGAGTAGAATATAGAAATATCCTTTCAGGATATCTCTAGTGTGGTGATACTCTCCGGATATGGGCTTTGGCTAGTATCCGATAACCGGGGCAAATCTGAACTACAGATTCTATCAGTATCAAAGTGGTCCCACGTCCGGAGTTGATATGCTCCTGACATGAAATGTGAAACTGTCATGGCCGGAGAGCATCCACAACAGATATCACCATGCATGAGGCATGTCTGAGGGTATCCGGGCAAAGATATCTCTGGATTCTGGGGGGGTTTGCGCAGTGTTAGTTACTGGTGCTCCTGCGGTGTGGTAGATTATCCAGTATCTCTTTAACTAAGTTAAGCGATTGTGAAATAACTAAGTTGTGTGCATATGGTATTTTGTATATATATTTTCCTCTTGTATGTTAAATAGGGATGCATGTTATTACAGCTTTATGAAGCCTAATTAAGAGCACTTACTATGCAATAATGTTGCACAATAGCGTGTCCTAGAGTGTAGAGTGAATAACATACAAGATACCATGACTTAGGGTGTCACATCTACCCAAAAACTGTGTTCATGGCATGAAGGGTAGGGCCCCCAAAACTTAATCTGCTTAGGGCCCACTGAAGTCTAGAAGTCTCTGCTGCAAGGTATTTGGAAGCGAGCACACCGTCCTACTTGTGGGCCCTTATATGACCCTCATGGAGTCTAATAGTTAAAGTTTCTGACAGTTTGAGCAGAAGCATGCACATAAGTGGCCTGTCCAGGTCCTTTTGTAGGGCTCTGGTGCTGGCTCCTCCTGTTCCTCCTTGCACAAAGGATCAGATAACAGTACTGCTGCTGGGTTGTTGTCTTCCTATGGCCCCCTACATATCCCCTGGTATACTGGCCTGTCTCCTGGTATTTCCTCCATGCTCTCGACACTGTGCTGGGAGACACAGCAAACCTTGGATGTGCCTTCCTGGATGAGCTGCACTACCTGAGCAACTTCTGTGGGTTGCAGACACCGCCTCATGTTACCTCTAGTCGTGAGGATGCCAAAAATCAGCCAGAAAGGATGAAGGATCATTCCTTTATAGGGGTTGCCTTGCTAATTGCCTCTTATGTCCACCTGCTGTCTGTTTTATTTGCACAGCAGCAAATTAATGGATTCACAACCTGTATTACTTCCTTCCCTAAAAGCTTAATATCCCACAAGTGTTACTGACTTTGAGTTACATGGTAAGGACGTTGTATTACCTTTATTTTATTTTGGGCAGTGTATATTATCTGTTCAATGGTGTGTATTAATTCGTTTTAAAAAAATATTTTCTGAGCATTCTGAAAGGATAAGATAGATGTCTGAATATACAGAATTTATTCAATACATCTTGTATAAGCAAAACTTTGACTTAGACAACTTTATTAGTCCCACCAGGGGCAATTAGTTTGAGCTGCACAACATACAACTATACAGTATAGTATAAAGGACACAAGAATAAGAAGAAGAGCTTGGTGATCAATAATATATAACATAAAATTATAAAAAATGTAAAAAAAATAAATAAATAAATTTTTTTTAAAAAAGGCAGTTACACCAGCACATAAATGAGAAACACAGGAGGTTCTCAATGAAAGCCTGATAGAACCTACACATGATGATGGGACTGACTGAAACAAGTTCAGTTTCCTCAAGAGATAGATTCTTTGTTGTGCTTGTTTCAGAACATCTGCAGTGTTGTAATTAAACTTAAGCTAAGACAAGCTGCTCTTGGGTCACAGATCACGTAAGCACCCCGTTTCAGGTAAAAGGAGAAGTAAAATATGAAAGGAAGCAAACATATGCAGGAGTAACTAAACACAAGAACAATAAAATATACCAAAAAACTTTACTGTTTAACATCTTGTTAAACATATTTAACATTGTTTCGACTGAATGTCTGACAGAACAACACTGGGACTCATGTTAATCAGAGCATAACAATCACAATCTGGTCGAGGAAAGTGATCTACTCCTCTGTACATGGGAGTATCATCTTGATCTGTGCAATTTCATTTAAAATCCTGCAGCCAATAACTCTTTCCACATGAACTCTCAGGTGTACCACCTCACCTGTTATTTAATCATCCAATGTAGCCATCTTTACTTATGCTCACATAAAGCTCAAATTGTCCTTTCAATCCAAACCACGGTCAACCAAAATCACCTGGAGAAGTCTCTGTAGAAGTTCAGTTCCCTGGGATGTGTTTATCACTGCATGCCTCCAAGCCAGAAACGGAGACTGTTGATTAACTTTCTTTTTGTGCACTGATGAGAGCTGCTGCTACAGCTAAGTATAAAACTTAGTGAGAATTTGAAATGCTTGTCAGAAATTCACAATAAAACAGATGAAAAAGACAGTGGCCAGTGAACTGTTGTAAACAGATTGCTTACTCCCCCAAAATGCTGGCTCTATTTCACAGTTTTATGCATGGTGACAACGATGCACTTATTTTTTTTGACTGGGAACACCAATTTCCGACCTCTTGGGCAAGTGTCCAGCAGGTTTTAGATATTTACCTGATGTAACACACCTGATTCAAATTAAATGGTTCTCCAACAGCTTGTCATCAAGTTCTATGTTCCACAAACCAGTCTGAGATGATTTGAGCTTTGTGACATGGTGCATTATTCTGCAGGAAGGAGTCACATCAGAACACACAATCAGAAGATGGTACACTGTGGTCATGGGATGGACATGCCTGGCAACGATACTCAGGCAGGCTGTGGTGTTTAAACCATGCTCAGTTGATAATAAGGGGCCCAAAATGGGCAAATAAAATATCTTGTAAATCCTATTACATCACCAGCAGCAAATATTTATTTGCGTCAACAACAAATTCAACAGGTGTACCTAATACAGTGGCCAAAATTTAATATTCAAAGCTATAAAAATAAATTAAAAAGAGGAAGGGAAAAAAAACATTTGCATGTAGAATCTGGAGTCTTTGGATATCAGAATGAACAGCAGCCAATGATGCATATGAACCACCATGTATGGAGTTTGTATGCAGCTATTACTGCTATCACTTTAATATCTGAGCTGGTAATGTGACCAGGTGGACCCATGTGCTGCTCATAAAAGCTGTAATCTTTCCCTCTTTTTCTTCACCACTTCTTCCTCACTGTCAGAATGTAATCCAGGGCAATGATGCAGCAATCCCAGCTATCAGCATCTAAAAAGGTTCCCTGCTGTGTTTCTTTCAGGAAACAGTGCAAAACTGATGGTATACTAAAACTAAATTTGCTTTATAAGCAGCCTGCTTCACCACAAATCCCAGAATGCTTTGCATCCCTTATAACTGGCTCCCCATCATTCAAATACACGAGAGTTTTTACTAACAGATCTTGTACGATATAATAATAATGACAACAACACCCTGAAACAAAAGTATGTTTATATTTGAAGTTGCTCAGCAGAACATTCAGTGCCATTAAGGCCTCAGACTAGTTGAATTCATCTAATTTCTTTCCTTAAAGAATTTACAAAGCTTTTTCCTTCCTGTAAACCAGTTGTGTTTACAGTCCTATTTGAAAGCTCTTCTCTTAATTCTGTCAACTTTTCATTTTCATTACTCATCTCACAGTGTAAAATCAGTGTCTTTCAGGGACCAAGCTGTAAAGCACCGAGGACACAAAGTAATTTCAAAACTGGGTCTTTATTGACCCAAAATGGATACAAAAATTCAAAAGAATGAATAAACTAGCCAGTCTATAAAAGAGGACAAACCACCAATGCAAGGTAAACATGAATATTTGTCTGCAAAGAAATGTATTGCATAAAACAAATGTGACAATTATTATCATTATGGGGCTTGAGCCATCACAGTGTTGCTTTATAATGCAGCACATCAGGCAAAATAACCATCTTTGTGATCTGCAGACCTCTGGGTAACTTGAAAGAGGAAACTGGGCTACTAGTGGATAAATTGAAACTGAAAAAGAAGGCTTCTATGCCCAACAGTAGTTCTGGGTCATGGTGGAGAAGAAAACATCAAGACTGTCATAGCAGGTCAGGATATACTGGAGCTCAGTTTTCCAAATCTATCCACTCATCACTAAACAGTTTCCTCTAATCTAAGCTCTGTCCATATCTATCCATCTGCCACAATGCATCACTTTTTTTCCCCCTCCCTTCCTATCCAGCATTAGCTACAGTGGATCATCTGCTGTGTCATTCAGCCAAATCTCCTCACCCAGCCCTGCACTTTTCCCAGCAGACTGCTGCCGTCTTCCTTAAATAGATGGATGTAAGGCTGAATTAAGAAGGGGGCAGGGGGAGGGGAGAAGACAACGAGAAAAGTAATATAAACACAGAATACCAGTGAGAGGGAAGATAACAGACAGTGGACAGAAAAGAGGAAGGAGTAAGGAAGAGCTGAGAAGAGGGAGAGTAAAAAATTACAAATGCTGTTGAGTGTACTAACCAATGTGCACTTGAATGCTAAAAAAAAAACAGAGAGAAACTAATGAGAAAAGACTGGCAGCATTCATAAAGGTATAAGATTAGAATAAAAGAAGGACAACAAAAGGCACGACAGAAGGCAGCTAAGCTTAATTACATTTATGGAAAGCTACATGAATATAAATTAAATAAATTCTGTTTTATTTATTCAAACATAGAAAAAAGCGTCATTCAAATGCCCTCCTTAACTAAAAAGAAAAAGATTGTAAACTTTGGAAGTTAAAAACTGCAGTCAGTTCACACTTTTCTGATTTCCCAGTGAGTTCTGTGTAACATCATCTGAAAATATGTTTACTTAAAACACATAAGTGTTCTCGCCATCCTCTGCTCAGAGTTGGATTTTCTCCCCTAAAACCACAGTTTCACTTCAAACTGACATTAGCTGTGTTTCCATTACTGTTTTTCGCTAAATGAAAGCAATATTTTTTAAATTTCAACACAGCGCAAATGCGATTTGCAGGCGTTTCCTTTTAATAGTGTTTAGCACATTAGCCATCTCGTCTCGCGAGACTCCACTTTTAAGAAGAAGGAGATGTCTAATTCTTTGTAAAACTGCATTTTGCTGTTGTTTGCCATCATGGATGGCAGTTATATTTTTTTCTTTAATTATTTGTAAAAAAGATTTACATCTCCTCCTGAGTCTACTAATACTTCGCCATCTTTACTTAAATGAACTGGTCATGTGACCGGCTACATCATGTCTGGGGATGTGCAAATGCAAAAAATTTGCTTCCATTACATTTTTGCGATATACTTCCATATTGATGTGTCTGAAAAACCTCCTCATGAGAGAGTAAAAACTTTGTTGCGATTTTAGAGAGGTTTTCCAAATTTAGGGGTTTCCATTACCAGTGCAACATAAGGTTTTGCGTAATTCTAGGGGTAATGGAAACTGACCTATTCAAGGTTTAGGATGAGACAGATGACAACCTTTTGTGCTTTTTGATAAAAACTGGATAATGAAAGTGATTATTCAGCCCCTGTAGACCTGAATGAAAGGCATGAAAGGCGATTTTTGGAGTAAACTAGACTTGTTAACTTTCATAACCTCTATGGACAGAAATTCTAGACATCTAGAAGGTGCAGAAGATATCCAGTCTGCAAGGCTTAAGCTTTTGTCTATGCTGTTTGCTGATAACTAAAGTGACTTCCTGCATTGAGGTGAGATGTGAATTAATGCCTCAAAGTCTTAGGCCATGATTCTCTGCTGGGAAAGGCGGGACATTACGGCTCGAGGTTAAGAAAGAGTTCTTGCCTTCGATGAGGAAGTTTAATTATCTCTGGGTAATAATCAGAACAGGTTGCACACAAGACTTATAGAGACTGACAAAAGGATGAGTACAGTGCCTGCGGGGAATTTCTCTGTAGCTGTTTTTTTGCTGTTATTGTTTCAAACAGAAATTAAGAGAAAGTAATTATTGTTAAACTGTTTAAATTTAAAGAACTTGCACTAATGTGGGAAAAAATGTATACAGTCACATCAAATGTATCATTGGAAATAGACTTTGAACAGTATTGGCAAACTCTGGTCTCTGGTCTGGTCTGTCTCTGGTCTAAGCCTGTAAACAATAAACTCAAATAACTGACCAGTTCCTCGCTAGATATGCTACAATGTGTTAGGTATTCCCACAGATTAAAGTAATCCCCAAAAAGGAACACTGTCAATTTTCCTGATCCACCACTGTTGTCATGTACCTCCTTGGGGTTTCTTTCCAATTAAGACTAAAACTACAACTTTTTCTGGTATGATTAACTCAAAATATTGTTTTAGAATTGCTTCACCAGTGAATGGTAACCCAGCTTCTGTTGGCTTGAAAACGCTTAGTTTCCCTGGAGAAGGGAGTCAACCTCCATGGTCGGGAAATATTGGCAAATTGTTCAAAACTTTGATCCAAGAAAACAAAATTATCCTGATCCCAACAAAGAGTAGGATTGCGGTACAACCTAACAGTTGATCAAATAACAGAACTTTTTTTTTTTGGTGCATATGTTTATATTTGTATTTTGCACCTGACTTGTTTAACTGTTACAGTGATGAAGTGATTAAAATAGGCACAGGCTACCTATTAAGCCTTTCAGCATAGTAAAGCAAGAAAAAAACACATCATCTTGTCCCCATGGAAATAAACCCCCAAACAAATACTATAACAAACACATATACAATATTCAATGTTCCCTGTCAGTCATCACTGAGTAATCAGAAAAAAACCTGTCAAAAATCATGTCTAACGATTGCATCCCTCACTACACATCCCATCCGTCCCTCATTCAGACAGAATGCCAGAGGTTGGTCCGGTACCTCTGCATGGGACTCAGGTACGTTATTAACATTGTCACAGAGAGGGGCATCCCGCCCGGTTGTTATGCAGGACAGTACATTGAAATATTACGTTACATGCTCCCTGTGGTTCCACTCGCAAGTAGTTAAGGCATGCAAACTCCATTTAAATGCTCAATTGCACATCTCATTCTCCAATGAGCAGTGTTGAAGCAAGCCTGGGCTGGTGTGGCCACAGCAAGAAAAAGCGTCATCAGCCATGGTTTAAAAGTCTGGTTTAAAAGCAAGATAGTGAAAATAAGATTTTAAATGAGATTTTAAAATGTCCACAGTTGTTGACTCTTATTATGAATGGGGAGGCTGTTCTACAATTTAGGGGGCAACAACAGAAAAAGCTTTCAGAAAAGGGTGGTGTGTCTTCTCCAGGTCAGGAACGAGACCTAGACCCAAGTAGAGGAGATCATGTATCTTGGGGTCTTGTTAATGAGAGAGGAAAAGAGCAGGACATAAAAATGCAGATCAGTGCAGCGAATGCAGTGATGAGGGCTCTGCGTCGGTCTGTTGCTGGTCGATCTACGTTCTGACCCTGACCTATGGTCACGTGGTGTAGGTAGAGACAGAAAGAATGGGATCGCTGATAAAACGGTCAAAATGAGTGTCCTCTGCAGTACTTCTGGGCTCTCCCTTAAAGATAGGGTGATGCGTGTGCATCCAGAAGGGCTCAGAGTCTAGCTTTTGCCCCTTCATATTGGGAGGACCCAGATGAGGTGACTGAGGGTAAGAATCCATCCTAGAAGCATTTTCAGCTAGGTATTCTGCGTTCGTCCCCACAGAAGAGACTGGGTGGCTTTTATAGCATTAATCACGCGTTAATGATATGATTAATTACGGCATTTATTTTTTTAATCGCGCGTTGTTTTTTAAAAAAAAATAATAATTTTTTTTTTTTGCTCACTCGCTGTTTTTACAGAAACATGCAGTCACGTCTCCCTTCCCTGCTGCAGTGGTGCATCTGATGTAATCGGGAGAGAGCGGGTTTATTTTGTTTCTTTTTGTCTGTCCAAACCAAAATGGTTTTGCTGAGCTGAGCTGAGATTCTGGACTGTGGATAACACACACCTGACGCTACACTCGGAAGTCCAAATGTTAACCCCTTAACTCCCGGTAGCGGAGCTAAGAATGCAAAGTTAGAGAATTTCTAGGCAGAAATCTAGATAATGAAGCACTAAAGGTGCATGGATGGAAGTCATTGTGCATATTGTGAATATTTCTCTCTCCTCACCATCTAGAAGCTGTGAGATTGTAATCCTGCTTTCTGTCTGTTCACCTGATGGCTAATATTCATAAGAAATTGTTCCTTCTGTGTTTAGAAGGAAGCAGCTTCACAGCTTTAAATTAATCCTGCTGACATTTTACCTTTTAGTTAGTAAGCCAGGTTGTAGAACCCGATTTAGTGTTTGTAAACCGGAATTAACTAGACTTTCTTTATATAGCCGTAGGTCTTCTTTTAAAGGAAAGAGACATTTTGCGATTCAACGCGATTAATTATTTTGATAGTTGCCCAGCACTAAGAAGAAGTTCAACTTTATAAATGTCCTGATGAAAGCGTTTTTATTCAGTGGGGTTATTCTAAATATTATTAAAGTTCAGATCTCGGATAACATGTTGATGTTAATGAAACCTTCAAAGAATACTGGATCTATTTAAAGCCGTAATACAATTCAGAAATTCCTCCATTGATGGTAGCTTCAGTTTGTTCAGCTGTGCGCGTTGCCGTGACAACCATGACGTTATCGCCGTAACACCGGAGCAGGAGAAATTCTCCATCTGCTCCTTAATAGAGCAAGATGCTTCCATCTTTATCTGCCTGAGAGAATCTAAAATCTCATATTTCTGTCTGATTTTCAGCTGGTTGATGTAATTACTGACATGTGCACCCTGTCCTCTGACGGAAACCTGTGTCTGTGTGCTCACTGCCTTGGACACAGAAAGCATTCGCAGCTATAACATCCCGTCATGCAAATGATGCACCAAACCGTTTACTTTTTGATAAAATGATGTAAAGTCAACAGGATAAATTTCAAAGTACATACGTGCGTGATGACATCACTTCCAGTTGTGGAACATGGTGGCGCCCATTAGCAAATGTGAGTGGTAATACGCTGCAAAATACTTTAGAGGTGAATGTAATCCATACTGGTAAATGAAAACATCTGCATCATCTCGGCAAGAGAAGCTGATTTTAGGACTGAGGCAACACAGGAAACCAGTTGTGTGCATATATGCTTGGATCTCGCTGAGCGGCGTTAAGTCATGTGAGACTATGGTCACGTTACTGTAAATGAGGACATATAAAAAATCAATCTCCAAGTATTATGAATCGATATTGATTTAAATTAAATCTATTCAAATTGATAAATTGATTTTTAAAACTAAGCACTAGTTTTAATTGCTTCATTTTTTTGCTTAATTTTATAACTTATTATTCACCACATTTTATTTTAGATGTGTTGTCGTTTGTAAAGCACTTTGGGCGGCAGGACCTGTTGGAAATGTGCCATATGAATAAACCTGACCTGACCCTTTTCTAAAACAATTGGTTACTCACTTAAAAAGAAATAGACATTTAAGCTATGCTGACCAAAAATTTTGCATGTCACTGCAGTTACTGAGGCATAGACTGTATGTTGTCTAACAACAATTTTGCAGAAATATGTTGGCCATGTTTTGTGCAGTAATTCAGTCAAACAATCTGTGCACTGAGCTGAATATAGGCCATGACTTGTGTGCCCATACATGTGCATCTTTATTATTACAAAAACACCACTACTGCTAACCATTGTTTTGCATTTAGAGAGGACCCACCTGACATATCAATGGGTCAGAAAGCAATTACATATTTCTTAGCAACTCTAGTGTCCTGCATGTCTTCATGAACCCTATATTGCTGCCTGAGCTGCAGCAGGTTGGTGCATCCAACGAGTCATGTAAACAATCAAACATCACTAAATCCTGTTACTGTTATACACAGGCATGTATACACAGGCTGTGAGTCAGAGCCCCAAAATGTGCTCATGGGAAACCTAACTCCATATATGAGCTGTTTAAATTAACATAACGTCCTGCTGCTGTGTAGTCCAGGCCAGAAAAGTAACACAGTGACTGAAGATTGCAAGCTCAAAACATGGGAGGGAAGAAACACAGCAATGTTTTTACCTCCTGATTGTTCTATTAAAGTCAAACTGACAGTATTCACATAAGAAGAAAACCTGAACCGAAATATAAAAATTTGCCTGTCAGCTGGTGGGAGTGTGCCCACCTGCATGTGCACGCACATGTGTCTTTGCACATCGAGGTGAAGAATTGTAAACGTGCAACCGTGTAGGGTCAGAAAGGACATCATTTAAATAAGGTAAAAAACATCAGGCTGATAAGTATTTAAGCACCTGTGTTGATCGTGGACTAGAATAGCAGTACCCCACCAGCAAAAGGAGATCAAAATAAATACAGATACCATAATTAAATAACAAACCATTGTAAATGTTTATTTTGAATATCTGCCAGTTATCCCTCGTGTTTATTTTTATATTTTGCTTAATCAAGGTAGTCAAGCTTTTTTTTTTCCAGTTTTAGCATCTTGATATTTTACATAGGTTGTTATACTCGTACTGGTACTGACTGAACCAGACCAGGAGAGGTTTAGTCATATTTTTACACGTTTGACTAAGCCTGTGAAGCTTATTTGAGATTATTAAAGTTGATTCAAGATTGCTGTACTGCTGCACAGTTGTTACATAAATACTAAGTAATTCAGAACATTTGTCTATTTGTTTTTAAAAATTAGGAAAGAAATTTTTAAGTCAAGTCTGATGTTGCCCTGCACAAAAGAAAGATCTCTGTCTTTTCTACACAATGAGACTAAATTTGTTTGGTAATTCAGCATTGTTTTTCTTTATCGGTACTCGATTTCAGATATCGGTATTGGAAAAAGTGGATCGGCACATCCCTACTGTAGTCAATACTTCCTCGTAACAAATCACAATCGCAGACCCCGGTACGCTCTGTCCCCATAAAGGGAACACTTAAACAACACAATGTAACTCCAAGTCAATCACACTTCTGTGAAATCAAACTGTCCACTTAGG
>JBAMHW010000015.1:26552055-26566922 GCA_037177495.1 Rhadinocentrus ornatus
ACCATACCGGACGCCATTGTTGTTTTAAAACAGAAAATACCTACCGAACTGAAGTTAATCATCAAAATAACTCTGACCTTTGTGAGTTAACCGGCCGATACCACCCGTGCTGCCACCTTCAGGTTAGGAGGAGAAATTGCAACAGACACCAAAATGACGCGCACCCCCTACGCTCGAGTGCGAAAGCAAACTCACCAGCATCAGCTATGCCGTAGCCAGCTGCACGCAGATACCGCGCAAGCATAAATCCACCTTTAGTTTAGCCTGCCTACCTCCGTTAGCCAGTTAGCTCATGTTAGTTCAGAGTTGGCTCAGTTACTCTTAGCTACAGGCAGCTCGGAGTTTGATAGACGTCAATCATCCAGCCCCACGCTCACAGTCCCCCTCTCAGCTCTGCCACTTTGCCCATTTTTGTATTTTCCGGGAGCGATGGCAGCCGTAACGCTGCTAAGATGGTGATAGTAGGAACTTACTTTGAAAAGTAAATCATTTCAAGTCCTGCTTCTACTCTTTATTTCCACTCCAAATAACCTCTGGTAGCTGCAGCAATGCTGTTGAATGTGGTCGCGCTTAATGTAGAAATATTTATTCTAAATATCAGCAAAAGAAAAACATTAAACTTGTTACACCCAGCTTCTCAGTCCCCACAAACAAGCCACCAAACCTCATAAGTAGCTCTATCATCTTTCAGGCCCCACAAATACAGGAATGAGCTGTGTCTATATTTAAAGAAAGTGAAGGGAAATTATCCTCCTTCAGTCTGGTTTAACTACAAATTATCTTTACTGACAGATGTGTTTAAATAAAAAGTAAGACAAAAACAACATTTTTGCTATTTTATTAAACAGTTTTGTTTTATTTGACCTCAGAAAAGCAAACATATAAATTTTTAAATTTCAAAAAAACGTTATTATGAGATACACAAATGAACGGGAGCAGCACCTTAGATGTGGACCTATTAGTTGATAAACAGTATTTTACTGCTGACCTTCAAAATGGAAAATATTAAAGTGAAAAAACAGCAAAACTGGCTTTTTACATTAGTGGCTTTATAAAATTGTGCAGTTATCATGCAAAATAAGCACAATGCAAGTGTGCTTGCATTTCTGTCCTTTTAAAGAAACAGTAGCTCAAAGTTTCAAAGTTATCAAAGTGAAAGGAAAACCTGAGGTTCAATGTTTAAAAAAAATAAATAGTGCAAAGTGATACAGTAATTTACTTTGCTTTATCTGGAAAGAATTTATTTACTGAGAGATGAAGCCACATGTACCAGATATGCCTTCATTTACATAATAATTTAGATTTGTGGAAGTGGGTTAGCAAGAATAAATCTAACAAAACATGCTGAATGCAAATCAAATGCCTCCAAAGTTCAGACCAGTTTAAAAGCACAACTTACTGTGGCCAAATATCAAATAAAGCTACTGCAAAACAGTGACAATATTGAAACCTCAGATCTGTGTGTTGCCATGAGGACTGTCAACCAGTTATACATGAAGCAAACAAATGCTCCATTTCTGTCATGTTTGAGAAAAGTATATATAAACCCTCCATTGTGCTCTATATTAATAATTATAATACAAATTGTATTAATCCCAATTAGGAAAAAAGTCTCTACATTTTACCCACTTCTACATTTACTAGGTAGCATTGTGCAGCTCGGGTAGCAGTTAGGCAGTTAACATTCAATTCAATTATCCAGAAGCTGAAAACAGAGCAGTACCACTGGAAACTACAGGGACAATGTTGCACAGTAGAGCTCGTATCCAGCAGAAAGTATGAAGAAGAAAAGGAACATGTGATGCATTTAATGACCACAAAGACCACTGACTACTGTACTGCCTCATATATTTTTCTTATAAGATGCATTATCTCTCATAATTATCTCATCACTTTTTCCCACCATTGCCATGTTTGCAACTGAAACTTATTCAGAACTCGGAGGTAAAAGCCAAACGCTGCACTGCCCCCTAGTGGATGTATTGCCTAACAACTACACCAACATTAAAGAAACATGGGAGTAAATGGGCAGTGATGTCTAACAGCATACTATTTTTTTCCGTACGCAAAGGAAATATAAATGAGGCTGATGGCACCTTCCTGCTTTGCAGCATTGTAATGACACCCAACTAGACCAGTTAATATTCAGGTCAGGCAGTCATTTACTTTTGCTTTTGTAACTGGATTAAAATTTGGTGAAAATTTGCACCACATGTTTAAAATTTCTGTACTATATGTTCAGCAGGTGCAGGTACTGACAGTAACTGTTAATTTAAACATAAAGTGTTACTTATATACTGAGTTATTTTCTTCCAGCTAGTGTTGGTGGCAGATGGTGGATTAATCCATCTGGCTGCCTTTTCCACAACCTGAAAGAATTATTTGTATACAGCGATGTGTATTCTGACTACAATTTTTTTACAAAAAAAATAAATAAAAATAAACACGGTAATCAAAGTAAAACAAACCTCACAGGTGTGATGAACATTTTCTGAATTTATAGATTCATACTATAGATTCATTATAGATTTATACTGTTGTTTAATTGTAATAATTGTGTAATTAAAATTTGTGACGCACTACTGCTCTTATTAAAATTATGCATTCTTTCAGATACTTGCACTACTTATGTAAATGACAGTGTTACTGATATTTTTTCTACTTTCCATATAGTGTTGTAAACATTGAAAATGTTATGGAATCTCAGCCAGAAATGTTGTAAAACCGTTATGAATTAGTTTTACATTAGTCTCGGCCTCTATCGAACCTTAGATGACTTTCCGATGTTGGTCCTGCAATGAACTGGCGATCTGTCTAGGTGTTTCTACCTCTTGCCTGTTAATTGCTTGGATAAGCTCCAGCTTCCCTGTGACCCTCAATTGGACAAAACAGTACAGAAAATGAAAGATGAATTTCCATTCTCTGGACATTTTTAGGTTTTCACATTTAGTTATCTTTTTTTTTTTTTTTCTCTTATTTTAGCTTTCAGTAAATCATATGGCCTTCATACTAAATTCCCTAACTTATCTGGTTTAAATGATTTTATTCAAAATTTCCTTTAAATAATTTTTTTCTTCATTTTTTCTTTGTGCGCCTTGTTTTTCCCCCTCGGTTACATTGTAAACAGTCTGCACTTCTACAAGAATATATACAGTCACTAAAACTTCCCATCCCAGCTTCATGTTACCCATGTATTCACTCGGCCGTCCTCTTTTTAAGGAGGACCATGCTTTTTAAATGGTGACCTAAAGGAAATTACAATTTATCCTGTGGACTGATAAATAAATTTGAAAGATTATTTTTCTTATCTTTAATGCTGTTTTTTGCTGCTGTAACACTGAAATTTCCCCACTGTGGGACAAATAAATGGATTATCTTATTTTATCTTTAAGGAAAACTATCATAATTCCCATACAAAAAGTTCAATATTTTCTTCAAAGTGCTTTTAAATGATAAACCCTCTACCAGAGAATAACCGAGTGCAAACAAATACCTAATGATACATCTCAAAGTTTTATGATTACTGACCATTCTCCTCTAAAAATATCAGGAAAAAATGTGCACAATTCCACATCCAACAGGGAACCTTTGTCATTATTAACCACATTAAGGGCTTAAATTCAGAGTCAGCTGACACGGGGCTCCCCCTTTATGATTGTTGCATTCGTGACAAAAGTTACACTCATTATGTAGAAATACTGAAGCATTACCTTCGGCTGCTGGATAAAAACAAATTTCTCAGTGAACTGGCTGCGACAACCCGGGGATGAGAAAGACGGAACTAGAAGCGGAAAAAAAGTGATGCACAACACATTTGAAGAGTTTTCACATTATTTGGCACCATTTGTGCCATCTGCCACTGATCTAACAGAGTCAGTAGTCCTGTAGAGTGATGAGTCAGAGTTTAACTACAATTACAGTCTGGCCAGCCACCGTCATCAGTTACTCTCTTTGGAGATTCATAAAACTATATTTTATCTTCAGATAACTACAATACCTTCCATTTAATCTACATATTCAAGTAACCTTCCTGCATCTGTAGAAATCCATCAATAAGATTTTATCTTAAACAATTCTACAGACTTTTATTGTGTTTGCATCCTCTGAGTTGGGATGGCAGTGTTCAGGACAGGTCACAAGCTGGTGTGTGCTCTATCCTGCCCCCTGCTGGAGATTCCTCTCATAGTTTTCCAGACAGATGTGGACGCGTTGAGTGAAGTAGCTCGGGTCAGAAATGGCCCGCAGGAGGTTCGTCTGGATCAAAGTGATGTCATACAGCTCAGAGGTGCAAGCTGTGCGAGTGTCAGAACCACCAGGGTCCAAGAAAACCTGAGAAATACACATGCAGAAAGACAGTGGAGGGAGATACAGTAGAGAAGGGTTTTTTCTTCACATATCCTCACCTTTACTGCATCTTAAATAATTTAATAAGTCTATGAAGAACTACAGCAATGATGTTGGTTTATAGGTAAGCTACTCAGATCATCTGGTTTACGCCTGTTATAAAAAGTAGAATGAAAAATTTCAGCAATCAGTGTCCCAGAAGTTCCAACATCCATCCAGACAATCTGAGGATACTCATATTTTTAATTACATCATCGGTTTAGCTTGGATTATTTCTTTAATTTTTCATTTTTTAATAATTGCGCAGAAAAAAAAGTAAAGCTCCTTAATTTAATTAACATTCAACATCAAGCCTTTCTGCTTTAATTTTCCTAAAATTACTCATTTTATTTGCAGTCTACATCGTTCCTTTTTTATCTATGCTGTGTCTTAGTCTGTAAATCACATGGAACTCCATTAGGCTTAAATAGAAGGTGCTAAGTCGGACTTAGCTTTGTCTAAACATAATAAAATGTAGACATTTTAAAGGCTAATTGCTGTCTCAGTGATTCCATATTAGATCAACCTCTAACCCTACGGTGGAAGGAACTATTTTTCTGCATTGAGAAGACAATAAAAAATGTTAACTTTTTTTTGCTCACTTGTCCATTTCTACCTAGCTACACGGTAATTGCAAGGCATTAAACGGAGAGCAATTGACGAGAACCGTTCTCATTAAAGAACCGAAAAAACAGATCAACGCATCCTCACTCATCTAACTAAAAGAAATTTGTTTCTCAAAGTGGTGCTTTCAAAAGAATTGGCTGTACCTTCGGGTTAACGATGGTCTCCTCGTCGTTTTGTCGTATGTTATCATCTACAAATATGTGCTGAACGTGTTGGTCGAAGGGGTCGATCCATAAGGGTTTTCCTCCACGAATGGAGAAAGTATTGGAAACCCACCTGGACACAGAAACAAAAAGATAAAGAAAACGTGAGAAAGAGACCACAAATCCCACTTTGCTGGTTGTTATGAGGAGTGCTGTGCATACCAGTCAAAGTGGTCCTCAAAACCTCCCAGACCCTGCACAGAACTCAAGTACTTGTACAAGCCTCTCTCTCCATCTCGAGAAGAAACACGGTCTGCAGCCCGACTCAGGACAATCCCCCTTTTGCTGCAGCGGATCTTGCCTGGAGTCGTGTCCACGCTCAACTGAGCCCAGAATGAGATGAAGAGTCAAAGTCAGAAGGAGGGAGAAAACTATAGAAATTTACTGTTATTTAAAAAACAAAGGGTGATAAAAGTATCAGCCATGTCAACAAGTAAAGTAAAAAATCTGAACTACCTTCATAAAAATATGACCCTGGACTTCTCTAACTTTATCATATGCCAGAGTGGTTGGTTAATGAAAGCATCTTTTAAACTATTAAATAACAAAACAATGACGTGATTTCTGACAGACTCCAAAGTCAACTAAATGCATAATTTTGGAGAAAATTAATTAAATAGTAAATAATAATTATCAAAATGTGTTGCTGCTACATAAAACACTTCAATGACACAGAGGTCTTTTTTTCTGTCAGCCTTCTGACTGGCCAACACAGTTCCAGATGCAGAGGCTAGATACCCACCTTTTGGTCCTGACAGCATTACAACCCAGTTTGTTTTTTTTGTTTTTTTTAAGTTTGCCATGGGGATGTGGTTTTATTGTTGCAATGCTGGTGTTTTACAAAATACTCATCAAGTGGACCTAACAGCAACAACAGGCTACATTTAGAATTAGGATTGTTTACAGTGATTGCATGTGAAACATTGGATTTTGTGTAATAGGAAAACAAACACTTAAACAAAACAGAAAAAGATGTTTTATATCAAATTATAATTGGGTATAATCCTACTTCACCTTCAGGTCGGGCAGATCAGGGAACAGTGGATGAGCCCCATCGTTCAGTGCTCGGGACATGGCTCTCAGAACACGAGGTAAGTCGCTTCCAAATGTGCGAAACAGGATGGCAAACTCCTGTCCTTCCTGCACCAGGTCTCTGAGCAGCTGGAAGAAGGAAGGGAGGATCCAGTGGTACAGTCGTCCATCTTCTCCCTTAGCCGACAACTCTCTGTCTCCCTAAGGGGAAACAGAGGCAGGAAACGGCACATAAGTTTGACAAAAACTCACCAAAAAATTACCTGACTGTAAAAGAGAAGTGTGGCTGAAGGTGTGGAACTGAAACAAGAAAGTAAAAGAACATTTAGAGGTTTTATTTTTACTGGAGCAGTCAGCATTACAGTGGCCAGGTCATTGCAGCATCTCAATGTTTTTCTTTCCTCATTGTATTAATACACACCTGAATGGACTAACAAAATGCAAACTTCTACTTTCCCTCTTAATGAAAACAGTAAGTAGGTTAGTGTCATGTTTAGAAGAGTGCAAGAGTTTTAAGAGTGGAAACATGGTGAGTGATTTCAAAGCCACATGTTCTGTAGTGATCAGAGTGAAACAATCCTTCTCTCGGGCATTCTGCAGATTTCTGTGATCACTTGCGTACCTTGATGCCTTCTGGCCAGCGAAGCAATTCCAGATGCTCATCAAAAATGCCTTTGAAGCGTCGTCCCGCAACAGAAGTAAAACCTGGTATCCGTCCAAACTGAGAGTAGTAACTAATGGCATCACTGCAGGGTGGGAGCAGGGTGGGAGAGTCACTCAGCCATTCCCAGCTACCTACAGATGTATGGACATGATTACATAACAATTAACTAATGAATCAAAAAGATAGGCAGTAAAAATGTAAACCTTCATTTCAATATTTGAGTTTGGAAATGTTTGGGCATCCCAAGAGGTTTGGGTACTTGGCTTAACATTTTGTTTATTTGAATGCCTAAACATTAGCATATTGCCAACTTCAAGACTAAAAAAGAAAAAAAAAAGTATTTGAAAGAAACACACACACACAATTAAAAAGTTAAGATCATCATAATTTCAAGTATAAAAGTCTGTTAATTATCCATGTTTAGCTTGCTTGCTTGTACATATGTTAGCTGTTAACAAATGCACAAAGGAGAAATATCCTTGTGACGAAGCAGTCTCGTCACTGACAGCCGTCCTAGTGTATGAAACGCCGTTTTAGCACCTGCGTGAAGCTGGCCCCCCACCCCACGCAAAACACAGTCTCAATCGTTTGTGCTGCGTTAGTGCTGGTTTGTGCAGAAATTTTTTTCATTTGTGCTGCTTTAGTTTTTAAGATATTAAAACATATTTTTTAGGTCAATCTAAGTTTACCCAGCCCCCCATCTTGTTCAAATTGAGCAAAAATGGTCTCAATCGTTTGTGCTGCGTTAGTGCTGGTTTGTGCTGAAAAGATTTTCGCTTTTGCTGCTTTAGTTTTTAAGATATAACAAGTTTATTATGGGGCGATGACGTCACCCACCCCCTGCGAAAGTGGAACCAGTGCGACAGTGGCCGACACCAAAGAATCAGACCGAGGTTAGGAGTTTTGTGGGTCTCGCCTCTTATTATAGGAGATTTGTGAGAGGGTTTGCAGAAATTGCTCGACACTTGCACCAGTTGACTGAGAAGGGAAGGCAGTTTAAGTGGACGGAGCAATGTCAGTTAGCCTTTGAACAACTCAAAGTAAGTCTTATGTGGGCTCCGATTCTGGCATATCCTGACTGTCATAGAACATTTATATTGGATACAGATGCTAGTGATGCTGGGATTGGGGCAGTATTGTCACAGGAGGAGGCAGGACAAGAGCGAGTGATTGCTTATGCCAGCCAGGCCTTGACAAAACAAGAAAGGAGATATGCTACCACAAAAAAAGGAATTACTGAGTGTTGTGACTTTTACAAAACATTTTAAGCATTACTTGTTGGGTAAGGAATTTGTGCTAAGAACGGATCATAGTTCCCTTAGGTGGCTTCACAATTTTCAGGGGTTAGAGGGACAGCTGGCCCGATGGTTAGAACAGCTAGCTAGTTTTCAGTATAGGATTGTGCATCGTCCTGGCCGAGTCTATTCCAATGCAGATGCGCTTTTTCGGCTTCCAGCTTTTCTGTCATCCACTCCCCCCCTACCAGAAACAACCGGGGGGACGGGGGCCTTTGGGGAATCAGGTTGTATGTGCGGTACAACCTGATGCAACTAATGGTCTGCAGAATCTACCAGAAATGGATGAGCTGGCTCAGGCTCAGAAGGAGGATGCTGATCGGAGAAAAATAATGTTTTTGAAGAACAGTGCAGAAGGGTATAGTTCAGGTCCTCTGGAAGAATTGAAGAAATTTGCACCAGTGTGGGGCCAGTTGTGCATGAAGAGTTGTAGGTTAGTGCGGGTACCACCTGCAGGCTCAGATGCAGCCAGGTCGGTCCAGGTGGTGCTCCCTCAGGCGCTGGTGCCCGAAGTGCTGAAGCAGCTTCATAATTCGGTAACTGCTGGACATTTAGGGATGTAGAAACTGCAGGCTAAAGTGAAAGATCGGTTCTACGAGATGGTTTAAGGATGTCAGGCACTGGTGCAGGGAGTGTTTAGAGTGTGGTTCCCGCAAATCAACAGGGGTACAGCCATGTGCCCCTCTGCAGATAACTCCTGCTTCAAGGCCTTTTGAGCGAGTGGCCTTGGATATTCTGGGTCCCCTACCAGTTATCATAATAAGTATATTTTGGTGATTGGGGATTACTTTGCCAAATGGACGGAGGCTTTTGCCCTACCTAATCAAGAAGCCCAGACTGTGGCTAAAGTCTTAGTGGAGCACTGGGTGTGTCGATTCGGAGCACCGCGGACTATTCACACAGACCAGGGCAGGAACTTTGAGTCAGGTTTGTTTAAGGAAATGTGTCAGTTATTGAATATTCACAAGACTCATACTTCACCATACCATCCACAGTCTGATGGTATGGTGGAGAGATTCAATCGAACACTGCTCTCCATGCTGTCCCTGTTTGTGCAAGAAAACCAAACTAACTGGGATGTACTACTGCCTTATATAATGTTGGCATTTAAAAGTAGTGTTTATGCCAGTTAAGGGTTTACGCTCCGTAAGGTAGTGTTTGGACAGGATATTGTACTTCCAGTGGATGTCATGTTAGGCCTTGGGGAGAGGGAGGGGTTTTTAGCTGTTACAGAATATGTGGCGAGACTGAAGGAGACATTGTCTACAGTGGTAGACGCGGTGAAAAGGCACCAAGCAAGCGCTTCAGGACGGCAGAAGGAAGCTCATGATATGCAGGCTCAGTGGCAGTATTATACTGAGGGCGAGTTGGTCTGTGTTCGTTCCACGGCCAGGCGTAGGTGGGTGTGCCCTTAGTTGCAAAGGCGATATAAAGGTCCTTACAAAGTACTAGAGAGGCTGACGGAGGTGTTGTATAGGCTGGCGCCAGTGGCGGAGGGAGCGGAAATGACTGTTCATTACAATCGTTTCAAACCGTGTCTTTCCCCTGTACCAGAGTCAAATACTTCAAGGATGGAGGAGCAGAATGATCGGACATCATGTATAGAGGAGAGACGTAAATACTAATTACTGGAGTGGTAACAGCTGCGGCGGAGGGGAGAGGTGAGAAGTATGAAAAGGAGCTGTGTGAGCGTGGCCGATGAAGCAGGAGAGTGGAGCTTGGCGTGTGTCTAAGGGCTGAAGCCCCACCAGGTATACTGTAAGCGCTCAGGGAATCGGTCTGGTTGGGAGGGAGCCGATCGCAGCAAAGTAGGGCTGCCGGCGGTAAGGACAGTTAGAGGGGCTAGCGGGTTAGAATCGATAGGCAGGCTAAGTGTGGGTTAGCTAGCGGGGGGAACTTAGGAGCGTGACCTTGCCACTCTCCTGAATGAGCAAGAGCCCTCCTGCAGTCAGTGGAGGTATCTCGCAGCGCTGGACCGGCATTCCCCGGGACTGTCATCTTTGTTGGGCCGGACCAGAGCCAAGCTCAGACCCCGGGGGAGGGTCTCGAAACCTGGGGTAGTCATCTTGAGAAGGCATTTCTTTAAATTACTGAGCATTACAAGACTATTTTTGCTCAATTTGGATAATGTCTGGGGACTGGGTGACGTCATCGCCCCATAATAAACTTTTTATATCTTAAAAACTAAAGCAGCACAAACGAAAATCTTTTCAGCACAAACCAGCACTAAAGCAGCACAAATGATTGAGACATTTTTTGCTCAGTTTGAACAAGGTGGGGGGCTGGGTGAACCTAGATTGACACTAAAAATATGTTTTAATATCTTAAAAACTAAAGCAGCACAAACGAAAAAAATTTCTGCACAAACGATTGAGACTATTTCCACTGTGTTTTGCGTGGGGTGGGGGGCCAGCTTCACGCAGGTCAAAGTCCGACCTTAATTACAACGGTAAACCACACAGGAATACAATCTGCCTCACGTAGCGACTTATTCAGGGTGCACACTAAATATTTCGCTAGGCTGACTGATTATATGGGCTTTGTTACTTTACCATCCTCTTCTTGTACCTGCTGTGGCTTTGGTCCAAACCGAGGCAATATATGATCAGCTGTTAAGTAACCGACGTGGCCAGCATGCGGAAGTGACGTCACAGTCATGTGATCGCTCCGGTTCGCGCCAAACATTTTTATTTTTAAAAAGTGTTTATTACTTTAGTATTTATGATACTGTGATGAATGTAACTAAATAAGTAATATAAATGTAATAATCCAAATAAATGTTTAGAATTTGTATTATTTTTGTATTTATTTTTTGTGGAAACTTAAAAAGAACTTAACTAAAGTGATTTATTTGTAGAAATTAAGCATTATTTAGAATAAGGGGAGGGGCTTCAAGTGTTTAAAGGGAAGCCTGAGAAGTGAGTCTCATTTATAGAGTTGTACTGATGGCAACAGGAAGTATTTACAGAGGGTCCTGGATTATTTTTGGCTGGTCTAAAGAAAGCCAGAAGGTAAATGTTTTTGTTTTGTTTCTATTTTTCTGTAAATATAATCTTTGCACTGGAGTTTTTGGAGATTTTTACACTGTTGAGCACAGTTTGGGACCACGAGCACAAAAAATCCATCAGAAACTGAAGAGCAACTTGCCATTTTTATTGGTTGGCGAAGAACCCCGCCTCAATCCTCTAATTTGAATGCAGCCATCATTAGTCTATGCTTGTTTTATTTCAAGTCAAAATGTTGAATATGTTGGTGGTATATGTAATGGAAAACGAAGCACTGACTAGATGTGCCAAGCTCAACCGTACTTTACCGTTCCACAGCAGGTAATTGTTTAGTTTCCCTCCTTTATATTACCAGGTATGGGTTTCCATACATTCATACCAAACTGTTTCATAAACTGTACGTTATGTTCACTACCAAAATGATAAAGTAGTCATGCAAATAACCAATACTATCCTATATTAACCAAATATTCTGACATATTTGACACAACGTTCTTTGTTCGGTTTTCGTTTGACAGGAACATCTTCCTTGCATCAGCTGACGACACACACATTCCTGGCATTCCTTCATGACTATTAGCGCTCATGTTTACCGTGTTTGCTTTTCTTTCCCCAGGTAACAGTGGTGAGGAAGTAGTCCAGAGCAGCTATGGTCCCTTGTCCCGTCACGACGTCCGACACCAGTATGGTGTTGTTGAGGTCTATGTGAAGAACCAACTTTTTCCTCCGATCGTGATTTACGGACCAGAGTCCCCGCGGGACTGTCAACGCGAAGTCGTCACCTGTCAGACTCGCTGGCTCGAAAACGTTTCTGCCCTCAATCCCGTCATGTTCCACAGCCTGGAGGCCGCTGTTCTCACCTACCTCCGCCATGAAAACTATGCGATTAAATGAGAAGTTAACAGTTAAAACGTGCTATCTTCCCGGCTGAGCCATGAGTCTGGTTCGTCTGACTCATGAGCATTTACCGGTGTTGTGCCGTAAAGTGAATGTCTGTCAAAAATTATACGGCCGCGGGAGCGCGCGCTGCCTGGGTGCGTCGTTTCGCTCAGCGGCAGTTCCCCTCGGTGTAAAACCAACGTACAAGTGACAATATGTCTAAATGAACAAAGTATGCCTTTGCAAGTGCTTTAACTGATTTATTAACACTGCAGATTAAGAGATGCTGTGATCAGAAACGATATCCAGGCATGTTGCTGCTTCACTGTTTAGGTTTCATGCGTTTGTCTCATGCTTGTTTATTGAAAGTATGTAAGTATATGATTTGTGTGTTGATTTACAAAGTTTATTTTCCACTGATGTTTATGACTTATTTTATTTACTAGAGTACATTTATTGTTGGTAAAATGCAGAATCTACATTAAAGTGGTGTGATATCAATCAAGAGTTATACCTTGCAGATTACTGGCTAAGTAATACCTTACACCCACCTCTTATTCTTTTAAGGTGGAATTTGGCCTCAGAATAATCGTTTTAACTTATCAAAAGCTGATCACGGGCCCTGTAATTGTCAATAAAAAAAATGTTGCTTGAAATGGCTAGTTTGTTCAGGTAAGACATATTTCATAGATTACTGGCCATCTTTTATCATAATCATTGACGATTACAGGTCCCTAATCAATTTTTGGCAGGCAAAAAAGCCTATTCTGAGACCTAATTGCACCTTAGAAGTGTTTTCGAGTAGATGCAAGGAATTAGATGGCCAGTAATCCTCTTACCTGAACAAACTGTAGCCGCAGACAAGCTGAGCGAAACGACGGTAACAGGCAGCGCGCGCTCCCGCGGCCGTATAATCAATTTCTTTGCAGACATTCACTTTGGGGCACAACACCTGTACTCCCTCCCTATCTGTGGCGCATTCTGTTCTTCTTCTCACTGTATCCGTTGCGCACTACCTAACAGCGGGAGATGGCGCCAACTATCGGCGAGAGCCATTTTTGTTATATTAAAGGCTAAATATTTAGGAATTCTTCAGTAAAAAATAATTTTTAATGTTCTCATTTGTTGCGATGGATAAAAGGAAGCTTCCCTATCTATAAACAATCTGTCCTCTACATCAACAATGTCTTTGTCAAGCCTTTTTCCTTTCAAAATAAGAGTTGCGTGATGGAACAACTTCGGCGCACTGTGTAGCGCTTTACTACTTCCTGGTTCCTTAACCAATCATATGCGACTCCCCAAGTTGCCACAACAATGCGGCGTTTGGAATTTCATGTCAGCAAAAAAAATAAATAAATAAAAAAAAATGCATTAATGGACGCTCTCTTTATTTTTCTCTTAAAAGTCGATACTTTTACCATAGAAGGAATTCCTGATAACAATATGCTATCTAATCTAAATAAAATAATTTAAGTTTGCCCCAAAGACACAAATTAATCTACCTTTGATCACAAATAAAATTAAATAAAAAATAAATTAACACTGATAACGTTAGAGATTATTAAATCTAATTAAATATGAAAAATACGAATTAAATTATAGACTAATAACTCGATTAGTTAAAAAATAGATACAATAAGTTGTGAATAATTAAGATTATTAAAATAAAATGTGAGGAAACAAAAAAGGAAATCGATTTACAGTAAAATTTAAGAAGTTAGAGATAAATAATTGGATTAGATTAAGAAAAAAACGGATGAATAATTAAATTTAAATTATCACTAATTCGCATTAAAGATATATTATTATAAATCATGTTTTACTCTGAATGAAATAGATCCACGGATTTACCTACCTATATGGAACAGACAACCTGACGGGCCTCAATGCAAGAAAAAAATAAATAAATTCCTTATTTCACTTATTATATCACTTGATTTGATATTATGTCAATGTTTTTATTATCAAAACTCAGTGACTGTGCAATATGTTGGATTTTAATAGAGCAGTCTGTCTTTAAAAAAAAGGACATTTCATAGTTAGATGTAATCTCAAACAGTGCTGTTTAACAATGGAAATACTAAATTACATGCTTGGACTTATCAATTTACTAATTAGCATGAAAAATGCAAATATACTGCTAAAAAAAATAAAGAGAACACTAAAATAACACATCCTAGGTCTGAATGAATGAACTATTCTTATTAAACACTTTGATTTTCACATAGTTGAATGTGCTGACAACAAAATTACACAAAAATATAAATTGAAATCAAATTTATTAGCCCATGGAGGTCTGGATTTGGAGTCACACTCAAAATTAAAGTGGAAAAACACATTACAGGCTAATCCACCTTTTTTGTAATGTCCTTAATGCAAGTCAAAATGAGGCTCAGTAGTGTGTTTGTATGACCTCCCTACAACGCCTAGGCATGCTCCTGATGAGGTGGCGGATGGTCTCCTGAAGGATCTCCTACCAGACCTGGACTAAAGCATCCGCCAACTCCTGGACAGTTTGTGGTGCGTTGGTGGATGGAGCGAGACATAATGTCCCAGATGTGTACTGAATTGGATTCAGCTCTGGGTAACGACGGGCCAGTCCATAGCATCAATGCCTTCATTGTGCAGGAGCTGCTGACACACTTCAGCCACATGAGGTCTAGCATTGTCATGCATTAGGAGGAACCCAGGGCCAAGGCAACTAGCATATGGTCTCACAAGGGGTCTGAGGATCTCATCTTGGTACCTAATGGCAGTCAGGCTACCTCTGGCGAGCACA
>JBAMHW010000015.1:26582278-26592810 GCA_037177495.1 Rhadinocentrus ornatus
ACTAGCCTTTGCAATATACATATCGCAACAACTGTCTAAACTGCAATAAGTCGTAGTACCTATTTGCATATTTTAAGTAAGCATTGTGATGCTGTTGCAAACGCTGCTGAGCCGTCATGCTCTGTGTGGGTCAGTGGTGAATCAAATGAACTGTTACTGTCCCGGACATCTGCTCTAGATGCAAACAGCTGCCGCACTGGAGCACATGGAGTGAGCATTTTGATGGCGGAAGGTAACGAGTGGACCAAGGAAAATGTGGAAGAAGAAGCAGAATTCGTGGCTAAACAAAACGGCACGTTGGCTATTTTGAACTACAAAACGCTACGGAACGCCAGAGGACACGTTTAATCTCCACAGCCACCTACAGTACAACTACAAGGAGCTATACACAAATCCCCTTGACGTTTAGTGTGTTATGGCGCTGCCTTTACCCTAATTACCTCATATCTGCCGACAAGAACGCCGCTGTGGATATCTGGACTGACAAGACAGTGGTCCACCGTTCTGATAAGGACATCTTATCTGGCGTTATCAAACTTATTTTGTTTTTCAGATTAGTCATCGATCCATGAATGTCTAAAACTATGCTTCATCTGACAGAAATGGCTTTTGACAATAAACACTGGAATATAAAACAAATCTCCTTATAATTGATCAACAGTTGTTAAAGAAACATCTTTAAACTTTTACAAAGGCTGTCATTTTTCTATTTTATTTCTAGTCTTTAGGCTAAAGGACACCATAGTACATTATTGTGTTGCTGACCAAATTATTTTTTATTAGGAAGAAGAGTTACAAGAATCTAGCGTTGGCTAAAACAGGCTACTAGCATTATTATAGCACAAGCTATAAAGTTCAGCAGACGTATGTGCCTGAGAGTTTTGCCAGTGCAGCTCCATGTGAGGAAACATCAAAGCAACAGCTTTATTTATTTTATTTATCGCAGGTCATATCGTCAACGCAAGTTTCAACAGTGTTATCGCATATCGCATCATTTACTGATATCGTGCAGCCCTATATATGATATTGTGTAATTATAGAAAATAAAATAAACTTGATCTTCAAGGTGTGGTAGGGGTTGAAGTTAGGGGGCTGGGGCACCCCACCTAATATACTGGTCAATTTAGCGGAGTTTACTTAAATCCTCCCGGTATCTTTTTATGCATGATTTTGTTGAATTCATCATTTACAGTGTTTTAGAGGAGATTTCAAAACAGAGATATACATCGTGTATCGGGATAAGGCAAAAAAAAAAAAAAGGAAAAAAGAATTGGGATATCAGTTATAGGCCATATCGCCCAGCCCTGCTGTAAACTAGATGAGGTCTAACGAGATATTTAAGACAAGAAAAACAAAAACAAAACAATAAAATCCTTAAAAAATACTCAGTTCTAATATGAAAGATTTGCTTCATTTGTTAAACTATGTGAACACACATGGTTATGTTTGTGTAACAAAGTCACACGAGTGCATGTTAGAAATATTTGTCCTCCAAGTAGAAGCCTGGCAGCAGACCTTGTGTAGATGGGGCCTCCAGACCCCCCCAGCGCTGGCTAAGCCTCTTCTTCAGAGTGATGTCCAGGCGGGATGGGGTGAAGGAGTAGCTGCATTGCTCAGGCTGGATCAGGTTCCTGAAACACAGGAGGCACAGACATGTACTCCAGTCAGGATCAAGGATAAAATGTAGTGCAGCGAGGACACTAATCTCAATATGTCTCGATGACAGAGGATATTTAACAAGTGATGCTTTTTGCATATCTTACTTAAGCCATTTCACATATGATAAATAAAGAAAGTTAACTGTATCAAGGTAGAACCATTATGTGCACCACAACTCACATTTCAACTAAGACAATACTGGAAGACGATGAAGTGTGATTCAGGTACTACTTGAATACTATCTAGTTTGAGTTTGACCAAGTTTATCTCTCATGCTTTGAAGAACAGCTTTTCATGACCACCAGCTCTAAATAGATGAATTGTCTGGAACAAAAACGACATTACTCCATCTGCTCAGTAGATATTGTATTTGTTTTGGGTGCACGTATGTGGACAAAACTAATCCCAAACAGCACAGTTACCTGAGTTTAACTTGCCACTTAAAGACCGTGTTTGGTCCACAGTCTGAATGATGTAGAAAGTTTGGATCACTGTGAAAGGATAAAACAAGATGATCAATCGCTGCTTCTTGTATGAAAACATCAAGCGCAACTTTAGTAGAAGCACATTTATGTTTACAACCTTGTCTGGAAGATGAGGGTGAAGTCCTGCTCCCTGAAGATGACCCTAGCCGTATCCCTGCAGATTCCCTTCATATAAACATTGACCACCATCAGATCAGTGCCCTTCTCGTACGAGTCATTCTTCACAAACTGCAGGTTGACCATCGGCTCTGGGGCTGCAAGGAGTAAAGAGACAAATAAATCATGGGAAAAAAAATCAGTGACCCCCTCCCTGAGCCACCTTACCGTGGTGGAGGGGTTTGCACATCCATGAGATCCTAGGGGCTATGTTGTCGGGGGCTTTAAGCCCCTGGTAGGGTCACCCATGGCAAACATCTCTAGGGGAGGGACCAGACCAAAGGCCAATTTCCACCAGATGCATGGGTGCCACGGCCTCTGTAGGTAGTCAGATCTTCAGAGGACTAAAACCATTGGCCGTTTAAGTCAATGTTTTGGTTTACACCAGGCGTGGTGCATGTCAGAAGAGGTCCCAGAAGCGCCTTGTCGCGACTCTCCGCTAAACTAATGCCCCGAGTCTATTTTATTTTATTTATTTTATATCAAGCTCAGCAGTTCCGGTAGGGCCAGATAGGAAATCACACACAGGAGCAGTGTAAAAGCTTCCGGTAATTTTCTAAATAAACGCCCATGTGCAAATTTGTGCTCACTAAACTATGTAAACATTACGTCATTTATCGGTCAAGGAGTCTCAATGTTTTCAATTGTTAATTTGGACAATGACGGTGCAGTTTCCCCACACAGACCAATTTGTGGCACATATTACACCACCCAGACACGATTTTGAAATAAAAAAAACTGAAGGGTGTCAAAAAATGTGGGCTAACAAATTTAATTTTGTAATTCATCTCTATAAAGTTGTTTCCAACTGTCCAACATGCCCTAAAGACTTGCATGTTGTCTTTCTTAAAAAATCTTCATTCTTCTTCTGCATTTTTGTTCCCTTCCTGATCCTCTTCTTTTGTGGTATGTTTCTTTTGCTGGTCGCATGTCCGCTATTCTGCTCAGCACTGCCCCCGCAATTTCTTGCTATGTTTTATGTGTCAAACGATGGATAGCTAAGCTCCCTGAAAACAGACCAAATTACGCAAGTAACCAACACAGAAGATGGATTTAAGTATCCATCCGTCAGCATATCCGTCTTCTGCTGTAGATCCGTCTTCTGAGCATAAATGGGCCTTTACACATAACACAAAAAATATGTTCTTAGGCTTTTTATCCTGGTAATCAGTTTTATCAGAGTTTCTTCATCAATAGTAACTGTTTAACTTCAGTTGTCTGGTGGTTTTATAACAGCTATCACCATGGAGATGGTTGGTGAGGTGGAAACAGATTAGTTCTTAGCTCGCTCTTCTCTTAAAGAATTTACTTTAAAGAATTTATATTGAGCTGAATATTTTCAAATGCTTCTTGTAGCTTTAAAAACAGTTAGTATTAATCTGAAAAACATTAGATAAGCATATAGGTATATATTTAATATGGTAGTCAGGCATGTTGTGAGGGTCTGCTGGGACAACTGGAAGAGTCCCCTGTCAGAAAAAGTTTCAACTCCCATCTCTGGCAGAGTCTAAGTGGATTCCATGCCTCTACTGTTGAAGCAGCCAACCGGAGCTGTGGCTATAAGGTTGTCAGTGCCTGTCATGGCAGAAATCTCTGCAGTGATACAAACCCTGCATCGGTCTGTCGTGGTGAAGAAGGAGCTGAGCCAAAAGGCAAAGCTCTCGATTTACTGGTCAATCTACGTTCCTACCCTCACTTATGGTCACAAGTTCTGGGTAGTGACCAAAAGAATAAGATAGTGAATACAAGTGGCCGAAATGAGTTTTCTCCGCAGGGTGGGTGGGCTCTCCCTAAGAGATAGGTGTGAGAAACTCAGTCATATGGGAGCCAACCCCGGATAAGTGGTAAAAAATGGATGAATGTATGGATGGATAAAATGAGGGACACTTAATGTTTTCCATTACCTTGTAATAAAGAAACATTTACTAAATTGCCAAAAACTTGTCAACACACCTTCCTGTTGCTTAATTCCCGAAGGCGGCTCCTCTTTACATTGGTCTCGCTTCTCCTCTCCATCACAGCTGCTCTGTTTCTGATTTAGACCTGGTGATTGGCTTTGCATGGCGGCCACATTGGCAGCTGACACTGGTAGGGTCTCTGCTGATCCAGGCTGGTGGCAGATTAGAGTATCCTGCCCCGATTCGTGCTCAACAGGTTTTCTATCCGGCTCAGAGTCTATTCTGTCTGTCTGCCTTTGAGAAGACGTAGACTCCACTTTGTTTTTGAAGCAATGAGTGGTGCTGACGGGGGATACTGGCTGGCCATCACTGGCTGGAGCTGTGGCTCCAGACATGTCAGAGGAATTGTTTCTTCTTTCTACCTGTTGAATAAGAACAGAAAAAAATAAATGCATAAATTACTGGAAAAAAATCTCAAGGGAGGAATGTTTAATCCCAACAGCCAGTTGAATATATAGGAAAAATATTTTTTGCGGTTATCAAGATGAAAACAGGAAGTTCAAATCAGGGCCAAATGGAGCAGATTATCAGTTCATTCCTCAGTGAGATCTTCTGCAACTGCAAATTTGACTTTTGCAACATGACATACTGCGAAGATGAGTCAATATATGCTGTCTGAACAAACCACTAACAAGTAAACATTCATCACATTCATGTCTTTCATTTAGATTTTCTGTATGGCAGAAAAAAAATCTAAGCTCAGACTTAAAGCCCACACAGACCAGGTGGCATTACTGGCTGAATTTCTAATCATCCCATAAAGACTTGATGAAGCGCACATCTGGTTTTGTTCTCTGGCCTGATACAAACCTAATTTCTCATAGAAAAAAATTATTGCTTTTTTGTTACACAAAAGGTAAATTTCAAAACACACACACTGCATTATGTTCATTGATTGGCTGCAACACTTTCTAAGTCAGCTGCTCACCATGTTCAGAAATATGAGAATAATCTATATGGATAATTGTGTCTTCGATAAACAATGCAGTAACTAGGTTTCTTGTTTACTAGACAACAAATAAATAAAGCTTACAGAGGAAATGAATGCTGTGAATAATATTATATTAAAAATTATGCTCTTACATATACCACTGTCTGCACTTAATTACAGAATTAAACAAATCTAGAGCTTAAACAACTGCTACTTGGACCTGACAGAAGAAGAAAAAAAGATTTTATATTTTCTTTAAACAAAATTAATATTGATTCATTATGGCAAATATGAAATTATTTTTTATGAATAGCACATATGCCTTACAATTACATCTAGAGAGTTTTGGTATTAAAGTATTGTACATAAAAGTGAATAAGCTCTGATTAGCCTAACAATAAGAAATATGGATCCACAAAGTAGTTTTGATACTGAAGAGGTGTAAAATGAAAATACACACAAATCCAGCTTTAGAATTAAATAGCCAGAAAGGATCAAAGAACCAGGAAAGAACAGAGACTAGATTAGGATAAACACTGTTCATGAGAGAGATTAAGTTGTTTTGTAAGAAAAACCAGTGGTGGATCAAAGCTTCACCTCAGAACTAAACACACCAGTTTGAGAGACATTAAGAAAACACACAGACAGAATGCTGGCAGTCTGAGGCTCATTATCTCATATAATTCTGTATCTTTTGTCTTTCGTTATTTTATTTTCTGATTTGACATATGTGTCCTTCATACAAAAACTAATTTGCCTTTGATATAATTTTAATCTGATTCTTGTCCTGGTCTTTTAATAAAAATGCTTTGGTTTAATATCTACACTTTTCAATCTATTCAGTATCAAAATTGTTAGGCACACAGGTTAACTTTAACCTAACTTCAAGAACCAAGAGGTTTAAAACAAAAAATCTAATTGGAATAATTGAACTTTTAGCTTCAAGTGTAAATGATCAAATTCACCCTTATGTTTGTCAATAATAATAATAAAAAGGCTTAACTGTTTACATCTTAAAATGATTTAAATTATCAAGATCTTGAAAAATAAAAAACTTCGTAAATGATGGTCCAGGTATGGAAACAAAAAGACATGTACATGATGCTCCGGGCCTAACAGTCACTGGCTTAAACTTTCAAAATGGTTACCAAGTAATCTCACCTGAGCTCTGCTGGCAGCAGCCACACCCAGTTCCAGTCCCTGACCACTGTCCAGTTTCTCCACACCATTTTCTGCATGCTTGCGTTGTGTCTGAGGGCTCCAACCAGCAGGTGAATGTGCATGTGGTTTGCCGCTCTCTGCTGTCGACTTGACAGAAGTTTGGTCCCGTTCTGCATCTTTTGTTGTCTTGGGCAGCTGTGGAGTCGTACGCTTGGCGCTGGGTTCCTGAGGCTGCTGCTGCTCACCTTTCATGACAGTGACAGGTTTGCTGGTGGTGGTCAAGTCACCCCCTGCTCCGTTTTTCAACCCTGCAAAGTCTGCATTGACCTTGTCGCAGGGTTTGTTTTTCAAACAGCGCTTCATTCCCCGCTCTGCTTTCCCACTGCTGTGTCTCGACTTGATGTGTGCAGGTGACGGAGACTGGGGCTGGAGTTGTGGCTGCAGTGACGACAGTTTGGGTTTCTCTAATGACTCCAAGGTAACTGCTTTCATGTCGTATATGAGCTCCGCAGGTGCTGCTTCCTTGTCCTTTTTGTTTGACTGAAGCAGAACGCAAAATAGAAAAATGGCCTTTTTATTCAAGTGCTTTTAAAACTTCACAAACCCCTCTTCAGAAGTCAGAGATAGTTCATGACATTCTTTCAAGCTATAAAAAAATATCCATCAATCAAACATTAACAGAAGAAATTTTGAACACAAGATTTATTCGGGTGGCGATGGAAAACAGAAAATAGAAAACTAATCTCATGTGACTCACCTTAAGAGAAGGCCAAATATGAAAGGGAATCTTCTTGTGCATGATGAGGTGCAGGAAACCACCCCTTTCCTTGTACTGGACTTTGCTACATGATGCCTCAATTTCCTCCTGCAACTGGCAGGTCCACTGCCGCCCATCTGAAACAAACAAATAAATAAACAAATAAATAAATAAATAAATAAATACTGGCATCATTCCACCAGTTTCTATTGATGCACGTCTGCACAATTTTTATTTATGTTTACAGCTTTACCTACCTGGGAAGGACACGTTGCAGTGTGTGTCTGTGAAAGTGGTGTTAATGTCTTCTATCCTCTGCACACTGTCCCCACAGCGCAGTCTAACTGTCACTTCATTAACATTCTGCTTCCAGTCCACAAACACATCTGAAAATTTAAAAACAAGCTATAGCACCAATGTGAAGACAGAGTTTACAATTATTCTCTCCCCCATGCTATCATGATCATAAACCCAAGTAGCTCTGATGCTAATAACCTGGAGACACAACAAAAAGAGAAACTATGATAAAAATGGGCTTGAAATGAATGGAGAAACAAATATAAACACTTATCCCAACAAGGGATCACCAACTGGCCTTAAAATTAAAACCAGTGATAAACAGAATGTACCAGACACACATAATGAAATGCCCCTGCTCACAAATTCACACAAACCATAACACTACACTTAGATAATCCACTAGGTCGGTCCAAAGCCCTCCTGGACCCACTGAGGCAGACAGACTGCAGCATTTGAAGACAGGACATCTAAAATTATCCATACCACATAGATCGGACTCAAGTAAACAACTGCATGAAAACAAATGATCAACTTATTTTTTAGAAAGAGTGCTTCAGAGTTTATGTAAATTTGAAGATGAATTTAAAAAATGTCCCAAGACAAAAAACACCTACCATTTTTCATAAGTGACCTCAAACGTGAGGCCGTGATTAATGATCAAATTCACATTGCAGAAAGTTGTACAACATGAACCGTCAGCGAAGATGTCCTGTATGGATCCTTTAGTCTTCAACAACTGGAACTTCAACTTCCCAGTTCAACTGGAACCCCCCTGAAGATAGCCGACAGTAACAGACTCAACTAGCTCAACAGGAGAGCTGGATGTGTCCTAGGAGTTGAACTAGAGGCGGAGGTGTCCAACAGGATGATGCTGAGGAAGCTCCATAGTATCAAGGACAATGTCTCTCAACCCAGGCATGCCAAACTGACGTCTTTGTCAGAGCTCTTTCAGCCATAGACTAAGACCACCGAGGAACTCCACTGAATGCTACAGGAGGTCTTTCCTACCCGAGGCTATCAGACTTCATAAGTCCTCCCCCTTCGTCTGCAGGGAAATTTCAAAATTTAAAAACTTTACAAGTTTACTGTAAATAAGAACTGCAATATTTATCTGTACATATCTGTTCATAATTATAAAATGTGCAATAGTCTATTTGTTATATTTTTTTCTGTACAATGGCACCGCAATTACCTTCAGGATTAATAAAGTTGTTCGTATACATAAGCCCTGATGAAACATGCATTGATGTTTAGTTTTCAAAGCTTTAGGGATGTTTGCGTGCATAAAGCTGCCAGTGTTCTTCTGAGGCTCAGAGTCACAACAATGTGGTTTCAAACAAGCTGGTATAAAGAAATCAGTTGGAGAACAACTGTGTTGTTGGTAAGAGCAGTTGTTCTGCCATTCTAGCTCATCTTTACATGAACAGGCTTTTTTGCTATGTCAATTTCAACACCCTACTCCACAACATACAGTGTCCAGATACACAATAAAGATGGGTCGCTAATTCCTTGAAAATGTTTACATTTACAATTTATTTAGAGGATAAAACTTCATGCTTTTAGGATAAATAAACTAAAGTTTTAACAGCCCAGTTTTTTAACATAGCTCAGTTAAAAACATTAAAAAAAAAAAGGAAAACAATCTTATTTTTTCTCTCACACTTAAGTGAAATTTTAGACATTGTAAAGTGGACAGTATTCTAAGAGAAAGTACGGAAACTACTGCAATAAAACAATAAGCGGCAAATATAAAACATATCTCAGTAAATGGGCTCTTGAAACAATGTAATTAGCTAATCCCTACCGTCACTGCAACTAGCAATCATCTGCATTTTAGCATGATAACATTTTTCATAATATTTTTTTTTTTTTTAAAAAGCAGCATACATATACACACACACACACACAATCTTCTTCATTCACACAACCACTTTAATCACTTCTGGTGCAATCAACATTTGCGATTATGATATAAATTGTAAAGTCAAATTTATGATTTACAACCTCAGCTTCAGATTGTACATTTAAAGGAACTTCCACAATTATACAGCTGTGAAACAGCCATCTTTGATTTCATACATCAGTTTATTTGGACTGAACACTACATATAAATACAAGCCAAAACCCTAAGAATAAATATTAAAAAAGTTATCCTGCAGGTTCATGTAAATGACCCATTTTTTCTGATTTTCTATGTTGCATGCTGTAGTGCCACTTTTGGGAACAGTTTAATTTTTGCTGTCATTCAAGAAAACAACGCGATACATCATGCTCACAAAGTCAGGATGTTTGTCCCGATGTAGAAAGGGCTGTGAACACCAGGTCAAAGCCATAAAGCACCCGCAGTTCAGATTGTAATACTTTTTCAGGGAGCACTGTTTACAGATTTTCTTTAAAACCATCCCAGAAAATCTGTCTGTCTTTAAAAGACTAAATTAGTCTTTCAGCTCTGTTGAAGTGAAATAAACAGCTGAATGCATGGTATGCAAGTGTAATTCCTCTGGATTTACATGCAAAAAGAATTATTGCTATCTCATGTGGTTGCAGTTCTACAGGCATTCAAACATCGATATGCAAATGCCACTCACATCAGTCTTAAAGTGTTAAAACACTGTTGCTCATCTTTACATTTCCAAACTGACCAAACAAGGTGGAAAGAGGCATCATGTAAGCATGTTTTGCAACAGCATCAAAGTTCATTGAGCAGTGTCAACCATATTAGCTATCCTTTACCAATGAATGTCAATCTCGAGACAATCTCTGTTATCTGGGTTGACTTAGCCGTGCATTCTCAATCCTGATAAGTGGTACAAAAAACTGGTTATCAATTCGATAATTCAACCTAGAGTTTACCCATCTTGATCAGTACACTGTCACATAAAAGGGATGGTTTTTGCAGCATCTGACCAATCCCATAGTATGAGTAGTTGGGCTGCACGATATCAGTAAAAGATGCGATATGCGATAACACTGTTGAAACAACGACAATATGACCTGCGATAAATAAAATAAATAAAGCTGCTGCTTTGATGTTTCCTCACATGGAGATGCACTGGCAAAACTCTCAGGCACATACGTCTGCTGAACTTTATAGCTTGTGCTATAATAATGCTAGTAGCCTGTTT
>JBAMHW010000015.1:26597468-26609812 GCA_037177495.1 Rhadinocentrus ornatus
CGCTTTGGGGTGCGGCGTGATCACGGCCCCCCTACAAACACACATTTCATCCTTGTTGCATGGTCACACATGCACGTGTCTCTCCAGCTGCTTCCAACTAGATCTTGCTGATGTTTGTGTGTTGGAACATGTATATACAGGTACTGTACTATTGTACTTTTTCATATCATCATTATCCTAATTTCCTTATTTATGATAGCAAATCTGTCCGGCAAAATGGCACACAGACCACCATTCTGTATGTTAAGACGCTGGACAGGACAGGGTAAAAATAAAAAAAAATAAATAAAAAAAATAAATACTTGAAATAATAGTTTTCCTAACAAACTAAAAGACTGGAAAAATGCAGACTTTAACAATGAATATCAAAGCACACAAAGGGTTCATGATAACACTTCCAACAACTTTTGTTATCACCAAAATAGAAATGAGACATTGTACACCCTTTCAGCCTCTGAGGGGGGACACATGCACATTCATACTACAACATAACCCACTTGGCATGATTAGAATATAGGACAGAATCCAGCATAAAAAAAAAAAAAATCAAGTTATTGTATTTAACTTTTTATTCATAAAACAGTACACTGTGTAACTTAATCTTCTTTGGGTGTTTTTGCTTTGGTAATCAGTTATTAATAAAGTTACTGCAACCATAATTTGTCTTTTCTTTTCTTCATTTAACATATTTTCTAATACAAATTCTCATGCACAAAAGATTATTATATGACAATACTGGCAGTATAAGGCACATTTAAATACTTAAACATAAGTTACAGCAGATCTAACATGATCCATCATAATACATGAGATAACATTTAGAATTTCTGAAGCAATGCCTGGCTTTAAACTTCCTCTTACTAGCTGCATTTCCAGTCTTCGTGATAAGTTAGATAGATAAGCTAACAGTCTCCTAAAGAAGCCGTGAGGATGAGCCTGTCCTTGCCCTCCACTTCCAGCACAGAAGTTACAGCGGCTGAAAAAAGAAACCAGAAAGCCTTGTTTTATAGCCAATGTGTGGTTCATTTTTCTGGGCTACTGTAGAAAAAAAATAAACTGGTTTAATCAAGTCCTTCTTCCCAAGCAGCAAAAATATCCTAAAACCTCATATTGAAAGAACAGTGATGTATTCCCTCTGCTTACCTTGTGAGTTTACTATAGTTCTTATTCCTGTGGAACATCAGCACACAGGCATCCTCCTACTCAGTGAGCCAGTCAAGTAGTTTGTTTAACTTTCTATATAAAAATGGTCTCCATTGGTTTCTTTGTGAAAAAAACAAGACCATAACTACAATTCATAACCATAACCACACTGTGAGACATTTTTACGTTGACAATCCTAATTTTAAAATACACATGAATTTTGCCATCTTGTAATCTTTGGATCAGTTTGTTGGGTCGGACATACCCTTCTCTCAGTACTTTGAAATTAAATTGCACGTCACCTGCTCAATTGGAGTACTTTTTCTGCTATTAGCACTTAAAAGTTTGTGTTTTCTGCTTCAACAAGTGAAAAAAAAGTAATTCAAATTGGCTTTGTATCATCATACATAAAAAGCAATTACCAAAAGCAATAATCAAACTGACAGGTTTTTGTGTTCTCACACTAAGAAAAAAAAAAGCATGATATAGTAATTTTTTCTACCAGCTACATCATCATTTCTTTTTTATATTCAAAACTTAAACTTGTATATTTAAGATTCTTTTGCAGCAAGCAAGCAAGCAAAAATAATGTGCACAAAATACATTTAAAGTAAAATATGTGCTATGAAGCAAACTTTACATGTTCGGTCATTCTTATGCTTAAAAATCACGCTGTGATACCAACCTTTTACCAGCACTAAAAACAGTTTAGGCACATCTGATTTTCTTTTTAAAGTCAGGTTGCTGTATCTAGGTGCTGAGTAGCAGTAAGGATGAGTTACTGGCACGTATTGTAGATCTGGATCTGTTTGTTTATATCATTGAGGATGCCTCTCATCTTGTCCTCCAAGCCGTCTAGCTGCCGAGCTTTTCCCTCTAGCTTCCTCTGGTTCTCCTCATAGTTCTTCTCCAGTTCTGTGGGAATTGGGATTTTCAGGAATGGTTACATACCTTGGGATTATCAGCAAATGCTGCTAATGCTTTTTAGGCACAATAAAGAAACACAGTGACATGCTTTCTAACTGCTTTTTTTTTATTATGTCACTTTAATTGTTTTCTGTTTTTCTTTTGTTAAATGTTTCTTTTGATGCTGTGTTCTATTCAGAGTTTTAGTCAGTATAAATCATGATAATATGCACATAGTAGAGTTGCATTATAAATTTGGTAAACATGTATTGAAGATGTCAGTTGTGCCTGATTATGACCTTTAAAGTACAACTCAAGGCTTCATGTAGCTGTTGATTAGAAAAGATAAACCGTTTAATATAATTTGTGTATTTCACTGATTATCTGTCCATGCATATGGATATCGGGAATTGTATGAATCTTTATTTGCTCATTTCATTCCTATTTTCTTCTTACTTTTAGCCTTGTTTCTATTTTCTATTTTCTATTTGGTTTTTTAGCGTTGTGAATAACAAATTGGTTCTTCTTGTCTATAAAATTTCATTGCATTGTGGATGTTATGTTAAACTGCACATGACAAATCTGCCTCTTTTGTTCATCAAAACATACAAACACAATTATCTACACAAAGAGAGAGATACAAAATAAACAAACACACAGATATTAATACCTGCTAGTCTATGTAGCTTGTTTTGAGCATCTTTCAGCAGTTCTTTTGCTTCGTCTCTAAGACTGTCTGCTTTTTTCTTGGCGTCCTGCACAGCTTTGGCTTTGGTGTCGACCCGCTGCTGGACTTCATTGTATTTATCTGTCAGCTGGCCATCTAGAATCTGAGCAACAGGTCAGAAAAAGGTTTTCTATAATAGTTCTGCTTTTAATAAAGTTAAGAAGGACACACACAACCACAGACAAACACCTGCTTGGCTTCATTGGCCTTATCTCGTGCCATGGTGGCTGTCTCTTCGGCTCGGACCACTGCCATGCTGTTGTTGGCGCGTTTGGTCTTTAGGATGTTGATCTCATTTCCCAGTGTACCAAGGCGGTCCATGGCATCATTCAGGTCTTTCTCACTGTTAGATGTCTCTGACTCAATCTGCAGAGAGGATGAGAAAACTGATCCAGTACAATCACACATAATTGGATTGTTATGGATAAAGGTTTTGTTGTCATGTATTGCAGGTCTTTCAAATGCAAATTGCATATGCTGATTATTTTAGAAGCATCATGGCTGAACAATTATTACTGATTCTGTTTGTTTATTTACACCTCTTTCTGTAAAGTCCTCTGAGACAACTTTGTTGTGATATAGGGCTATACAAATAAACTTGATGAAAATAAACTTGATAACAATTTAGCTGACAATAAATCAATTAAAAACCAACGTAATGCTGAGTTAACCTCAACTGTGGCTCATAACAAAAAAAACATGAGCTTATCATATTGGTTGGTAACCTCTGCCAGTCGATTCTCAGTCTCCCCAATGTCATCTCTGGCTTTTGCTATGGCCTTCTCTGCTGAAGTCTGTGCAGACTTAGCATCCACCAAGGCTTGTTTCACTGTCTCTGCTGTGGTCTTTACCCCCTCAGCCCGATGCCTTAAAAGCACCAACAAAATGTTAAAGACATCAAGTAGAACTCCAAATTCCATATCAGGGCATTTGTTTTATAATCTCTGTTTTGACTACCTTGCCCTCTTGGCGTCCAACAGCAGTTGCTCTGCCATGCGAACATCATCCTGCGTCTGCTGCAGGATGACATCCACATTTGAAAGGCTACGGACTCGTTCCTTTATTTCATCAGCAAGATGTCTGATCTGAAGCGGTGAAGCAGGGATGGAGAGCTTCAACACATGGTTTGCCACTGCCTCAATACTGTCTGGGTCTGCTCCCTCCTCTGTAACATAGACATAATCAAGAAGTGCCAGAGTTGGCACAACACAGTAGATGAAACAATGACTATGAGCCAGCATTATGAAAATAAAAATAAAAACATTGACAAAAAAGTTTATACAGTTTGATGTGTGTTTTTTTTTTTTTGTTTTTTTTTTGTCTGTTTAGAGGAAGATTTGATGCACATGGGGGGAATGGAAACAGCTTAATCACATATGTGCAAGCAAATATTAAAATGACATGAATTATCAGTGTTTCTGTTCTGAGCCGGCAAAAGACTGGCCAGCATCTTCCCAGGTATGGTATTTTTTATGGCTATATTCAAAACATCATTTTATATTTGATTCACTAGTGAATGGAAGCTCATCTTATTAATAATGTTTGATGATTAATAAGACTCACGAGTGAGGAAGTCCCTGATCTGTTTGATGAGGTCTCTCAGGTCATTGTTAGAGCGTTCCACTTTGTTCTTGGTGGTGGTGGCTTTCTCCAGGGCAGCCTGGGCTTTACCCTTTGCCACCTCTGCCTTAGTCTTAGCTTCTGCCACCTGCAATAAATAAATAAACAAATAAATAAATAAAAGGGCCACAAACTGCCAGATGCAACAACTTTAATCTTTGTTTATTCAAAGAGTGAAGTTATTCCTAAAAACAGTTAATTGGAAGGCATTGTTGGAGGAATTCTTCCTCTTGGTTACTACAACTGAATTTTTCCAAGAATTATTTAAATCGGTGTAAAAATTGTGTATGTACAATCAAGTTAGGTGATTGGCTGCTTCATTTTTATTTCAGGTTAGAGTAAAGAGTAAAATGTAAATAACAGCAGAATATAAAAACCTGCAAATCAAAGACATCAAATCAAATGTTGAAACAATGAAATTTTTCTCATGTTGAAAATTATTTCAAATTACAGTTTATTGCTGCATTGCAACATCAGCTGTTTTACTAACCCACCTGTTTGGGAAGTGAGGAGACAAATTGCTTTCGTTGTTTTACTTCCTATTCTTGCTTTAGCTGCAGACTTTAGTTTCAAAATATGCCAAATCTTAACAACTGGTCTTACCTGCAAAAAATGGAGCATATGTTGCTCCAGAATCCATAAATATTGTTAAGCACTAACAGTGTTTTTGTTAGTGCTAGAAATCACCTATGCTCATCACATGTACTTCATCTACAGATGTCATACAGCTTCATACCTTGTTAAAGAGTCCCTGTATCTCCACCATAGCTTTATTTAGCTCCTTCTCTGCATGTTTGGCTCTCTCCAGAGCATTGTCAGCTACTGCTACAGCGCCGTTGCAGTTCAGGCCTCCACAGTGACGGTTCCCTTCATCGTCACGGCAACCTGCTCCCCCACATGGGCTCTCTCCACAGGGAGCATCACCAGGGGTACCACAGACCTGTTGGTACAAGTGTACATATATAATCACAATGATTAGGTTTATGTGTAGAAGTTAAGAGCCAAACTAAAAGGCAGCAAAAACATATTAAATGCAGATTCTTAAAATATATGGAAAAAGGATAAACTGTAAGTTTTATGTATGATAATCCAGTCTCTCTTCACTTGAGAGAAAAAAGAAAAACATAAAAAGACCTCAAGACCCATTTAGCTTTCTTTGTGCAGTTCATTAAATAAATTTTCTCAGGCTAAGAATTTCTACAAAGAACAAATAAGGAAAACAGACCTTCTCATTGAGCTTCTTCATGTCCAGACCTTGTGCTTTGGCACTGAGGTCTCCTAGTGCACGTTTGTTCGCAGCGTTTTTACGGTTGAAGTCGTCCTTCTTTGCAGTGATGAGGCGCTCGGTACGGCGGCGCGTGTCTGCACACTGGCTGACTGTGCTGGGCTTTGTGGTGGTAGATTCATTAGCACGTCGTTCTGCATCACGAGACCCGTTGTAGGAGCTGCGGATGCTGTCATACGCCCCTAGAGGAAACCATTTGTAGACGTCAAACTTCAAATTCAACAACATGATGCTGGAATATGTCTGTGAATGCTCTGGATTGTGGAGTTGAATACAGTATGAAAAAGGGGGAAATAAGAGTAAAGGATATTAACCTCCCCCTTCGTCTCACCAAGGAAGTTGGAGTTTTTGAGGATATCCAGTTGGCAGTGTAGCTGCTCTGAAGTGAGGTTTAGCTCTTTAGCCTCTCTCTCCAGAGAACTCAGTTCCTTGCTTGCTTCAGAGTTGCTGTCCTGGACTATTGTCAAATCTCCTTCCAGACGGTTTAATGTATCAGTTGTCTCACCAATCTGTGCTCTATGGGACAGGACAACTATGTTGGAAGAGGTAAACATCCCCCTCAGATAGCAGATTTAACAGTAAAAGACATTTTTAGAAAGATAAAATACTGCAGATGTAAATAATTTTAAAATGTAAATATTGAAAAAAGTATTGAAATTCAGTGTAATCCAACAACTATACCTAAGATCTTCAATAAGTTCCATTAAGGTGGAGACAGCAGCAGCAGTGGCGTTGCGTGCATTGACAATGGCCTGAGCTTTAGCCAGTTTCTCCTCTAGGTCTTTGAAGAATTTCTCATAGGGCCCAGTGAGCCCAGTGGTCTGAAGCTCATGAGCACGCTCTGCAAGGGCCTTGGTGCGCACCGCCAAGTCCTGGAGAGAAAATTATGAAAGGAAACCTCTTACTTGACTCCTACTTCTTCAGTTATTTTGGAATTGGCTGACAGAGAAGAGACTCCTTTAGCTGCTTAAAAAATGCACCTGCACAATGCGGTCCCAGTCCCCAAAGCACTGGTGGCATGGCTGGCAGTTGGGGAACTGGCCAGAGAAGCCTCTAGCACACTGGTCACAACGAACACCAGACACCCCCTGCTGGCAAACACAATGGCCAGTCACCCGGTTGCACTGAGAGGTCTCTATCCCACGCCAGTCACAGTCACAAGCTGGTGGTGTAGTAGAAAAGAAGACAATGAATATGGAAGAAAGAGAATTAGTTTGCCTTAAAAATGATAAGTCTTATTTTCAGTATCTTTTGGTGTGTGTGTATAAAAAAGCCTTTCATCTTAAGTCTTTATTTGGCCCTTTAACAAAATACAAAAAAATAAATTTGCAAAAATAATTTTTGTATATTTGCCATTGATAACCGTGTGGTCAGTGCAAACGGTATCAACCAGGGGGGCAGAAGACAGGTATCAAATTGTGTACAGCAGGGCTTTGAGCAAAATCTACCAAAAAGGTCACAGAAATTGTGTGTATCAAATATTATACATACGGCAATAAATGTAATGTTTTTTCAGCTAGTTAAGCTGAAGTTAACTTTCTTAATCACTGTATTCTTAACTAGACCAGTTAATGTAATTTCCAACATCCATTTTGTGTTTCCTGTAGCGTTATTGAACACCACTCACTGCTTACAGGCTATCATTGTTGAAACAGCTCTTTCTGATGACCCACAATCATGACATTCTCTATGGAATACGTGTTAAATAGTGTAGGGAGCACTGAATTAGTGAAGATGTAGTTTGGAGTTTGCCATGGCGTCTGTGAATATTTAATTGCTATATTAATAGCAACCTCCCAAATTATCACAAGTCAACTGGCAGACGATGAACATAGCTGGCCCGCTTTGCCAAACTGTGAATTCATTCATTCATTCATTCATTCATTCATTCATTCATTCATTCATTCATTCATTCGTTCATTCATTCATTCATTCATTCATTCATTCATTCATTCATTCATTCATTCGTTCATTCGTTCATTCATTCATTACGGCTTAGTCCATTAAGCTGGTAAGCTGGAGCCTATCCCAGCATTAAACAGGTGACAGGCAGGGTACACTCTGGACAAGTCGTCAGTCCATCGCAGAGCCAGTTGTGGAAGTGAAGTATTTAATTTTTTTTATATTTAGAGGTGCTTGTTGAAAAGTTTGCACATGTTTCTAACCTCTGCACAGAGTCCTGGGGTCTCCCCAGTAGTTCTCCTGACAGTCTGTGCAGGTCTTTCCTCCAAAGCCATCTCGACACTGACACTGGCCGGTGAACTGCATGACGGGAGGTAAAAAAAAAAGAAATTCAATGTGTCAGTTGTGTATTGTGAAGTCTTGGCAAGAAATTCCAGACCTTTGTTAATTAAAAACAGCTACTAAATATAAAAACACTGAGATACATGAAACTGCATTATGGAGAAGTGGTCACAATCTTGATTGTTGTGGTGTTCTTTCTTGGTCTCTGAGTCTTGTGCAGGACGGAACAGATTCCAGGAAGCCCAGGGCGGAGTTTGATCAGCTCCTGACACACCTGTTCCTCATTAACCCACATCAAGGCTTCCTTCCTGTAGGAGCAACCAAACCTCGCCAGATTATCTGACTTCAGTTGTGGTACTTCAGCCAGTTCCTGTGCCTTGTCTATGATATACATTCCTTTTGTGTGTATTATGGTTTCGAGCTGTTGATATTCTAAGAATCTGTTGCTGTTAATCCCATATTGTGATAAGAGTGTATTAAAAGATAAAATGTTTCTATTATGGATAATATGTTCAAAGTATTTAATTCCTTTGCTAATCCATTGGTTAAAATTTAACATTTTTGTTTAGTAGAATATCAGGATTGTTCCAGATGGGTGTGAGTTTACATGGTATTATTGGGGAGTTGGTTTTTTAAAGAAATTCCCACCAGGCTGTCAGAGAAGTGCTGATGTTGACACTTTTAAAGCACTTTAGCTTTTTTATACTTAAGCTGAAAAAAGGAAGATTAGAAATTCCCAAATTATCACAAACTGTTCTATATCTATCCACAGGTCATCTAGTGGACTAGATTTAAGCCATTTTAAGACAAATTGCAACCTATTAGCTAGGGAAGTAATGTTGAAAGTTGGGCAGATCTAATCCTCCCCTATCTTTAGGCTTCTGTAAAACTGATCCGGGGTGGTTTATTTTTCCAGAGAAATTGGGAGATGTGTGATTCTAGCAATTTAAAGCAGGTGGAGGGGGGTTTCATAGGAATCACAGAGAAAAAGTAGTTGATTTTGGGTAGAACCATCATTTTTATAGTGGCAACTCTCCCCATAAATGAAATGGGTAGAGATTTCCAGCGAGCAAGATCATCTTCTATAGTCTTAAGAAGGTGAATGTGATTAAGCTTTGTTAGTTCTGAGAGCCTGGAGGGAATATTTACACCCAGTTAGGGATCGTGAATATTCGGGCCGTATAAGTTAGCTAAGCATAACTTCATATTTTGAATAGATAATTTTCCTATGATGAATCTCCCTTCTGGATCTTTGATTATGTTGATTTCAGTGAATGTTACTTTTCTATTTATCAGAATGGCTACCCCTCTCTGTCTGGAGTTATAACAAGCTGAGTAAACATGAGGAAAATGCGCTGTAGAGACGGCATCTACTGATGTTTTTGTCATGAATCTCCTGTAAGAACACAATGTCTGCCTGCAGATCATTTAATCTATTAAAGATTTTTAGTGTCTTCTCTCTGGTCCCAGCTCCATGCACATTCCACGTGATAAATCTAAGTATGGCCATGCTTGTGGTGAAAAGGTGAATGTTGGATCCTTCCTGCTGATATATATGTGTGTATTTTTAAGCGTATGAATATGTATCCGTAGTGTTGTGTGGCTGTGTTGAACGTTATTAAATGTGCTTGAGTTAATAAATGTGAGTGTTGGGTTATATATGCAGGTATTACTAAAGGTACTGTGTAGCTTAGTATCATAGTGTTATAAGGTTTTGTGAGGTGGCAGCTGTTAAAAAAACAAAAAAAAGTGTGCAAAGAGAAAGAAAGTAGAAAAAAAATAAATAAAATATTAGGCATAAGTGGATGAAAAAAGAAAATCCATAAACCCATAAACAAAAATAAACCTATTTTTGTGAACATTAGAGACTGGCAGTATTATTGTCTATTGTGAACAAACATTAAACTCTGTGAGTGAAGCCCAGTGAGTCTGATTAGCATTTCTATCACCTGTGCAAAGTGTGGAGAGTGTGGATACATATCTGAGGTCAGTAGAGCCAGGGAGTGGTGTTATGGTCACGATGTAGCTGTCAATTGACATAAAGTTTTTCCACCGAGATGACAGTGCGGGCTCCTTCATCCAGGAATTTCCTCCTGATGGGGAACAGGATCTTGCGACGCTCCAGGATGTCTCTGGGAAACTGATCGCTCATGCTAAGGTCAGTCCCAAGAAGCTGTCTGCCGCAATGCTTCACCTCTTCTTTTTCTTTGTGGAGAATTAATTTAGCTACTATCGGCCTGGGTCTGCCCTCCATTTTTTTTTTCCTATGCCGTGAACTCGATGAAAGGAGATGGCTTTTACCTTTTCCTCTGGAAGTTTCAGGTTGGTTCTGATAAAAAAATTTTACAGCTGCCTCTGCATCTTCCTCCACCTGCTCAGCGATCCCTGAAATAACTAGGTTATCTCTCATGTAAATTTAGGACTAATTCTTTCCCTTTTTAATTTTCCACTAATAGTCGGCTTACTCCTTCGTTAAGGGTTTTCACCGAGTCTCTGAGGACGTTGTTCTCCGTAGCTAGAGCTTCTACCTGCTTTTGGCTATATTCCAAACTTTCTTTTAAAGATTGAAACTCATGGTGAAGAACTCCCAGCAGAGAGAGCCTGGATAGCTTCCCGTCGATGGAGATTAAGATATCCGTCGTGTCGCTGCCGGTTGGAGAAACTGGACTGGTCGCTTCGGGGAAATCTGCCTGGCAAACTTTGCCTGGCGAACTCTTTTGGTACTGGAGCCAGTTTTGCAGACCGTCGCCGCAGCGTTGTTTGATTTTCCCATTACGATCCGCTGGAAGCTTTCTTCGATGAAATCTGTCGGGCTGGTGAGATCCTCCTCACTGCAATCCAGAGTGACCGGGTTGGTGTGGTTTGGAATATCGAACTTGTTTTTCTTTTCCTTTTTTTTTCCTCCATTAGTGTAGGGCGTTTGTTTTAGTGGCGTGCCATGTTGATCCTGCCAAGTCTTGCCGAGTCTCGCATTACAGCATTCTCCTACAACTGTTACTGTTTTTTTATTTTTTTGGCGGCATTTGTCTGTCTGTTAGCAACATAACTCAAAAAGTTATGGACAGCTTTTGTTTAAGTTTGCAGGAAATATCAGAAATGGAATGAAGGAACAAGTTATTACATTTTGTCTGGATCCAGGAATTTGTTAAGGACTATTTACTTTTAGGGGAAAGGGATAATTTTGCCATTACAGCTTCTAACTCATCAGCCAAAAAAAAATAAATAAATAAATAAATAAAATAAAATTACAATATGACATCATGTTATAATCTGACATTGTTTGAACCAGATCATGTTGATATTCTGGATCTGGTGATCCAAAAGGTTCAAAATATAGATGGTAATTAGTGGGCTATTGGGCCTTTTAGGATTGTGTTTCTGCTTTTTGCAGATGTAATTCTATTGGCTTCATCATGGGAGTGGCTAAACTGAGTTTCCACCATTGAGAGGAGCCATATGAGGTGGCTTGGGCTGGTTATGATGCATCCTGGGCACACGCCTCCTTGGTGAGGTATTTCGGGCACATCTCACCGGAAAGAGACCCTGGGAAAGACCCAGGACATGCTGGAGGAATTACACCTTGGCTGGCCTGGGAGCACTTCGGAAGATGGCAAATGTGGCCAGCAAAAAGGAAGTGTGGGCTTCCCTGCTTAGGCGGTTGCCCCTGCAACCCGACCTCAGATACGTGGCAAGAAAATGGATAGATGTATACAATATTCACCAATCAGCCGTAAAAATATGAACACTGGCCAAATACTAGGTAGATCCTCATCATAGCTCACAGAGCTCTGAGCAGTTATGGCACTAACGAAGAACAGCTGAGAGTGTCCTGAAGTGACTTGTACTCATATCCCATCAGGTTTTTATCTGTAGAGTTTAGAGGCTGTGTGAACGTCTCATCCTTTTCATGTTCTTTGAACTGAAGACTGAAGACAATAATATTCTCAATGTTACTAACTCCTGTGCTGTGTTCTTGTGATCAAGACTTTTGAAGTCTTTGTGGTTCACACTACATTAGTGATCTAAGGGAAGGTGGTCACAAATCACAAAATCAGAAAATTTCAACTCATCTGAAGGAGTTTTACTAAGCACTTCTAGCTGTGACCCTGGAAAGTTTCTTTCTTTATTAAACTACTATACAAATAGCTCCTGGTGATTCAATCTCTTAATCTCAAATGGTTGTTAAGAACTGACACTTTCTCTGCACAGCATCTTTCCCGAGAGCCATATCTAACATGACTTCATCTATAACTATAAACCCATAAACTGCATAAGATCTTTAACTTGTTAACTACATTATCTGGCAATCCATCTGATATCTACATATATATGACGCATAGGAGACGCTTCTGACTGACGTCATTTCCCGGTGAGTCCATTCTGTTGTTGCACGTTTACGGTGTAGCACGTTTACAGTGT
>JBAMHW010000015.1:26609912-26622370 GCA_037177495.1 Rhadinocentrus ornatus
ATGTATGTGTATATATATGTGTATATATATATATATATATATATGTGTGTATATGTATGTATATATATATATATATGTGTGTATATGTATGTATATATATATATATATATATAAGTGTATATATATGTATATATATATATGTGTATATATATGTGTATATATATATGTGTGTGTATATAGGCAAACGAGCCGTGTTTGCCTATGTGTGAAGTTCTCATCTGTTTTAAGTGGTGCGCGCATGCTGCTGCCTGTGTGTGTGATTGCCTGGGCACGTTGCCATAGAGATCGATTTGCGTCACGTAGCTGATGAAGCGCCAACTAAGGAAAAAGACAAATGCAGCTGGAGTTGGAGATACAGGCTTTTGGCCAGTGGCGATATTTGCATTATTTTCAGCTCAGTCCAGTTTCAGTCCAAACTTGTGATGAAAAATCCTGCTCGCCAGTCAGTCGAAGGAGCCCTTCAGCAGCCGACCCCTCCTAAGCTTTTTTCAACATTTCATGGAGCTCACCAGCCGGTAACAGACAGAAATTAACAAGCTAGTTGCAGGGTTCATTGTAGCAGGCTCCCTCTGTCGAATCGCCCAGGTTTAGAAAAATACTAGATAAAATGATTATGAGACAAGTGTCCATTTCTTCCTATAGACAGCAATGTTGTTCTTGTGGTTTTAAAGCCGTTTTGTTTACAATATAGAGTAAACACTATGCAGGCAGACAGTGATGATTGTCCATGTCTACATTGTGAATTATGGCCAAGTAAAGTAATAAGTAGTGGTGTTACTTTTCAAATGCAGTAACGAGTAAAATTATTTCATTACAATTTACAGAAGTAATTAGTAATTAGTAACTAGTAACGAATTACTTTTTTAGAGTAACTGCCCCAACACTGAAATTAGTACAGGTTTTCATGGACCATACCTCATTACATGAAGATGTTACAGAGTTGTTGGGATCACAGTTGCATGGTTCACAGCCCCGTCCACTGGCCAGGTTCCAGTGGTTGGGGGCACAGTGGTCACAGGTCAGACCTACAACATTTGGTAGACACTGGCACTGGCCTGTCGCACGCTGGCACACGCAGTCATCACGCTCCATGCACTGACTGCGGTCAGTGCCCAGGAAGTTACATGTACACTCTGAAACAGGAAACATAACAATGTAATGCTTTTCCAATATGGGACTTTTATTTTAGCAGACCTTATTTAGCGAACATCTTCCTCACTTCTGCAGTTGCGTCTGGAAGCGTCCCCAAAATAGCCACTCTTGCAGATACCACAGCTCGGGTCCTCAGTGTTGTAAAGGCATTTCCTGCACTCTCCAGTCTGCCTGTTGCATGCATCCATGTCAGACATGTCGATGTTGTTGTTGCACTGGCAAGGCTGGCAGCGCCCTCCTGGCTGGGAGGGGTTGCCGTAGTAACCTGGGGCACAATCTTCACACCGGGCACCTGGGATGGAAAAAACAGATAAAAGTAAAACTTGTGTGCAAATCAGAGTGGGGAAAAAGAGATATGATCATGGCACAAAACAACTTTCATTAAAATAATTTTGCCATGAGAATGTGAAGCTCAATGGACGGGTCCCGACCAAAAAGTTGGTCATGGACCAGTTTTTATTGGGTTGTGGGCCTGAGCAGGACCTTAGGTTAAAGTGAGTGCTCCTTTTTTTTTTCTAAGTACACTACTTTTCAGTCTTTACTGAAAAGGTAATCAGACGAAAACTTGTCAAAGTGGGTACTCAGCTAAAGCTTTATTTGTTTATTTGGAAATTCTTCTCAGTTGCATTTTTTTATTTCATGTTTGTGCATGTAAGCACTGTTATTTCAGTACAATCTAAGGATTAAATCTTTTCATTAAATAGATTTGAGAAATTGAAAATTTTTCTTTATTTGGGTTGCAGCTTGTCATGAAGGGGTGATGGTGGGTCTCAATTCCAGACCAGTTGAGAACCACTGCTATAAAGGATTGTGTGGGAAAGCAGTAATCTGGCAATAGAAAGACATATTTTTTCTTATTAAGAAAATAACAAGATTTGATACAACTTGATTTAACATCTTTAGACTGAGACCAGAAATGCTCTGAGGTTACATCTGACAATTGACTTAACTCACATCTACAGAGCAAGGACATGATTTTGTTAACATAGTATGTTACTTGAATCAGTTTTGTTACTAATCATCACGCAGTTGAGTTTGGTTAACCAGTTTTCATTAGTCAAGTGTCTTTGTTACCACAACCTTCTCAAGATTACTGTGCTTACTGACTAACTCCAAACATTTGAACAATATCAGCCATCTGTTGTAATTCTGTGATTTCAATATGTTGTCTCAATGGGGTCCAAGAAGCTCCATAGAAAACAATGTAAACACCATGGAAACCTCCTACTTTGCACTGCAACTTTATCCCATGCTGTCCTTTGTACTCTTTTTAGCTTCATCTGTATATATGAAACCATACCTTTTCTTTTCTTATTGATTTTCTTATTGTGATTTTTATCTTTATCTTACCCTTCTTTATTTGGTATGGAGCGACTGTGTGCACACAAGGTATTCTGATTCTGACAGATACATTACAGGTAACTACATTGTCTCACCAGTGGCCCTTTTGAGTCATCATGTTAATGGACCTTTGCTTTATTTTTTAATGTGGATTCCAAAGAAATATCCGACATAATTAGGTTAAGCATTAACTGGAAAAGTATTTTATTAAATAAAGAGAGAAAGAAAATGTTGGAGTAGGTAAAGAGTTGGGCAATGTTGGCAGCATAAACACTAGAGTTCACAGATTAGATTTATATGAAAGTTTAATAGAGGAAATGAAAGAAAAAGAGGGGTACAGGGCAAGGATAAATGGAAAGGAAGGAAAATATTAATGAAAATATACTACATTTTCTTTAAACTTTTCAGGTGTATTTGTCTGTCTGATAGTACTAATGCTCTATTGCTTAATCATTGGGCCTAAATTAAAATTTTAATTTGAAAAAAAAAAGATCCGTTTAAATAGTCTACAAAGCAGCATCATTGCAAGTTTTTCATGAAGGGAAATTACTTATTGACATCTACTAGCATCATTCATTCACACTTAAGCAGTTACACATACTGTACTCCAAGCACAAATCTGACCCAGGATCAGACTCAATGAATATTTTCTCTTTCTTTGTACTTTAAGTATTTCCAGGTCAGGTCCTTGTTTTACACAGAACTTGTTCAAATTTTATTTATGATTTATAACACTGTGACTTAAGTCATACTTCTCTGGCCTTTAGTGCCATACACAACACATACAAAGAAAAGACTGAAAGGATCCGACATGCTTTGGGCTAGGTCTCACACAGAAGTGCACTGTGGCACAGCACTGTTGACACCATGCATGGGCAGGAATGGTGGAGAGAAGCACATGGCAGGTGAACATTAAAAAAAAAGGGGAGAGGAGGGGAGGGATGGGAAGGGTGTCAACCATCATTACTCACGCTTAAAAATGGTCGCCCTGGAGCGCTTAACAATCCCTGTGCCAGTAGTCAAGGAGGGAGGAAATGACACATTACCATTTACCCACAGGGAAAAATAATTCTGACCTCATCTGACTTTTGGCACATTGGGTGAATTATTAAAGATAACTTTTTGACCAAAAGTGTACATACACTCATGCCAGACTTGAATGACAAAACAAGATGTTTTCTCTTTTTTTTAACCAGTCTTTCTGACAACTTTTAGCTTTCAGTACAAAAATTGTGGTTTTTAATAAGCTGATAAATATACACACGAGCTTAAAAATGTAAATACAGCTTACTTAATCTTTGGTTGAAAATTCCATAGTAAGATGGCTTTCAGAGCGGTGTCAGCCATCAAAAAGCTTCCGGCATAAATCTAGTTGGATATTTAACAACACCTCTTTGGAAAACTGGTGAAGTTAATTTACATTTATTGATTTCCTGGAAGGTCCCTGACTTTGAGAGACTTATTTTAGGAACTTATCCATCTGCTTTATCCTGCTTTGATGTAAGTTTAGAGGTCACTGACCTGTTGGAACACTCAGCTGTGTCCACGTTTCATGATAGTTGGAGCTTATGCTGATGAATTTTTCATTCTTCTATTCAGATTAGTCGCCTGTCGAGGGGATCTGCTGGGTTCAGATTACCCTAGATTTGGGCACTGAGGGAGGGGTTGGACCGGCAACACCGGTCACTCTTCCTTGGTTTGACCCGCTCATCTCCGACAATGGCTCGGGTGCCTCTCGAGCTGAAGCTCAATTGAGGGTGAGGTTGGAGCAGCTACAACTGGTAGCCCAGGAAAAAGCCCAACAACGACAAACGCAGTTTGCCATTAGAAAGATTAAGAGATTGAGGCTGAATGGCCGTTCTTACGACACAAATCCGTGTGGAGCTTGAAGTTCAGTCCAATTCCACCCAGAGGCAGAGCTTGGATGATCCAGCTGCATCCAGGTTTACTGCTTTTTCCTCTAGTCCGTTCGATATTTTGAAATTTATTCCTTTTGTGTCGGTATTTAAGGAATCTGATGTGGACTGTTATTTCCCTGCATTTGAGCGTATCGCTTTGGCGTTACAGTGGCCCAGGGAATGCTGGGCCCTCCTCATTCAAGAGGTGCTCCCTCTTTTGGACAGTCAATAGTATTACACTGTGAAGGCCATCGTATTAAAGGCATATCAGCTGGTGCCTGAGGCCTATAGGCAAAAATTTCGATCATATAAGAAGGAGTTATCATAAACTTTTGTTGAATTAGCACGTGAAAAGAGTCATTTATTTCATTGATGGTGTTCTTCTTGTGGGGTAAATTCTCTTGAGACACTAAGGAAATTGTTGTTGCTCGTGGCTCATTTAAATGAACAGCGTGTGACTGATTTGGCATCAGCAGCTGTCTTAGCTGACGAATATGTCTTAACGCATAAAACTGTATTTCAGTTGACGATGAAACCCTTTTCTTAGGTGACAAGGATTGTGAAACCCAGACCTGTGATGGAAAAAAATTGTTTTTAATGTCACAAACCGGGACATTTAATCGCTCAATGTGTGAAATTAAAAAGAAAAACCCAGTCTCTCCTCCAAGACACCAGGAAGTTGGGTTTGTACACGGTACAGGTAAAGCAAAACAGGATGGCTGCACCCTAGTCTTGTTTTCAACCATTTGTGATGGACGGACTCGTCTCCGTCTCTGATGGCCAGTCTGAAAAAAAGACATTGAAATTACTACATGACACAGGAGCCTCTTAGTCTCTCATTTTGGTAGATACACTACCCTTTTCTAAGAAAACTTATGCAGGGTACAGTGTCATATTGAGGGGAGTTGAAATGGGTTATGCCCCTAGGCCGGTTCATTATGTTAATTTGAAAACTGATCTGGGTGTTCCCAATGGCTGTATGCACTGCTTTGCCCATTAATTGTGTCTCTGTTCTTTTAGGAAATGATATTGCGGGAGGCAGAGTGATTCCTGCCTTGGGAATCCTATAAAATCCAGTGAGGAATGACGTAACGGAAGCGTGTGTGGTAACTCGTGCTCAGGCACGTAAAGCAAAAGTAGTGGATGAGGATGAAGTCATGTTATCTGATACTTTTCTAATTTCATCCTTTTCAGAGGGATGGGATGGAACACAGTCAGGTAAAGCGGCTGGGGGTGTAGAATCCGCTGACGTAAAGCTCAGACAGCTGTACTTCTCCCATCCGACTCTCTCCTGTCAGTCTCCCGTAAACAACTGAGTGCGGCGCAGGACGAGGATCCAACACTGCAAAGATGCTTTAAGAAGGTGGTGAGTAATGATCAGCCTATCAAAGCGAACAGTGTTTTTTTTTATACAAGATGGGGTGTTGATGCAATGTTTGTGTCCGGTTAGAACTTTAGATGACTGGAATACGGAAAAACAAATAGTAGTGCCGGCTTCTTTTCGCTCTCACGTACTGCGTTTGGCCCATGATGATCATTGGTCAGGTCATATAGGAATAAATAAGACTTATGGGCGTGTCTTGAAGCATTTCTATTGGCCTGGATAAAAATCGGATGTGGTTAAGCACATCCAAAGCTGTCATGTTTGCCAAATAGTAGGCCAACCCAACCAAAAGGTTCCCAAAGCTCCCTTGCATCCGATTCCCAGTATTTCGGAACTGTTCAAAGGTTGATACTGGATTGTGTGGGGCCCTGCCTAGAACTTGGTCCGGAAACATGTTTATGTTGACAATCATGTGTACAACGACGCGTTACTCGGAAGCAATTCTGTTGCGCCGGATAACTGCTCGTTCAGTGACAAAAGCGTTGCTTAAGCTTTTTTCTACTTTCGGATTACCCCTGATAGTTCAAACGGATCAAGGTAGTAACTTTATGTCAAATGTGTTTAAACATGTTCTCAACGAGTTGAACATTCAGCATGTGACCTTGACTGCTTACCATCCAGAAAACCAGGGAGCACTGGAAAGATGGTATCAAACGGTAAAGTCTGTATTGCGCAAATACTGTTACCAGAAAGGAAACAATTGGAATAAAGGGCTCCCCTTTGTTTTATTTGCTGTGTGTGAGGCTCCTCAAGAGTCACTAGGTTTCAGCCCTGCTGAACTCATTTTTGGTTACGAGCGTCGAGGAACGTAAATCTGTAATAGCTTGAAACAAGCACGTGAATACGCATTTGCAACTTTAAAGTCATCTCAGATAAAGATGAAGCGGCGTTATGACAGAAAAGCAGTTGTTCGCACCTTCAAGAAGGAGATAAAGTGCTAGCCTTAATCCCTGTAACCGGAACGGCTTTAAAAGCACGGTTTTCAGGACCATACGTGGTTAAACAGCAGTTAAGTCCTTCAAATTATGTGATCGCCACTCCGGAACATAGACGTAAGACCAGAACCTGCCATGTCAACATGCTTAAAACAGGAAATACAAGCTTGTGCTGCGGTGTCAACAACCCCACATCACAGAAATGCAAAGCCGTGTGGAGTTGCTGTCAGTCAGTCTTGCAATAATGCTTGGTTCACTGCCGACTACATTAAATTATCTTAGTGATGATCAGAAAACGGATATCCTTTCTTTGGTATCGAGATTTCGAGTTTTGTTTAAAGACGTCCCTTCCAACATAGATGTTGGAAATAGTCGCCCCATAAAACAGCATCCTTATCGGTGTAATCTGCATAAAAGACGTTTGATGCAGCAGGAAACGAATTATTTGGTGAAAAACGGTCTTGCAAAAGCCAGTTGTAGTCTGTGGAGCTCCCCTTGTTTGGTCAAGTCCAAACCTGATGGATCTCCAGGGTTCATTACAGATTATAGCAAAGTGAATGCTGTAACTGTCACCAACGCTTATCCGCTACCCCGCCTGGAAGATTGTGTGGATACGGTTGGTTCGGCTTAATTTGTGACAAAGCTGGATTTATTGAAAGGTTATTGGCAGGTTCCTTTAACAGAACGTGCTTCAAAGATTTCGGCTTTTGTAACTCCTGATGCCTTCTTGCAATATACCGTTATGGCATTTGGGATCTGCAATGCTCCCGCAACATTCCAGAGATTAGTTAACACGTTATTTTCGGACTTATGTTTTTTACTGCCTACTTAGACGACGTGGTAATTTATTCGGATACTTGTGAAGAGCATATGTCTGCTTTAGAAACGGTATTTACTCGGTTAGCGAATGCATCACTAACACTCAATCTTGCCAATTGTAAGCTCAGCAAAGCTACAGTTACGTACTTGGGTCGGGCAAGGCATGGTGCGCCCGATCGAAGCTAAGTTAATCGCCATTAGAGTGTACCCAACTCCTGAAAGTAGAAAGGCCTTTTTTGGGGGGCATGACAGGTCACTACCGCAATTTACTCTTTAACAGTCCTACTGAGTCCAAAACAGGACTTTAAATGGACCCCAGAGTGCCAGCATGCGTTCGAGAGCGGTAAAACACTACTCTTGCATGCGCCTGTCCTAGTTGCTCCTGACATGACCAAACCGTTCAGAATGGAGATAGATGCCAGTTCTGTGGGGGCGGGCTCCTACAGACCTCCCAGGATGGAGTTGATCACCCTGTATGCTACTATTCCAAGAAGTTCAGCCGGCATCAGTTTCATTATTCAACCATAGAGAAAGAAACACTGTCGCTGTTGCTGGCCCTCCAACACTTTGACGTATACGTGGGATCCCTGCCACTGCCTACTCTGGTATACACGAACCACAACCCGTTGACATTCCTCATGCGGATGTACAATAATAACCAGAGACTTATGAGCTTGGCATTAATTGTGCAGGAATACAACTTGGAGATAAGACACAAAAAGGGTGCAGAAAACCTCTTTGCCGATGCTTTATCCCATGTGTGACATGTGAATGTTGTGGTGAAAAAAATAAATAAAAAAGGAAAAAGAGAGAAAAACACTGTATGTGTTAACGTTTTGTACTTCTACAAGTGGAAGGTCATGGTGGTGAGAAGACTGGAGGCAAGGACTTTAAGGGGGGAGGTGTTATGGCCCCTGGTCTATTCTGGCCGCTTCTCTGGGAGCCGGTGATGTAAATCAGGCTGTGCTGGAGCAGCGCAAGGATAGGCTGTGGAATCAGCACCAGGAACTCCTCCCTTCTATGCCCGGATTGGCCGCTTACACTACCCAGAGGCACACAGTTAGCCGGTTTGGGATTTCTCTGAGAGTTAATACCCTGTGTGGTTTTTTATTATAAGAGCTTTCTGTGGATTGACACACAGTTTAGATAAAAGACACTTGTGCTAGTTTTGGTTTGTGGTTTACTTTTTGTAAATACTAATAATACTAGTTGAGACACTCTCTGTATTGAGAAGCTGTTTGTGTTTAGTTGTTTATTAGTGTAAGATCCCAGAGTTAGTCTGGTTGATCCTCTTTTGGTTGAGTTTATGAGAGTTTTTCCTCAATTGGATACCTTTGGTTATAGTGATTTTTGTGTTCTTTATTTGTTTTTTTACCGGTAATGGTATAAATTTTGTTCATAGGGGGATCTTGTTGTGTTTATTATTTGTTAAATAAATATGGTGTTTATACTATTTTGTTATCGATCCGGCCTGATTTATTACTGACCCGTTGAGCCATATCTGAGGGTGGTAACAAGGCATAGAACGCACGCCTGCTTTGATAAATCTAAAAGTTTTTGTGCGCCGCATTTCCCTTTTTCCCCACCTGTAGTTTGCTTTGCTATGTGCAGTTTGAGAAATGAGGCCCTTGAACCTTTGTGGTTCCTGTGTTATTCCTGACCATCCAAACCAGGTTTTCTGAACAGTTTCAGTGCAGTGAGAAATAATGCATAATTGTTGGAACTAAATTTTTATATATTTTCATGAATATCTTCTCAGATCTTTACAAATCACCTTGACCTTTTCTATTATTCTACTATTTTACCCAGACACACCAGCAACTTCAGGCACAAGTTAAGAAATTTAAAAACTCTTAGCTTTGAAGTCTGTGTATTTACATTTTTTAACTACTATGTGTTATTTATATCATAAGTTTCATCTACTGAGGATCAATGAGCAACGACTGAAACAGCAATAACAGTACTGAAACAGAGTAAGAGTATGCCGACTTATGTTTACCTGTGTAACCCTGGTTACAGTTGCAGATAATTTGTAGGTTACGGTTGTCCTGGTAACAAGATGCAGCAAAGTGGCGTCCACTGTTGGGTCCATCTGGACAGGAGCACGGACGGCACTGTCCACCAGATGCAACACCCAGAACTGGATTACCATAATAACCGTTGGCACACCTACAGAAATGACAGAGAAGGTAATGTAACTTTTACAGTTATTGAACCATTAAGAAGTAAAGATTAAGAAATGTGTTTTTTATTCAACAGACCTGACCTAAAATTAAACATTAAATTAAATTTCTGTGTTTATCTACATATCCATTTGGCATTAGGAGTATGACTCAACCTAAACTAGGAACATGCTTGAAGGACACAGAGAGAAGAAATTGATAAACGCAGCACTTAAAACACGAGTATACAGTCATGTGCAGAAGAAAACACATCTTTTAATGATGAGGTTTGACAAAAATAATGCTGAATTAAGATTTCTTATTATAAGGACACAATAACTACATTACTGAACAAAAAGTAAGAGAAACTCTAGAAGCTGTGTATGTGAAAATCCTGAGTATACATTATTATTTAACTGTTCAGTAATGGCTGAGGTGGTGGTCCGATGAACGGAAGGTTGGCAGTTTGAATCCCACACCCCCAGTCAATCTGTAGTTGTGTCCTTGGCACACTTCACCCTCCTTGCCTTCAGTGTTGGCATCGCTGGTGTATGAATGTGTATGAATGTTCGGTGGTGATCGAAGAGGCGGTTGGCATTGATTGGCTGCCACATTTCTGTCAGTGGCTACACATGTAGCTTTCCATCACCAGGTAGGTATATGTAGAGTGAAAGAATAATGGGTTCAATATGAAGCGCTTTGGGTGCCATGAAAAGCGCTATGTAAGCGGTTTATAAATTTAATACATTATTATTAATATTATTATTATTATTGCAGAATCACATTTAGGAGCAATAGCAAGAGGTAATATTTTTCTTTTTAATAGTATCAGTCTTCCACAGTAATGGAATTTTGGCCTACCTTTCTTTACAGTGTTGCATCAGTTCATTAAGATTTCTACACATATGTTTAGGAACAGCTCTCTAAACCTATTTACAATTAGATTTAAAAAAAAAAATAAGAACAGGAAAAAATATGGAAAAAGGAAGACTGGTTTGTAGCAGATTTACGACAATAAAGATGAAGAGGTTCAGCCGCTAAGACCTACTTTGCTCATGGTTAAAAAAGGCCTTTTCTAAAAGTTAAGATCCTGTCACAGCATTTCAAGCTAAATCTTTCTCCTGCAACTTCCAAAGAAGTCATGCTTATTCAGTCTTTTTCTAATGTCAAGAACTTTATCATTTATCATGCTAATTGACGCCTGCAGAGATGTAGCTCTTGGGCTTCTTGCAGTTTCTCTGATTAGAAGTGTTGTAAGAATATTCTGTTTTATTCCACATTTCTTGACTTTATATGCCCAGATGTCTTTGAGAGCATACAGCTCCTTTAAAAACAACTATTATTAAAACATCACCTTTCACACTTGTCTCCTCCAGTGTTGTCCCTGCAGTTGATGCAGGCTCCGGTCCTCTGGTCGCAGTGGTCTGCATGTCCATTACACTGGCAGGGACGGCACCTGGGGAAGCCCCAGTGACCCCCCTGACATCCGTCGCACCGCTGACCAAACGCTCCAGGACGGCACTGGCATTGACCAGTAAACTTGTCACAAAGTCGAGTCACTGATCCTTCTAAGCTGCAACCGCAGGCTGGACAGAGGGAGGGCAAAGATGAGCAGCGAAGCGTGAAGAGGATAAAGGGAGGACATGAAAAAAGTTAATGGTTGAAAGAGAAAGGAGTCTTATTTAATTTGTTTTTGGAAATGTGGACTAAAAGACAGTAGAGGGCGCCACATGTGCTGTTGTGAAATAACTGTGCTAGCTCCTAAAGTGAGTGACATTTTAGCAAAGCTGGTAAGTTAATAATTTATTGGTGTACTTCAAGAAATGAAAAGGATGGAGCAACTCTGAGGGAAGATGAGTTTCTCACATATACAGCCTGAGGGTCCAAAATGGTAAGTTCCTGGTCCACACTGGTCACAGCGCCGGCCAATCACGTTGGCCCTGCAGTTACAGTGGCCCCCACGGACATCACATATGGAGGTGATGGACCCCTGAGGGTCACAGTTACAAGCTGGAGGACAGAGAGAATAAAGTCAGAAAGTCAGTGAACCCTCATAGATGAACACTGTTAATGATCATTATTAGTTAGGAAGAACCATTTAAAACTGATAGCTGAAAATATATGTCTGTTGTGTTATATATATCAATCTAAATGACTGAAGTCACCCATATGGAGCATTTTATAAACATGCTAATAATCAGTCAAGTAATTTAATTTAATTTAAGTCATTTTAACAACAATCAGCAATCTGGGAGGATTCACTGCTGGGGCTGTCTTCCACTGAAAACATGAAGGCACAGAGGAGGAAGGCAGGTTTTTCTCCAGAAATGTGTTGTTTTTGGCAAAGATAAAGAAAACTATCTAATTACAAAGTAACTCACAGCAGACTGGGACTGATTTCCCAGTGGATCCCAAAAATCTATATACTATATACAAACACCAGCTTGCATTCTCTTCTGCAAGGCTTCTTGTTGGCAAAAAGTGAAACAAATCATTTCATCTGGCTACAATTTATTACAAACTGGTTGAGAAAAGAAGAGTAAATAATTTTTCAAACTACCGCAACTATTTATTGATTATATTTAAAAGCAGAACCAGATCTGTTATGTAAATGTTACCATAAATTACTGCTCTGTTGTTTGGTCAAATCCCGATGAGCGTTTTTGTTTTACCTGAACATTTATTCTCAGACTAGAAAAAGCTGTTATTAGCATAACAGCAAGTGTGAATGCTTTCATGCTGAAAGGTAGAACTGAAATGCCCTAAA
>JBAMHW010000015.1:26625214-26648219 GCA_037177495.1 Rhadinocentrus ornatus
GCTGGAGCCTATCCCAGCAGTGTTTCAGGTGAAAGGCAGGGTACACCCTGGACAGGTCACCAGTCCATCGCAGTCTTAAGGAAACATTATTCTAATTCATATTTTATCTATTTACTATTACTACTAATTCATGTCTAGCAAATACTCAAAACAGGGATATGGTGAAAATTAGATCAGGGTTCTAAGGTTGAATGAACAAAACTACTCAAGACTTGATTTACTTTATGACTAATGACTAAAGCTACAGCACCACTCACTGGTTGTCGAGCGCTCCTCCAATATCACACTCGCAGCCTCTGCAGCCGCTCAGGTCGTGGCTCAGTCCCCAGTGTTCTGGCTAGGATAATGGGACAGACAGAGAGCAGGGTGACTGACAGAGAAACACAGTCGCAAAACAGTTAAATTACTTTCCATCACAGAGAACACTACTACTTAGAGCAGTTAACGTTGACTGAGAGCAACAACAAGGTAATAAATTAACTGTTCCTCCACAGTGAAACAGTAAAACCTTACTTTGCACCAGTAATATAACCTCTATAGATTCCCCCACAGTTACAGTAAGGTGCTTTCCCTCTTCAGTATAATCTTTAATTAATACTTTTTCAACTGTTAACATAATTGTTTTTTAAAATGAGGCTTCACAGGGCTCATCAACAGATTCCACTTTCGGACCAGGTCCAGACATGACCATTTTAGGTCTGCTGTAACCCACACCAACCGGACAAGACTCAAGTCCCTGGGCTAAATTTAAACTCATGACCCATGCAGGAGCTTGCATTCCTGCCCATACTATTCCTGGCTGAGTAGGTTTGGGACAAGAGGATGAATTATAACAGGAAATTCATCACCAGCTAACAGCTTGCGCTTCTAGGTGGAGAGGGTGACAGACAAACAGGCCAAAGAGGCCAGCAAGAAAGAAAAGAGAAATATTCAGCTTAATTTAGTGGTTAAATTGACATAAAATATTTACACTGAGACAAGTGAAAAGCATAAAACATTTCTTGTTTAACTCAACTATAACCACTTGATTGTCATATAAAATTTTACAATCACTTTAATGTTACCACAATAACTGTCTATGCTCCGTTTATCTTGCTTCTTCCACTTTTCAGGACTCACTACTGTTGATTTGGCCACAAATGTTAGATAATTGAAGAATTGAATGGCAAGAAGAACTAATTCACGTTGTCTTGCATACAGTTCACCAGAGTCTTCAATTTTCTACCTCTATTTGTGACTCTTTACCCTCGTACTGAAATCTAATCATCAAACTGTTAAGATTAACAATTAAATGCTCACAATTAGTGTCACAATTAATCTAAATGTTCAGACATAGACATTGCAAACTTTATGATATAGTTTACAGATTTTCAAACATGGTCAGATGTTACACAGTTTAATATCTATGGATCCCAATTACCTTCATATCATGTAAACATTGCCCTACAGAAAACAACATAGAGGATTCCATCTCACAACCAGGGATTTTGACACTACGAATTGTAGACCAACATTCCTGTTGTTTCCTGGTGGGACTTGCCAATCAAATGGCTATTTAAATGTACTTAAAGAGAAAGACACTTAAGTTTAAAAATATATCAACTGTGTTATCCATGGGAAAGAAGTCCAGCAAAAAAAAAGAAAACATATATGAAACAATTTTTTTCATTAAACATCATCACTCGTAGGTTATTTTTTAAGAGCAAGGGATGCTCTTAAACAGCAGAGAAGCAGAGCAAAAGAAAGATGATGTACAGTAAATTTAATTTGCTGTTAGAGCCAGGTTTAAAATAATCTATTTGTGACATCTTACCAGACACTGGTCACAGCTGCGTCCTGTGACAAGACGCTTGCAGAAGCAGTCTCCACTGACCGGGTCACACTGGGAGCTACCTGACACGGTTCCTCTGTTGTCACACTGGCATGCTTGAGGGTGAAGTGGAAAAATAGAACATGAATAATCATTTCACAATCACAGCTACATTTACATTGGTGAAATTGTTTACTAACACTTCTCAATGCTGTATTCTCTCCCTGTTCAGTCACCAAATCCAAATAAAAACAATTAAGTAGTGATGACTATTGTTGTCTGGTTGGTGCACCTGAAGGATTTTGAAAAAAAAATCTATTTGCGGTTGAACAAACACATTTTTAATCCTTTAAATTCCAGCTTCCATTTAGTGTTCATGCAGAAACATATAACATGAGATGAAGAATCAATACATTAAATGACATCAAAACATGAACTGCTCTGTATTTTAACACAAGGACGTAAAGTTAGTTATGAACGACTTTACTTATCTACTGCAAGATGCAGCCTGTAACCAACACATTGAAGGTTACATTTCCTCCAGAACAGGTTTATACTTTGTACTGGTAGTAAAAACTAAACAATCTGATGTTACTTATTTACACACTAACATGTTATTTCTCCTTACATGATTTGTGTATTGCACACAGTGGACTTTCACCTTGATACTACACACAGACTCAAGCATGCACACACTGGTAAGCACACTCCAACTACTGTGCAGAAAAAGCATGTTGGAAAATATTTCACTCATTCACCTGAAAAGCTGACAAAAATCATAGTTTTTTAACTCTCCAAGGAAGGTGAAGATGTAAACACTCATGTTATGCTGAGAACTTCACGTCATAGAGAACAGTTCTACCTTTCTGAACAAGCTGAATCTACTGTTATTCTAGTAATTTCTGAGTCATATTACAGCTTAAAAAGTATTCAATATTCCTTGTAGGTTTTATTAACATCAATACGTTATCTGAGATCTGAACTTTAAGAATATTTACAGCATCTCCACTCAGTAAAATCATCTTCATTTCAGAAGCTGGGATGTTATCTGTCCTCTGTTTTTTTGTCTCAGCGTTTCAGTAATTTAAGGGAAATGAGATGTGATTTCACAGCTGAGTGTAGCAGTCACATGATATTCAAAGGACTGTTACACAAGAAAGATAATGGTTTTGTAAAACTGTGGACGCTGCAGATGTGAGACCTGGAAAAGGTGTGCTTCTTGGTGATTTGCCACTAATTTCATAATAATCAATCATCCCGATTAGGAAATTAGGCTCTGCATTTTACCCATCTCTAAATATACAAGAGCAGTGGACAGCCATGTTTCTGCGCCTGATGAGCAGTTAGGGGGTTAAGGGTTAGCTCCCACTGTAGTTGACCTTGCACACCGGGGACTAACCTCAGCATTTTAAATTGTGATTTCAATTTAAAAACTATTAACGATCAGACAGTCTGGCAGGATCACATGGCTCAGGACTTGTTTAAATTAAGAGAGCGTACTCACGTTGGCAGCCCTGAGGATTGTCTGCACTCAGGCCAAAGAAGCCAGTTTTGCACTTGTCACAGCGAGGGCCCTCAATGTTAGCCTTGCAGCGGCACTGACCTGCCACCATGCCGAGTGAAGGGTCGCTATGGCTGTCACAGATCCCCCCATTCTGGGAACCACCCGGGTCACAATCACAAGCTGTAAGGCAGACACTTATCAGGTAAGTTTGGTAAAAACGGATAAAAAATGTTTTGTTTTTTTTTGCTTAACCAGGATTAGACTGAGATAGTTCTTTCTGGCTTTAATAAGCATGTGTTAAAGGGTCATGTGAGTGCCAAGATACAAGGCCACCAAGATGTGATCTGACAAGAACATCCATTCTGTACTGCGCGTGTCTTGAGCTCACATATGAATGACTTACTTCTGACAGGATTAAGTGAATCATTCCTAATCCGAATCAATTTTACCTTTATCATAAATCTCTGGAATTTGATTAAGTCTGACATGGAAACGTGGAGCCAAAAGAGGAGATATGCATACTATTTTTTTTTTTTTAATTTCCTTTGGAGCATTGACTATGGAATGTGATTTAAAACAGGCACAACTGTTAAGTTTTGAATCAGATGGCGACCATCTGCTGGTTGTCTAAAAATCTGAACATGTCCCAAAGAAATTCTAAAAGGCTGATAGCAATCATGAATTTAGGGAAAAATCCAAATCGTGTAATCAAGCAGAATTTTACTTTGATTAATGTAAAGGACATGTTACTATTTCTCTTTGTGCTTAGCAAATCAAACAGGTAAAACAATATATGTAGGCTAAGTTTCTACAAACATACTCACCAATGCAAACTTGTGGGTCCCTTATGTCCCTTGTAGAGTCTTTGTAGTAGAATGGTTTACACATCTCACAGTTTTGTCCCATTGTGTTGTGCTCACAGTCATCACACACTCCTCCACTGATGTTTCCCGTGGCCAAATACACCGCCATGTCAAAGTGACACTCATTTGAGTGGCTATTACAGTTACACTCTGCAAAAGAAGACATTAATATCAGGCGAACCAGTCATACTGTAGCTCATAGTGTTATTCTGTTTCTCCAAGTGTTAAAAAGAGAGGAAGTAACCCTAGTCATTCATATGTAAACATTAAATGCAAGTTATTTATTGGAAAAGTAAACTGGACTCACTTTTGCAGGCATTTGTGCTGCGTCCTTTAGCTGGCCTCCAAGGTTGGTCATTGTAGAAGTCATCACACTGCTCACAGTTCAAACCCTTGGTGTTATGGTTACATACACACCTGCCATGAACCTTAAAATGGTTAAGAAGGATGAGAGAGGACATTCATATAAACTGCATGGTATAAGAACTTCTTAAAATAGGGAGTAAACTACTGGAGAGAAATGAGTCAGAAACTCTGTATTGTGTTCTGGATTTCTTCATCACTCACCATTCCTTCTATGTCATCCCTGATTCCCTCAATGGGGGCGCACTCTGAGGCATGACCATAGCAAAAGCAGTTTCCACGTACAACAAGTTCATATATGGCATAATAATATTTCTCTTTTATTTCAGCTCGGGGATCCAGCAGGTTGTCTCCCAGTGTGTGAAGTTTGGTGAAGTTCATTCTCAAGTTTGTGATCTTAAGCTGGTCTGATGGGAAGAAAATATGGAGAATGAGCAGGAGGTCGATATACACACTCAAAAACAGGGTTGTTTCACATGAACACTTTAAAGGTCAAAGTTGCATCAAGACTGGTGCTAAACTAATATGTTAAAAATAAATAATGTACATGAAAGAATGCTATAAACTCAGGCCACCCCTGTTCCTACGAGGGAAGTCAGTTTGTGGAGCATGACGAAATTGGGTGTATGGCAACGCATCAGGTTCAGACAACAGTCAATGATCTGGGACAACGCAGATCAATAACACTATTGATTACAGTGCTCTTAATAAAATAACAATCAAAAATCTCTACCCTCTGCCTCTCATCTCCTCCGCTTTTGAGCTACTCCAACAGGCTTCTGTTTTCACCAAGCTTGACCTACTCGCCTATCATCTCGTGTGGATTCGAGAGGGAGATGAGTGGAAGACAGGATTCAACACTCCACAGGGACACTATGAATATCGGGTGATGCCTTTTGGATTAAGCAATGCCCCTGCCGTGTTTCAGTCCTTTATCAATGATGTTTTACGTGACTATCTAAATGACTTTGTTTTTGTTTATCTGGATGATGTCCTGATCTTCTCCAGTGATTTGGAAACTCACAAACGCCATATCTGTCAGGTTTTGACCTGTCTTCTGGAACATGAACTTTATGTCAAAGCGGAAAAGTGTGATTTTCATGCCTCCTCTGTTGCCTTTTTAGGATACATCATAGCGGACAATCAGGTTATGATGTATCCAGAAAAGGTTAGAGCTGTAAAAGACTGGCCTACACCCACCAACCGCAAAAGACTGCAGAAATTTCTGGGGTTTGCTATTTTCTATTGGAAATTTATCAGAGGCTTCAGTATGGTTAATACCCCCCCCCGCATGCTCTAACCTGCAAGACTGTTTTTCAGAGGAACCCTAATGCTGAGAAGGCATTCAGGAAACTCAAGGAGCTTTTTACCACAGCGCCTGTGTTCGTCCATGCCAGATCCTGCTCTGCAGTTCGTGGTGGAAGTGGATGCTTCCAACGGAGGTGTCGGCGCCTTCCTCTCCCACAAATTGACGCCTGTGGAGCAGAACTACGACGTGGGCAACAAAGAGCTACTGGCCGTTAAGGTCGCGCTGGAGGAGTGGAGACATTGGTTGGAGGGGACGGAGCCGCCTTTCGTGGTGTGGACAGACCACAAGAACGTTGACTATCTCAGGTCTGCTAAGCGTATGAATTCTAGCCAGGCGAGGTGGTCTCTTTTCTTCAGCAGGTTTCGGTTTTCTCTCTCGTACAGGCCAGGTTCTCAGAACACCAAACCTGATGCCTTGTCTCGCATGTACGAGCCGGAACCAGCTGCCAAAGAACCTGAAACCATCCTACCGCCTGACTGTGTGGTAGGAGTGGTGATTTGGTTGATAGAAAAGGACGTGCAGCAAGCGAGCCAGGCAGCACCAGCTGAGGATGTCCTCGCAACCGGTTGTCTATACCGGAGGCGTTACGCTCACGGGTTATCCACTGGGCTCATACTTCTTTGCTGACATGTCATCCAGGGGCCAAACGTGCCAGGTTTCTCATAGAGCAGCGATTCTGGTGGCCTTCACTGGGAAAGGATGTGGCGGATTATGTCTCTGCATGCTCAGTCTGTGCTAGGGAGAAGACGTAGAGGCAGGTCCGGATGGGCCTTCTCCAGCCACTACCGGTGCCACGTCGACCTTGGTCACACATCTCGCTGGACTTCGTCATGGGCCTGCCTTCGTCTAAAGGTAACACTACGGTCAAGTGCTTTTCTAAGATGGTTAATTTCATTCCCCTTCCTAAATTGCCCTCTGCTAAAGAGACTGCCCAGATCATGGTTTCTCAAGTTTTCCGTCTTCATGGTTTAGCCTCCTTGGTGCCACCGTCAGCCTGTCATCCGGATATCACCCCGAGTCTAACGGCCAGACCGAGCGGATGAACCAGGAACTAGAAACGTGTCTGAGAGGATTGGTGTCACAGAATCAGACATCATGGAGTGACTATCTGACATGGATTGAGTATGCGCATAATGCGCTTCCCTCTGCAACCACAGGCTTTTCCCCTTTTCATGTTGTCCATGGTTATCAGCCGCCTCTGTTTCCGACCAGTGAGGGTGAGGTGACGCATCCATCAGCTCATGGCATGGTTCGATACAGGAAGGTCTGGGCGGCTGCCAGACGGATGCTTCTTTGCTCCCAGTCTACGATGAAAGCTGTCGCTGATCGACATCGCCGTCCCGCTCCTGCTTACATGCCCGGACAGAAAGTGTGGCTTTCCACCAAGGACCTGCCTCTGTGCGTCCACTCGCACAAGTTGGCGCCCAGGTACGTGGGATCTTATTCGGTTGGCATGGTCATTAACCCGGTATCAGTTCGGCTGCGACTTCCCAGGTCCCTTCGTGTCCACCCCACGTTTCACGTCAGCAGACTCAAGCCTGTCACAGTCAGTCCTTTGGTCCCACCCTCCGTGCCCCCTCCGCCGCCTGTGGTGGTGGTTGGCGGGCCGGTCTATGCTTTTCGTCGGCTCCTGGCGGTGCAGAAGCGGGGCCGGGGCCGGGGCCGGGTCCGGGGCCATCAGTTTCTGGTGGATTGGGAGGGGTATAGTCCTGAGGAGCGCTCTTGGGTTCCTGCCCGCTTCATGTTGGACAGGACTGTTTGTGACTTGTTTCTGACTTTTATGATCGCCATACGGCTCTGGTGCCGGTCCTGGAGGAGGGGGTACTGTTGTGTCTCGTCATGTTTGTTAAGTTTGCTGTTGTCTAGTTTTTTCCGGTTTTGGTTTGTGATTTATTTTGTTTAAACACTCCTCTCATTTCAGGTGTATTGTCCTTCCCACTTTTGTGTCTGTCCCGCCCTGATTGACATCACATGAGATTAATTTCCTCCTGTCTGTATAAAGTCTGTGTGTTTTCCTGAGCCCGTTACCAAATCATAATTTTTGTGTTCGTGAGAGATTCCTGCTAGACTCCCGGATTGAAAACCAAGCATGTCATTGAATAAACTGATACCTATAACTGGTCCCCTGCCCGAGCTGCCCATAACAGGGTGTGTGTTTCGTGACTGTGATACGTGCTCCAGGATTGCTGCTGATTGCTCGCCCTGGTCTTGGGCCCCCTGGTCTGCTTCTAGCCTTCGCAGAGGTGAAGCTGCATTTGAATGATCACATTCATCTTTGAAAATTCTTTCCAATTAAAGAAGACCAGATTAACTGATATGTTTGCATGTTATTTAATATGATTGGATGCTCAATTGGATTAAAAGTGCTCCTTATAAACAGCTATACTCAGAACTACTCATGATTGGGTTTTTTTGCGTGTGTGTGTGTGCGTGTGTGCATGTGTGTGTGTGTGCGTAGGTGTGTGTGTGTGTATGTGTTTCTGGTGCTTTGGTTTTGACATGTTCTTTTGCTTTTTTCAGCTTGTTAATCTCTTATAGGTGCTCGTGATGATTGCCGGCTTTGTTTTCCTATGAATGCCGTAGTAGTATATTCTCTGTTGTGCTTCTGTACGGGTGTAGTAGTTGTCTGGTGTTTCGGGTTCAACTAGAGGGCCATAGTTTTCTATCTGGTGTAACTTTATCTCCTCTATTTTCTCCACACTCCTTTTTCATTTCTGTTTACTCTTTATCACTTTTTTTCTGTCCCCTGCAGTCAGATCCAGCGATATTATGTTATTCAGTAATAAACAATTATTCTAAATAAATAAATAGAAGAAGAATAAAAAAAATCTATTTATCAAAATGAGCTTTATACCCATAAAGCTTCCCCTGGAAAAGCACATTTGTTCTGCACAACACAGCAGCCAGACCATCATTCTGCTGCAACAATACTGGACAGGACAAAAATATATTATGTTCAGATACTATTTATGTTTAGTTAAAAAAATTTTTTGTCAGAATTATCTCTAGATATTGAAAAAATTCTCTCACAGAGCAGAAACTTTCCCACCAGGTCCAGCTACTGCAAATAGTAAAATTGTTAACATGTTTAAGGTATGCAAGTTTCCATCGTCCCTGTTTATCTGACAATTCAGTTTCTTCATCTATTCATCTCTTTTTCCTCTTTAAACTCACAAGACAAAAAAAAGAAAATATAAAAACCAATCAAAATGTCACTGTGGTTTTTAGATGTATGACCATCTCCAAACATGATGGACAGAAATGGATTGAGGATTTAAGATTTTAAGATTTTCCATATTCTGACATATTAAAACACATTTGGAGAGGGTAAAGAAGAAAGATAGTTTCCTTCTGGAGAAAGTCACACATAAAACTAGTATGCATGCACCATGTGTATGTCACCACACAATTTTAGAATAATACAAGCCCTTTTCTTCATAGATATGCAATTATTGGAACTATTCTGCTTCTACAGGGCTAATTAATGTTTCCTACAAACATGCACATACAGAGTCAGTGCATATGAACGGTACATTATCTGACTGTAGAAATACCTGTTCTGCTTAGAAGAATTTTAATGTAATTATTGTATATTATATATAGTAAATAAGGCAGAAAACTATTAGGTAAATTTTACATTTTCCTAACCAGCATAATCAGCATGAGGATTACAATTATGATTATTAGGGAACCGTTGGCAAATGTTCTGTATTTATATAGCACTTTACTGTACCTGGAATGATACCCAAAGTGCTTTACATCATACATCACATTCACCCATTCACACACTGATGGCGGAAGCTGCCATGTAAGGCTCTAACCATGACCCATTAGGAGCAATTTTGGGTTCGGTGTCTTGCTCAGGGATACCTCGACTTGAGCTCGACAGGCCAAGGATAGAACCGGCAACCCTCTGGCTACAAGACGACCACTCTACCCACTGAGCCTTGCCAATACAATCTCTTCCTGACAAACCAAAAACTTATCCCTGTAGACATTGTTTTTTCTTTATTTCGTTGACAACTGGAAAACAGTAATCTGTCTCATATAGAATATCTGATTCATGCAGATATGACAATGTAGTGCTTGTTCTTGTTATTTTCAATACTATGTCTGCAAGAGGGAGCAGAGAGAGAGAAAGAGAGGACAAGCTAGATATAAACTGTTTAAACAGCAAGAATTAAAAATGTTTTACGTTCTCTCTAAGATTCTGATGTTAAAGTCTTAGGGCTCATATAAAATACTCATCACTAACTCACAAAGAAACAACTTTTTCTTTTTTCTTTTTATTCAGATCATTTTGAGAATTTTGCTTCTTTAGACTGTAAACTCTACTGGCTGTCCAGACATTATAAAGTATAAAGTAATAAAATGTTGCCACTGAGCAGTAAAAAATCACTGATTTGATATTTTGTGTGGAACTTTTTATAAAGCACTAAAATTTTGCAGTGCTGACGGATTTTTGTCAGAAAATCCTTTAGCATTCATTTTATGGACACAGTAGAACGAAACCACATTTTTCTAAAAGGTATTTGCTGTTTTAATTTTTTAATCATTCATTCATTTAAAGACAGAGGTACTGTCCTCAGGTTGACAAAAATTACATATAAGCCTATATATTGAAGATAGCTACTAATTAAACACAAAAGCAGCCAGACAGAAAACTATTCTTCAGCACCTTTTGATCCCAATTAAAGCTTCCTGGCAAGCTGTGCATTGTACCCAGAAAAGCTCTATGAGTGTTAGTGAGCAATGTTAAATCTATGGCTGTTAGTTATAATGATGCCAGAAAGCCAAGCGCAGGGCAAAAACTTCTTATTTAAGTAACTTGTTAACAAATAAAAATACTACTCAACGAGAACTAAAGTGCACATTGATCAATTGTTTTGACAACAGCAGACAGTAAAATATGGATTGCTCAGCTGTGAAGAGGTCACGTGGACCAGTTCTGTTGAGATATTTAACAACAAAGCACGTAGGAAACATTTAGGGTTTCTGGGAAAAGCTCTTATGTTTTGCCAGGCTAAACATATGACCAGGACAGTGAGACTGTGTGGGAGAGAAACAGCTGCTTTTCACATCTTACCAGGGCCATGTTTTACACACCAGAGAGAAGGGCTTTTACAGTAAGTGATGTCTCACAACTGGATGATAAAAGCTGATTATGCTGAATTTGATTTATGGTGACAAATGTGAACATATCTCTAAAAAGAAAGAAAATATGGGGGAATTTTTACTCGGAACTTTTTAAGATTGGTTGTGATGTATGAGTTATATTTAGCTTATTAAGATTTGGTTCACTTAATTTAAATGCCATTTTTATTTAAGCATATGGTTGTAAAAAAATAAAATATAAATAAAAAATTAAATTAAATAAAATTAAATTAAAAAATTTAAAAAACACAAAAATGGTCCATAATTATTTACGTTATTTTAATTTACAATTTATTGCTTTACGACTTCTAGCTTTAATCAAGAATACCTAATGTGCAAGACAACTGTTCTCAATAGAAAATTGCTTTTAAAAGTAAGCAACTAGAACACATTCATCCATCTTGAACGAGGCATTTAGGTTTGTCCAAAATTATCTCAACGCTTTGCATCATTGTACTTATTTTAGAAATTCAAATGTGACCTACTCTGGATGCTGGGGCTGTATGGATCCTCAATCCTGATGGCTGGATCCAATACTCTATAGATGATCTAGGCCAGAAAATATACATTACTCACACAAATTCCTGTTAACATATGTCTTGAAATGTTACATGGGTCCATATAAGCTCTTTTTCACATGAAAATCTAAGTATTTCAACTCGGACCATCTTTGAATGAGTACACATGCTTTCATACGAACATTTCATGCTAAAGCTTTTTAGTGCTTACATGGTCCAGTCAGTTTGGGACAAAATCAAACAACCTAAGTACATTAGATGGGCTTTACTAACTTAATGTAGAACCTCTTGCTTATAGTGGGGGGAAAAAAATTCTTTTCATAAAAGAACCACTGGTCCACAAACATGATCAAAGGCACCAGTTGATTTACTCTGGAATCAAACAGTTAATGTGATGTTTGGTAATCAGATAGTTGTCTTAATAGGTCACTCACCTCTCCTTCTGTTGACGGCTCAATATCAGAATAGCGGGACTCACAGATTACATCATTAATATTTCGCAGAGGACCCTGGGAGGCTTCAGGAAAGGAAGCAGCACAGTCATGAGCAAAGTAGCGATAGACCTGCCAGGTGCGACCAAAATCTGCTGATCGCTCAATAAGCATCGCTGCTGGACGGAAAGTCTGGAAAAGGAGAATGTCAACATATCTTTAGTTCTTCTCAGTTCTTTCTATTAAAGTCAAGTCAATGAAGTGATTTTATTTTAGTGGTGACTTATTATTGGTTCAAGTGACTTATTATTGGTTTAATTATTTTGTAGAGCAGAGCTCCTTTTCTTTCAGGTGTTGAAATTTTTTTGTTTTGATTGTTGTTGGTTTTTTTTTTCTTGTTAAGAATCAAATAAATATAAAAAAATAAATAAATAAATAAAATAATATATATATTTATATATTTTTTTTTTACCTTGAATGTCATAATCAGATGAGTGAAATGAAACTCTGCCTCCAGATCCAGCTGAATAAAAACATCAGATTTTCCTAAGGGAGACAGAAAAAATGTTAGTAGGACATGTTCAATTTACATAAACTCAACAATTTCTTCATTTTTGATTGAAAGCAGGCACAGAGTGATGTTGAGTGGCAGTAAGTAAAGTAGCAACTGTGCTTTTGGCTTGAGGAATGGCTTTTTGACAGGAAAAGCCATTCAATCCTTTCAGGAGACATGTAGAGAGCATGTCGGAAAAGCCCACACACTTCCTGAGCCCTTAATACTGAAGGACCACTCTGCTCTGTTGACTACTTTTACTCTTGTTCTCTTTGATTTGTATTACTTGTGCAGCACAAAAGGGAGTTTCCCATTCCTCTATGTGAGCACATAAATGTCACACCACATGAATTTTCTATCTGACGAATTGCCTTAAAAAGCATTAACCTTTAAACTGCTGATTTAAAAACAGGCAGCAGCTCTTTTATACACACATGTAAAAGAGACTAAAGTAGAAAGTGATGGCTACTCATTCAAACATTTTGTGTAAATCCATATTTAAAATTATCATTGATCCCACAAAACAACTGTGTAAATGTATGAATAACAAACCAATGTCATAAGTTATATGGTAAGAGTCTAAAACAGCAAGCAAACACACTTTAATGGTCCAAAGCAATGGTGAACACGATCAAAGCTGCAGTAATTGATAATTTAATCATAATGATTAATGAGTGTACTGGTCCCCTCAGTTCTACTTCAGCTATAAAATAAATGCCTGCCAGAAGTCAAGTTATCAAATAATGAGTGAATGGCATTTTACGGCCATCAAATGTCCAAAATAGGGAGCTAAAAGGGGAGCTAATAAACTGGGTCAGCTTTTAATGAGTTAATAAAACGTTGTTGCTGTAGTCTAGCTGTTTCCAAATGTAATGGAACTTTTTAGTTTTTAACCCTATCAAAACTTGCCATGCATTTTACGTTCGCATTGTCGGTAGAAAAGTCCACAGATTAAAAAACAGTACCTGAAGGAAAGTGGTTATAAAGCATCATAGTGTGGCAGTTTATCTAAACAATGATGAGACAATCTGCTTGAAAAACAGCTGCATGTAGTCAAATGTAAAAACACTTGCTTAACAAAAAATCAATAGCAGTAAAGATACAGAGAGGAAAATGTAAGAGAGAGGAAGGAGGGTTTAACCCAGCGTGGGAAAAGAAAAGACAGGGAGATGAAGAGGATGAAAATAGAAGAGGAGACCTGGATTATCAGGACAGAGTATATTTTTAACCTTACTTACTGCACAGTTTTTTGGATCAGTTTCTCATCTTCAAAGTAATGGAAAAGACACAGTAATTGTAGAGAAAACCACCTAATTCACTGACGAGCTGAACCATTTAACATGCCATAAAACCCAAAAAGTCAACATGTTTGCATCCAGTCCCAGGAAACAGACTTTTCAATTATTAAATTAGCACAATCAAACCACTGTAATTTATACTAAATAGGCCTTCTGTGCATCATAGAAATGCCACAAAGATGGCATGGAAAAGCAGCAGTAAAAATAGTCACTATGCTTCCTGTGCCCCTTCATCTTCTTCTGTTTCTCTCTGGTTCTATTCTAGGTCTGCTGCAGCACAGTGGAGTCATCAACAGCTCTCCATTACTGTACCGGGGCTCACAAACAACTGAAATAAGCCTTGTGTCTAAATCACTCTGTTCTGAGTACTTCTGGTCTGTACTTCTAGTTTTATTTTTTCACAGGATTTTTAAGTTTTCTTCTTTTTCTCCTTCTCCTCTCTGATTAGAAACCACAGCAGGGTCTACTCTGTTATTAAGCCCATCTGTAGCTACATATTGGTCACAGGGTAGAAGTGTGTTTTTTTCAAGAGCTATATGTTTTATGGTTGTGTTTGAAATAAAGTTTTAGAATCTTTTTCTGTCTCTGGTTCTTTTTCTTGCCAAATAGAGATAGTTAATTAGATCTGAAGCTTTTTGGCCTAAAATGGGCACCTTTCTTGTCTTGAATGCAATGTTTTTCTGTTTGCTACTTGACTCAGGGACACGCACAGGAATTCCAACATGCCTGTATTTAACTTGTACAAATGGCAATAAACTCTATTCTATTCTTCTACTCTAAAAACCAAAGTAATGGAACATTTGACCTGATGATGGCACTAGATTCAAAGTTCAGAAGGCAACAAAGTTGCAATGTCTGTTGAGGGCTACATAAACGTATTTATTTTTTAGCAATCTATTAGACATTTAATACAAGTCACAGACAGTGTTCTAGAAAGATTCCTAAAGGCAGCATCTGCACAAAATAAAAAAACTTCAACAGCACTGCAATTCTCATTGGATACATTGCACATTAGCAAGACACTAGAGTAACAGACGATGCCTGCTCTCTTGTTCATCATTCATAACATGTCCTCACCATTCTCAGACTGCCACCAGAACTTCTTGCGGTGAGGTTTGAAGGTGGTGATGACATTTTCTATCCGGTGATTGATGGTGTTATAGACAGGGTCATATGGCCGTCTAGAGTCACAGTCGAAACACTTTTTCTCATCCTGCAGCAGGATGGGAAAAGATTAGTGTAACATGGTCAGAACTGAAATACAGATTTTGTGGGCGAATAATTCAAATTACACTACACATCATACACCCTTACCTGCAAATGACTGACAATGCAGTAGGGCTCTTTTCTTCTCATCCCACATGTGGACGAAGCCTTTAAGTTTTTTTCTCTTCCAACCAGCAAGTCTCCAGTTGCTGGGTAACAGCTGCCATGGGCACAGCCATGGTTGCGGTTAGGCTCCTGACCAGCAGCGGTAGTCAGGACTGGAAAGAGGCAAACAGGAAGTTACAATACAGATCTGCATAACAGGGGACCCAATCATGAGCTTAAGTTAGCAAACAGTACCCTTTTTCTGACCTAAATATTGATACAATATCACAAGGTCTTATCACTTTCTGAGGAAAAAGGACTCCAGGATGGGAAGTAAAGCTGCAGGAAAACAACAGATATTATCTAATACTGTAACAGTAAACTAATCCTTAGATCCTTCAAAGCACCAAAAGAACCATCTTCTCACTTGTTCTTTATGCGCCCCCAGCTTACCATTAGCGCAAAATTATGTGCAGATTGAGTGTTGAGACATAACTAGTAAGGGGATTATCTACTGTTAATAGGCCTGCAGGGGTCCCAAGAACTCACCAGACAAAAAAACCCTAGTTACAGAAAAATCCAGAAATCCACCAGTGCAGATCACACAGGGGTTACTTAAGCCCAGCAATTGTGTTTATGATTGTTACATCCCCAAACTGTAACGTGTTATGTGACATAACAAATAGAACTGCAGATGAAGCAATAAGAGTGTGTCTGTTACATTGCTGGAGTCTCGGTGTGTGATGCGTGACATAACATTTTAAACTGCGGATGAAGCAATAAGAGTGTGTCTGTTACATTGCTGGAGTCTCGGTGTGTGATGCGTAATGTGACATAACATTTTAAACTGCGGATGAAGCAATAAGAGTGTGTCTGTTACATTGCTGGAGTCTTGGTGTGTGATGCGTAATGTGACATAAACTTTTAAACTGCGGATGAAGCAATAAGGGTGTGTCTGTTACATTGCTGGAGTCTCGGTGTGTGATGCGTAATGTGACATAACATTTTAAACTGCGGATGAAGCAATAAGTGTGTGTCTGTTACAGTGCTGGAGTCTCGGTGTGTGATGTGTAATGTGACATAACATATTAAACTGCGGATGAAGCAATAAGAGTGTGTCTGTTACATTGCTGGAGTCTTGGTGTGACTTAATAGTCAAGCTATGTGTGGGAGTTAAAATAAACCTTATAAATTTTGATGACTACCAGCAGCCGCCACACATTCCACCGGACGTCTAAGTGAATCACTCCTACATGCCTCTGGGACCAGTGTGTGTGCTGGTTTGCATGTGCACATTGCTGTGTAAAATGGTATGAAGAGAGAACCATGTTCTTCCTGTCAGTCTGTCCACTACAGATGTTCCTAATCTTCCCTCTACTTTCTACATGACAAAATATGAGCTACTGCTTTGCAAAGCACTCCTGCGTTGTTAGAATGTTTTATATCTGTCAACACCTGTCAACATTCACATCCGGAAAAGACACTGAAAATCAAAGCTTATATTTTCAGTTATCTCTAGCCTTCAACGACCTTCTAAAATAGCAGGATTAGCAACTTAAGAATCGAAAACTATATTATTTGTACCAATGCTGCAGTGCAGGAGCTTGCCTTTCATTTGCTCATATCAGCAAAACTGACTTGAAGTTAGATTTTCCCTCAAGGAAGTGCTTCTGCTGCCAACAGATTGCTCAGTAGTGATATTCCATGTTATGGACACATCAGGAAGACTGGCTGTTGGACCTGGCTGTCAGTCGCTGGAGGCTCTCTGCAGATCTGTGCTCACTGACTAACATACAGGAGATAGAGACAGTGTATTATCACAGCAGGCCAGCTGTAGATATGGAGCCTGCTGGGTACAGTGCAGAGAATGTTTTAATCTGAATACACACTTAAATAATCTTACACAAGCCCTAGAAAAATCCAGACAAGTCTGAGGCTGGTGCCAGCCAGATGAACAACAAGCAGATGTGTTTAACATGCTTCACTTTATTATTGCACACCTGTGCATCTATACAAACACACATGGCCCACTTCTGCATAAAGGTACACTCATTTATTATTACAGTATCCCAGCTGATGAACCTATGATTAAGTGAATGTAGATGTCATGTGTCTTTGTTGACTACACAAAAAACACCTATTAGTGGTTTAGTTCAAGATAAAATTACTTCAGCTGCTTAACAAGTATGATTATCAGCAAAGTGAAACAACAAACTAAATGATCTGTGATAAAATAGTTTGTTTTGAGTTCCTTGTCCTTAATCTGGATGTTTGAAACACAAGCAGATGAGACGATGGCTGGAAGAAGTCTGACACAGAGACACAGTGCAGAGCTTTCATACAGACAATGAGAAGATCCATCCAGACACCACATGATATCTGCCCTGGAAACTATTGGCACACTCTCAAAGCCAAGGGAGGGTGGAGGAGCAAAGCATACATCTGATGTGCTAAGTAATTACTAGGTTTTGTTGTTGTCTTTTATCTGTGTGATTCTGTCTTTGTTAGCCTATGAACATCTACACTAACTTCACACCTCTAATAACAACATGCGCTGAGATGACATCACTGTAGCCCTTCATGGAGTACAGCAAATGAGGTGTTGGCAAGAATACCCTACAAAGGACATTATTGTCACAGCTGCACCAGGCTCCAACTCTTCTTCCATTCCTCGTCGGACCTCGTTCATGCTTACTGGACTGTTCCTCTTCCCCTTCCTGGTCCCGACTCACCTGGCTTATCTTTTGGACTCTGGTGTTTGGTTTCCTGAACCAGGTACTTCATAAGCTCCTAACCAAGAAGTATTCTGTCAGTAACAAACCTGTTAACTCGACTCTGTCTCCGTGAGGTCCTTCATAACAATTATCAAGCTTCTTCCTTGTCCTGTCGGATGTTAAAGGCAAAATAATTAGGATTGACACCTAGTGTTTCAAATTAGAACTGCAGTCAAAAGAGAAAAACATGGAGAGCATTCTTCCTCCCTCCCCCCTCCCCCCTGGAGAGTTTCAGGCAGGTTGCCGGTTTGTGAGAGGACGGCTCTTTTATCAACAGTCTAGGACGGAGAATATAGCACCAGCAAACATCATGACAGATGTAAGTATGAAGTTATTCTGTCATAATTCTAATATAAACAGCAGCATGCTATTGATCTCTTCTATTTCTGACGACAGTTATGAATCTGATCATTTGTTGGAGGCTGCGGTTTTACCGACTCAGTACAGTTAGTGCACGTAAATGTTAGCAGTTTTATAGCCAGTTTCGCGGGCAAAGATAGGCTATAAGTGTTAGAAATAATTAATTCTATAGGTTCGGTATGTTTATTCATTGTTGTTGAACCTCCAGATTAAGCACTGCGGTGTCTGTGGCGTAAACGAAATGGTCCTTGATCTAAAAACTGATCCGCTGGTTAGAGAACCGGCGGTTTCCATGGTACCGCTGACTGAGCCGTAGCTGATTGTACATCACTTTAGATGAGAGTCTGCAAAGTACCCATAAAGAACATAAAAACTGCCATAAACTGCCATTTTATTTTTATCGTAGGTCACTGTGGCATCAAACTACCGAGCAGGCAGTGGCACTGAGGCATTTACCACCTGGGCTCGGACGCTGCTGTGGAGAAGAGGAGGTGGCAAGAGAGAAATGTTTTAATAAAAAGTTTCAATAAAAAGTATGTTGCATCCCTGTTTTAGCTTCTTTATTACTGCATTTCACATTTTAAATGATGATTTCTAGTATAACCGGTTTTCTGTTGCCAGATGTGAACTGTATCAGTGTAAACACCAATGAAAACAGATGTGTACGATGTAGTTTAAGTTTAAGTACTTTAATTCAGTGAAGACGTATTTGTACATTTAAAAGCTGTTTTACTAGAGTTTTAAGTCGCACTTTACTAACAGGTATGGGGAGACATGAACGTGTGCTGATGGTTTCTATTGTTATCTACTGAGGTCGACAAATACAGTGTAAACCACAGTACTTTGTTTTACTAATGAGGCCTTTTAAAGGCATTTATAGCACAAAGTATGATGACATGCAAACACATATGTGGACTTGGACGGATTGTCCTGAAAAAAAAGTATATGAACGGAGCGGCGCTGCCATCAGGCAGCATGTAGGAGGGTGAAATATATAATTATAATAAATAAATATGCATACGATCTAACTCATGTTCAGCCGGAAGATCCTGCGTTAGTGTTGGGTGCGACGTAGTTTACAGGTGGGGTTCAGTAAGGAGTAAACAAAGTAAAATCTAGAGTTGGAAATGAGTTACTTAGAAAGTTTAGTTAGAAAGTTTAGTTAGAAACCAAAGTTACTTATTTTCCATGTATGATAGGGATTTTATGTAAAGGTAAAAATCAATGGTGTTACTAATTCTTAATGCATTAGTAAAATAAACATAAATTTTCCCAGCTCACAATGTATTTAATTGAAAATAACTTGTTTTTCTTTTTTTTTCATAAAAATGACAATTAAAGTGCTTAAATAATTAGGATAATTACATATTTGGAAGTTTTGATTCAGACCAAAGTATAATGAATGATCTAATGAAAAAAGTGGAATGTTTTTAGAGTTTTGGAGAGAGAACTTTTATTGTCCTCTAATGACCCAAAATGAGGAGTAAATTATCTGACAAAAAAAAAACAAAAAAAAAAACAAATTTTTAGTGCTTTTAAGACTGATACAATAAAATCCCAGTCACAGAAGTTTTTACAGAAGTTTTTGGGAGAGGTCATGTGATGGTGTTTTAGATGACCTGATTTATTATGAGTAAGGAGTTTTGAAGCTGAAGAGTGTTTGAATCTTTTATATTAAAATGGGGACAACAGAATGTGATACCCAGATTTTTATTAGGCTGCCCGTTGTTCCTGTTTCTCTACTCTGTAGCCATTAATGGAGAGGCAAGAAGGAATGCAGGCTGACAGCTGAGGAGAGGGAAGCTGTAGTGCTTAAGCTAGGTTGTGTGTGTGTGTGTGAGGGGCTCACAAAGCTAACAAAGCATTGCTGTTGAACCAGTCAGTAACAGAAGGCCAACGTTTACTGCAGCTCTGTATCAAATTTTTTCATTATTTCCAGCGACACAAACATTTAAGATTATCATCACTGAGTTGTGTTTGGTTCCATATGTTACATAAACTATTACATCATGGCTTTTAGTTTAAATATAGTGAATAACTGTGGCATCAGCCATGCTATTCAGAATGAACTGTCCCATGTTGTTAACCTATTCCCAGCTCAGTTAAAAAATACCAGATGCCATTATGCTCATGTAAAAGGACACTGAAAACTGATGCTGAGCCAAAAGGTCATCTACACGAGGCAATGATACAGAACATACAGCTTAGTCTGCAGGGCATCCAGTATAATTTGCAAAAGTGAATTCCACTGCCAACCCCTTCCCCTAAGATGAGTTCCACTTTTGTTTGTGGTTTTTATTATATATATATCTTTCTTGCCAAGTATCTTCTTTCTTTTGGTGTTTCCTTTGTTCCATAATAAATGTAGATAAATTGTCTCAAATTGAGTGTTAGTGGTTGTTTGTTTAATTTGTATCTGTGTTGATCCCATGATGTACTGGTGACCAATCCAAGGTGTACCCCACCTCTGGCCATTATAGCAGAATAGATATGCTCCAAACCTCAGCAACACTTGATGAGAATTACTGGGTATAAAAAAAATAGTTGTATGTATGTATGTATGTATGGACTGACAGACAGATGGACAGATTAATAAAGGCATGCAGATCAAAGGAGTATATAATACATCATAACCTCGATGCCATCTAACAGCTCTCTTTATTTACCATAGTAATATAATCCATTACCATAAGTTATAAACATCTACATCTGTGAACTATGCCAGTCAACAAAAACAAAACATGGAAGCATTCTTACTTTTATGTGTACATTTAACTTGTTTGTATGCTATGAGCAGTTACTTGCAGCAATGCTAATTCAGGTGCTATTTTTACCTGTTTGTTAGGGAAACAAATTAGCAACCTTCCACTTCCAAGCTGCTTTTGTGTACTCTAAACCCTCAGAAAACATGAGAAGTGGCAGCCAAAGCAGTTGAAGAAAAAGAAAATAACTCAAAAAAAAGGTTGCAGTTTTACCTCAGTGATATAAAAATGTTTTGGTTTGCAGCTAATATGGAACAGTCCACTCTGGCTAATTTCTGTAAAAAATCTACAGGAACTGAAAGACCAGCTTTATGCCCGCTGAGTGGCATGTAGAACATTGTGATTTTTGTTTTGATTCCCATTTAAACAGATTAAAGTATTCACACTGGCTGCACCTGTGATCTTCACTATTAAAATCATATCAACCATAGATTACACAAAACTTTGGTGGCTTTTAGTCAGGAGCACTGTGACTGAGATGTTGTCAGTTTAGGACACACAAAGCCAAAAGGCAGCAGTTTAGCAATGCATGTGCAACATAAATGCCATGAAGCTACTTTGATGTAACAGCAACATCAATCAGTTGCAGCACTTGATTGTATGTGTAGATGTTTATCATGTATAGATATAGGCAGATATAGACAGGGCATCGGTGGAACTAAATGACATAAAAGCTTGCATTTCATACCAGTAAAGTCAAAGGAGTTGAGATTGTTAAGAATTTGAAAGTTTTGTCTTTTTTGTCAAACAAGAGAGTGATGTTCTGTTTACCTAAAACATTTAAACAAAGTAAACTTGGCAACTGCTGCTTTTATCATAGTATGATATGATAGTATATATGATAGTATGATGTTACAAAATATGTTTTTTTTTTAGAAAAAAATAATTTTGAATTATGTTTGGTCCAGTTTAGGTAGACAAGCAAAAGGTTACATAAAATGAATCAAAAATATATAAATCTTATTTTTTTTACCATATTTTCTTAAATAATAATCACAAGCAGCCACATGTTCACTCAATCCCTAAAAAAAACATCCATTTTTAACACCAGTACTAGCAGATGTGGCAAAGCTAATTCAGTGAGCAACACCATGTGTGACTATTAAGTTGTTGCAAAGAAAAGCCTTGGAATTATGTGCAAACATTCATTATTATAAACAGTGTTGATTATGTTTTCCTGTTAGTTTAGCTTGTTTTCCCTTTAATTTGTCATTCATGTGTACTCATCAAATCCTGCAAAATAAGTAAATCCTTGCAGCTACGGGGTGGAGGTGGACAGTGACATGAGTGTGATACATTCCTGTGGGACAGGTTGGCGAGGCACAGTTTGCTGTCATATTTATCTTCGGCATAAACAATGCAGGAGGCAAAAATAAACAGTCTGACAAGAATGCCCACATGGACACACACACACACACACACACACATGCACATGACTTTGCTTCAACAAGGGGAGCAATAGGGAGGTGTGAATAATGCTGGGAGAACATGAACAACACACTGATGGTGATATAAAAATGACAGCATGCTCAGATCCAGTATCAGCCTACCCAGAGGAGTCAACAGTCAAGTTCAGCATTATTTTAAGACAGGCAATGAGCTCAGTGTTACCCTGAGGAGGTTTAGGATAAAAATGTTCAGCATTTAACATCAGATAGCAACTTTAAGACATGGCCAGAGAAAAACTGCTCCTTGCTAATTAGTTTACATTCTCTCTCTGGGTGCAGGCCTCTTCTTGCTGCACAGCCAAACAGATAGTTGCTCTCCTTCCGGCTCACCTCTTTATCACTCTCGGCTCTTGCCTCCCATCTATCCCCTCTAATAATATCTAAAACATCTACCCAGGCAGATATGGTTATCCACTCTGCCCTGATGTTCACCCTCCCTTAATCACAACCTAAGCCTTAACTTACACACATATACATATATATATATATATATATATATATATACATATATATATATATATATATATATATATATATATATATATAT
>JBAMHW010000015.1:26648319-26662545 GCA_037177495.1 Rhadinocentrus ornatus
TAAAGTAATAAGTAGTGGCGTTACTTTTCAAATGCAGTAATGAGTAAAGTAATTTCATTACAATTTACAGAAGTAATTAGAAACTAGTAACAAATTACTTTTTTAGAGTAACTATCCCAACACTGGACCCCACATATAAAAAAGTTAAAAAAGATTCTTAAGTGATGAGCAACATCTGCTTCCAACTTTTTCCATTATAAAAAAAAATAACAAACTTGTTTTTAACCTGTATGGGAAGCTCTTCGGCCACAGAAAATATATAAAAAAGAAGAAAATAAAGAATGCACAGGGAACTCATGACTAATGTGAGATTTCTATGTGCACACACAAGATAACTAACCATGCCTGTAGACCAACAGGTCCCAAATTTGTTTTGCTTGAGAAAATAAGCTCTTCACAGTCCAACTAATTTCACAGCTGAGCCTTCCTTGTGTGGCTGGGAGAAACGTTGATCAAGCGAGTACTTCTAATAACACGAACTCATTAGCAGAGTGTGTCAGTGCATCTCAATGCCTGCACATCTCTGTGTAAGAGGTGTGGATGTTTTTGCTCCAAACAAGCAGTGTCTAAACCCTTGAGTCCTGCAAACTGCCTACACTTGATGAATTCTCTCTAATTAAAGAAAGCTTTTGGATATCTCATTTAAACAATGCAAATTTGTTTTGTTTTGCTCTAGCCATCTTTAAAGTTTCAAATGCAATTATTCTTACTGTGTATCTCGAGCAAGCCTGGATGTATCATTTAAATTATTTCCCTCTTCTTATCTGTGCTTTTATTATTTAGTCTCCTCCGTCACACAGGCTCATTTTTCCTCATGCAGTCTCCACCGCTCCATCAGCAGCCAGCCCTTTTCTCAGAGGATGTCTGACTAACCTCCTTGACACTGAGGTGGCCTCCAAACAGTCCCTCTCTGGGGTACACTGAGGATGCATGTGATCGGTCTCCGCTTTGATCCAGACAGCTGGAGGATGTTATACAGGAGAAAGGAAGAGGGCGGTGTCACATTATCTGTGTTTTCTGAACTGTGCCAGTCTTCCGGTTTGGAGTCGATGGCAGCATGAGGACTAGCGACAGGCACATTCTTCTTCAATTTCACATGGAGTTTTCTCACAAACTGACCAGTTGAATCTGTGGTTTGTGTGTCAACTGTGACGAGAAACTCTCAGAATAAAGCTAATCACAACACTGTTCTATTATTAAGCGTAATAAGATCTCTTGAGTTTGTGCATTTTGTTTGAGATCACTTTTAATAAACAATAATTAATCAATGAATGTGACTGATTGAGGTAACCTAATGGATTCTTGTAAAGGCTTAAAAGGGAAAACGAACCAAGAATTTTATGAAAAGACATTAAGAAAAGTGGCTTTCAAACCTTTCATTGGCACCTAAAGGAGCTCAGTCAACGCAAGCCAGAGTTTGCAGAGATAACTTTGTTGGAGGTTCATAAATTATGTTACTTTAGCTTGTTACAGCCTCTCTGTTAGCTTTTGTTTGATCATAAATTAAAGCAACATTTCTGAACTTGAGCGATTTTTCGCATTTTGGTGCCCATTAAAAAAGACTAATTCAGCATGTGTTTTGTATTCTATCTCTTCTCCGATCTCTCTCCTGCAAGTAAAAGTCAGTATGATATTGATTCTTGTCTTATTTCTTTCTGTCATTTTCTTTTATCACTTCCTCAGATCTTTGGTTTCTTCGATGAATCAACCGTGGTGCACTTCCACAATGGCCAGTGTGCTTATATCTAGTTGCTGGAATGTGATGCTGTGCCTGAAGCAGAATGCAGATGTTAGGTGATGCTTCGAGCTGAAAAAAAGGTTGTAAAGTGTGGTTGTGCAGGACAACGACAGCTCCAGGAATGTACACAATGAATGTCAGTTTGCCATCACAATGAGACAGAAATTTTAAGGTCAAAAGGTTATGTAGTCCAGCTTTAAAGCTAACGGGAAAATAAAAGCTGCAGCTGCTTTCTTGTTTTACTCATCAAGAGTGGAGGTGCCAAGCAAGAAGTCGACAACTAATTTCAACATCAGCTAATGTTTTTGCTTCATTCATCAAGATGTCCTAGCATTCTTTATGATAAAGATGACATAGACAGGATCTTATGAAGAATCAAATCGAATGCTGAATGAAACCGCTAGCTGCACATGTAGCAATCACGTAGCATAAAAACACCAAAATGTAAACTTACAGAAAGAGAAACAATGCAGGATTTGTCATGAAGGGTCTTAATTCCAACTGCTTTTGCCCATCATAACATAGAGAAGTTACAGGCTTCCAGGTTTCTTTGTACTTTTTATCTGCTTGACCACATAGCAACTCATCTGAAGCACCAAATGGTTCAAGATATCAGGGAACGGATCTGAGGGCTATTTCTTCAGTTCAAAGTGTATCTCCTAGGCATCTCCTAGGTATCCTAGGAAAACATATAAGGATCTATGCAAACACATAACTCCACTTTTTAAAGGAACCTAGCACATGAACTTGAACCTAAGCCATGAAAATACACTGCTCAAAGAAATAAAGGGAACACTAAATTAACACATCCTAGATCTGAATGAATGAACTATTCTTATTAAACACTTTGTTCTTTACATAGTTGAACGTGCTGACAACAAAATCACACAAAAATTATCAACAGAAATCAAATTTACTAACCTATGGTGGTCTGGATTTGGAGTCACACTCAAAATTAAAGTGGGAAAAAAAACTACAGCTAGGCCTGTCACGATAACAAATTTTGTTGTGCGATACATTTTCACAGAAATGATCTCGATAAGCGAAAATATTGCGCAAAGCAATAATGCTGTCATTTTGAGACCATTTTCAACTAATATAATGATAATGCCATAATAATGCAAGTACACCCTTTCAAAAGATCAATAAGCTTTAATTTCTAAAGAACATTTTACATTGGAACTGGGAGAAATTTTAAATAACAAAATTAAAAAACAATTAATTGAATAGACTCTAATTCTCATTAACAATGAATGATCGCCAAACAACCAAAAACTATAAGTATGATGGATAATAAAGTCTTCAAAAAATATATTTAAAAAATATTAAACATGGGGCTCAGACAGGAAAAAACCGGCAAAACTGCCAGTTAGTACCATTGTATTAATAAAAAAAAAAAATGTAGTGCGCATCGTTTGTGAAGCTGAAATATCTCTCCTAGTCACTGCATGTCAGACTGATCTATGAGCAGTGAGTGAACCGCGCTGCTGCGTCGTTTTTTTCACATATGCCGGGACACTGGCCCAAAAGTAATGCGGCCCACTGGGAATCCTCCCGAACTTTCGATTAGCCGGTATTGCTCTTGTAGTGTATTTTGTCATATACGGTAGTATATAGGCTGACTCTATTTGTGTAATGCGCCTACATATGATGGTTTTATAGCAATTTTGGTGCTTTATTATTAAATTATAAATATCTAATAATAATAATAATAATAATAATAACAATAATAATAATAAAAGTGGTGAATCACACGTGCTGGGGGAAGCAAAGCTGCTTAAACAAAAAACACAGTATAACCGCTATTTTCTAAATTCAACTCAAAACAAGCCAGCAAAACCGTGAATAACCAAAAAGGTGAACAAAACTGGCCTTCTAATCTACAATAATTTAACAAGAGGTGAAGCAGCTCCAATATCTAAAATTTAACCAAAAATACTATACACAACTACAAACCTAAACTAGCCCAACATGTTCTTTTGTTAACAACTATTCTTAGTATAAATATAACTGAAAGAGAAGCCAAAAAGGCTTTAAGTCTTACTGGACAAAATAGAAGATAAAGGAAACAAGACTGTCAGGCAAACGAGGAACTCAATAGCCAAACAACTTTAACACTGTTGGAAAACAAAAACACTAATCCTGCTATATAAAACCCCCACCAATCAAAGCACACAGTCACAATCAACAATCGCATGCCAAGGGCAGACTTTCTGTCCAAACAGTTGTCAACGAGTCCACAGCTGCAGCCGATTTATATTTCCCCAGAGTGTGGCTGCAACGTTGATGATTGGCCAGGCAATTTTCCAATCAGCTGGTAGGAGGCAAAGATGTAGTGCATGGAGCCAATCCTCAGCAGACAAGAAACAAGACTGTGGTGAGCAGATCCAATCTTGAGGGGTGATGGCACAGAGGCATTTGCATACAAGATAAGAGAGTCATTAGTAAAAATGACAAGCAGCCGTAACAGAGTATAAAAGACGTAACACAAAAAGTCACTGGATATGAAAAGTTTGTTTAAAAAGAAGAGTCACTGTAACTGCAGTATGATCGTCAAGTTAATAAAAACTGAAAAAAACTAGTGGTCCTCTATGGCTGGAATAAAGTCAAGAAGACATTTTTGACACATGGCAACACCAAAAACGAGCTGGTTTTATGAGGATAGTAGGTAAAAAGTAGCATAAATAACTGTAAATAGCTAAAACATGTCTGGAGGAAAATTGTAAATACGTAAATTTTTGTTGTATGATTGCTTCAGTGATTATATTTTTTCGACTGGAAGCCAAGGCTTGAGAAAATAATAAACATGAGAAATGACTTGGTCACTGTTGATCTGTGTGTTATGTTTAGTAATAAATTTTGTTTTGGTGTTGGTATTTATATCTATTGATCTCTATAAATATTGATACATTTTTTTTACATCATTTTAGCCTTGTAATCTGACAACTGATGCTGTCCTGAAAAAATAATGTATGCTAACTGTGCTTAAAAAGTTGAGGTTCTAAGTGCATTTTTACATAACACAAAAAAAACAGGCAGACCAATGATAGCAAAAAATGGCTTGGAGGATTAAGCTCATCTTGTTTACTACCATGCACTATTTGTAAGATTTTAAAGAAACTGGGAAAAAAGCAGCAGCAATGAAACAGCAACAGAGACTTCTCTCTGTGTAGGATTTCTGTAAATATTAAATCATATCTAAATAAAAAAAAAAAAAAAAGAAGAAAAAAGTAGCCCAAAACTTATTTAGATTTGTATTTCAAAATGACATAAACTAAAAATTCTGTTGTTGTTTTTTTAATATATTCATTATATCTTTTGTTTGACTTGGCCTGGCACAGAGGGGTGTTGCTCAGCTCTTTTCTGAGCATACTACTGCTTGCCTCCCTGGCTGTCAAACAGTTTTAGTGAGCGAGGCCAGACGCTGCCTATTGTGCAGCCTGATAGATTAACAAGGCATGGCACTGAGAAGCAGCTGGTCACACAGGAGGACAAATTCACATTCCTGTGCGAACCTAGAAATGTCTGAATCACTCCACTCTGGAGAGAAAACATGGAATGAGGCACCGCCAGCAACAGGTGGGCAGAGAAGAGTGCAGCTTATTCATTTGGTGTATAGGAGACATCTGAGGTGAATTCAGAGTCCAAGCTGCAGTTTTTACATTACCATGTGTCTGTAATTACCAGATTTAGACTAATGCAGTGATAAATAAAAACACCTAAAGAAGTCTGTTGTTCTGGAGATGATTGATGACAAACAATGCTTCAGACTCCCCACACAAAGTCTACAAACTGCAGTGATTATGATTTTATCTATGAAATTCTCCAATAAAACCAGCTACCAGCCACAAAGTCCCTGGATAAATCCACCAAATAAGAGGCACACATGGCCAACAGATGTTAGAAGCAGCTTGACGGTCAACCAGCTTGTTCTTTAGTTACTCAGCCAAAGAAAGAGAGTTACTTTGGGTTATGTTAGTGGTCATAGTAGTTTTTGTTTGCCCTCATTTTCAGCAGCTGCTTAGGGGAACATGGAGCAGCCATGTTTGCTTTCAGTGCTAATTAAAGTCTCGGATGAAGGAAATTTGGCTCTGCTTACAAGATAAGCTCAGCACACTTGCTTTTAGACATGCATGTCTGGGATAAAGCTTTCAAAGGTTACTTATGTAATCATTGTGTGTATACAACTACAAACATTTGTGCTTTGTGTGCCTGCATCACTGTGTATTATTGTTCTTGTATCTAACAGTTAAATGTTGAAATTGACACGTGTGTAAAAAGAGGAATTTACTATCTGTGTGGCCAACACAAGAGCAAGTACTCAGAGTATAATTAAGAATACACTTGGGAGCTCCGTTGCATTGTGAAGTCATTTTTAACATTAGGACTGAACTGATGATGACTGTGTCTACACAGAGAGAGGAGGAAATTATTTTATTTCTTTTAAGCCTCTCTGTAGAATCAGATGAGATGATGGGCTCTGGACCCATTTTAAGAAAGAACACCTGAGCAGTTCAAGGGCTGATTTATTATCTTGAACATCCCGGCAAGTTCCCCAAACTCATCCATGTTAAGAGAAACCACACAAATCCCAAGATCTACATGTCAGACTGTAGGCTTCTGTTAGCATGTTAAATGTTGAAGTTTGTGGTAGTATATCCAGCGGAAGACTGAAAGACTGGCTTTTTTTAGAGGAGTTACCAGGAGAAAGCCTCTTCTCTCTAAAAAAAAAATAACATGGCATCTGAACAAACCAAGAAATTTCTGGAACAATGTTCTTTGGACATATTAGACCAAATTGGAGATGTTTTGCCATAATGCATAGTGACATGTTTGAAGAAAGCCAAACACAGCAAACACCTCAACAACTTAAGAGCACAGTGGGGTGATGATTTGAGTTTGTTTTGCAACTACAGGATCTGAACACATTTCAGTTATTGAGTCAACCATAGACTATTCTGTTTAACAAATTTTTTGTGTCAAATTTAAGAGAAACAAGGTGTTGCAATGGTCTAATCAAAGTCCAGATTTCAACCTAATTGAAATGCTGCAGTGGGATCTTAATCTATGTATAAATGAATCTTTGCAAACCTAAATGAACTAAGGCATCCACAGTTTTATAAGAGACTGCTAAAAAATATATAGACAACTATAGTGGTCCTACAAGCTGCTGAATAATGGGATATCCACATTTTTTTACACACTTTGGTGTTTTTACAAGATGACATGTATTGTTCATAACAAAACCAGTACTGTAATGTTACTCTAACAAACAGGTCTCTAAAAAGAGGAGACCTGGAACATGCACGACACAGCTGGCTTGAGTTTACAAGCGGGAGATTTAGATTTTTTTCAGTGTCTGTTGTCTATTGCAACACAAGTTTATTTATAAGCATGTGAAGTGCATAGATCCCCATTTCCTTATTCTTTCCTTTGCCTTTGACTTCCTCCTCTTTCCGTCTTTCCTTCCTTATCCCTCATTCCATCCTGGCAGTTTGTAGCATCAGTCTGTAATAGCTGCTTATCTACATTTGGATAATTAGATGTGTGGTGATGTCTGACCATGCACAAAACACACTTTGTTAGAACTTTAGTAGACTGGGCATGCAGCTTTTAGCATCAAAAAAGTTTTGTTTATACAATATATACAAATGCTTAAATTATTATCAAGAGGTGAGACAATTGTCATTATTTCTTTATAAGTTCCATGTTTCCCTAACCACTGTGACAGGATAGTCCACTAGACTCAGTACAATTGTCGGTTCTCATGCAACATTCTTCTGGACTAAAGGTGGATTTATGCTTGCGGGTCATCTGCGTCTGCATCACCGCCGTAGGCTCTGCGTAGCTTTGCACACACCTCTTCCAGACCTGACGTGCACCCCTGCTACGCAGACGGTTGACACGGAAGTACCCCGTTGTTATTGATCAGTTTGGGATCATGTGTTGCCGGATATCTTGTGGCTAAATTTATGTGGTAACCACCGTTTCTAAAAACAATAACCAGTGGATCAAGTTGATGAGAGGCTAATCGAATTATTTATTCATTGTCTTCCACAAACTAATAAAGACACTTAACCATACTGGACGCCATTATTGTTTTAAAACAGAAAATACCTACCGAACTGAAGTTAATCATCAAAATAACTCCGACCTGGTGAGTTTACCGGCCAATCCCACCCCTGCTGCCACCTTCAGGTTAAGAGGAGAAACTGCAACATGACACCAAAACGACGCACATCCCCTACGCTCGAGTGGGAAAGCAAACTCACCAGCGTCAGCTATACTGTAGCCGGCAGCACGCAGACGGCGCGCAAGCATAAATCCGCCTTTAGACTGCGTTTAAGCAGCACTACTAAGCACTACTCAAATGTGTCAGACTTTTTTAACAACATATTCCACTCTCCGCCAGAGGTGGCACTGCACCAAGAATCACTGAAAACAAGACACACAATGAAGAAGGAAACTCACTCATCTATTAGTTAACGCAAAACAACGATTTCTAGTAGAGAACAGCTAAAGACGGAGTTGCATCAGATCCTTGAGTTGATCATATTTTTATCAAAACGTGTTCCGAATTCTTCCACATCTGACCGCAAACCATTTCTTCCATCTAGAGCCATCTATTGTTTTGGTTTTGGCTGTTTTTACCCGCAATGTCGTGCACTTAAGGATGTCACAATTACAGATTTTCTTGCTACCATTATTGTCAAAGAAATAATTATGATTTTACAGTTATCATGATTATTATGTGTTAATTAATTTCCCAAGCACAAAAAATGTGTAAAATACCATGAACACTCCTAAAAAATCTTTAAGTTTTAAAAAGAGTAGTCAATATTAATGTGTTTATGCAATTAGTATTGCATTATTCTGTGGGATTAACTCAGTAGTTTTTCCTACTTGTTTTGTTTTATACATATAGAAAAAAAAGTTATTACTCATGTAAATTAAAAAACTGCATTTGGCATTGTCTCCTTGACAGATGCTGATTTTGGGCATATCGGTGACTTGTCACAGAAGTAAACAGAATCCACCAAGAACCACTTTATTCTTCTTATTTATGAAGATTCTTATAGTTTTCAAGCCTTACATTTAGAATTTTATCACGGGTGTCTAAAAACAAATTTATTACTGTTTTATTTAAAAAATCTGCAAATTGGCATACTCTCAGCAAGAGAAGCAGATTTAGAGAACAGAATCCACCAAAGACTACTTTATTCTCCTTATTAAAGACCCATTTGATATATCAGATAATGTTCCCAGACCTTCAGACAACACATAAAAAAAATGTTGCACGTTTACAGTTATGTGACAAAAATTGAATCAACTGAATTTACTGTCCTGTCTCTACTGATTTACCAATTTGTCAAATTTGTTGTATATACTGCATTTAAAATGGGAAATAGATGCAGCTATGTACTGTGCAAACATGAATGGAAATACAGCATAAAAAGCAAAAACAATTTGTCCATTTCTAACTTGAATGTCAATATTTAGTATGATGAACTTTCTTCTTCATCACAGCCTGAACCCTCTTAGACAAGCTCTCCTGTAACTTCTTCAATGAGGGCTGGATTAAAAGGTTGACTTTTACAAATTGCAGATCAGCTGTAGAGTCATTTCCAGTAAAATCTTTTAAAAAAAAAAACAAAAAGAGAGAGATGGTGTGCTTCTGTCCTGCAGCATCTGCTTATCTTCACACTGTAAACACACAGCAGCTCTGCTCATGTTCACCACTGTACCAGCCACTCCATTGTTTTTAGTGAGACTGGCTCCATTTCCTACTCCACCTTCCTGCACCTTCATCCTCCCCCTCAAGTCCTCCTCCTCTGCTTTTATCTCCACCTCCTCTTTTAATCCAGAAAAGCCCCTGTCAACAAGACAGAGAAACCTAACTCACCGTCCTTTCATATAACAAGCCTACACTCCCCCACCTCTGGCTTTCTTCTGTGCCAAAAGTCTCTCTCTTTTTTCTCTTTGTCCTTCTGATTCTATCCAACCCTTTCTCCCCCATCTTTTTTTCAAGCCTTTCTCTCTCTCTCTGTTTTAGTGCTGGTGGTTAGTAGGCTTTACCGCACCATTGTTCAGGCATCTACACATTTCCGGAGACTGTCGTTTGCAAAGGCCTCTGGAACACACTCCTCTTACTACCACTGCTTAACCCGGTCTTACCTGGCCACACAAATACATCTGAGGACGACGTCAGTAGCTAAACAAAGACTTGTTTCAAGACCAAACACACAGACTCACACACGTACCTGAAAGGACGGTGAATTGGGTCAAAAGGCAAATCTTGATAACATTTTTACTCAAAATCCAGTTTCATTTAATGAATTCATGAGAAGTAATTTGGTCTCTGACAATGTTCAGGCATTACTCAGATTAAAAAAGGCAACAGTATCATGGCTATTTTATCAAATTAAAATTATCTGTGTTTTTTTATGTGGATAGCTACAGTTCACATGTACACAACTACTCCATTCCCAGATAAGGAAATGCCTCTTTCTTGTTCTTTCTTTTTCATCAGACACACACATACTGACACATATATTCATTTGTGCACAATCCAATTAACCTACATCTCTGACCCAGGGATTAGGATTGACCTTTAACCTTTTAGATCTTCCTCAGAGGTGTTGGGAGTTTGAATAGATGGTTCAGGAGATTTTAGAAAAACACTTTTTCAATGTTCAGCTCTAAAAACAATTCTTCAACAACTTCTTAAACAATACTTTGACTGACATCTCTCAGGAATTTAAGGCTCTGGCTTTTATCCTTTACCTTTGTGAGGCTGCACATATTTACAATCTTCAACATAAAAAGGTGTCAAAGTTGACAGCTGCGTTTAAAAAGACATATATTTATAATAATTTATCTAATTGTAAAACACCAAAAATCTGTGTGAAAACGACGTACTTATGTCTAAATTGAAAAGCTAACAATGGGCTAAAAATAGGGCACACCGATACTACATTTTTACAAACTGAGTACAAGTATAAACACTTACATTTGAGTACTTGCTGATATGAGTATTAATAAATCCCAGCAGGAACCAGACGTGGTGACTGAGTGGTTAATTGTGTGATATATCATACAAGTCATCTTGCAGCATCCTCTAAATGTAAGGCTTGAAAACTGTCAGAATCCTCATAAATAAGGAGGATAAAGTAGTTTTTAGTGGATTCTGTTCACTATAGTGACAAAGCACCTACAGGCCCAAAATAAGGTTGTTTTGCCGAGATAATGCTTAATTCAGATTTTTGATGTGGCATGAGTAAAAAATTTGTTAAACAGAATTAAGTAACAATGTAGAGGAAAAAATTTAAATAAAAGAAAAAGTTAAATTAAAAAATGAGAATACTAATAATGATTGTGATTACCACAAAAATCAGCCGAACGTTGCTTCGTCTGCTTCTCCCCTCCACATCAGTTAGCTTAGCCTTTAGCTTCTAGTTATCAGTTTTAAGCTGAGCGCCTAAAGTTTCTACCTCCTCCAGCCACTGGTAAACAGGGCAGGGGTTGATCTTTGGTCAGCTAGTAGTGCTTTGTCGTGTCGTGTTTGATAACATGGATGTCAGCATCAGACTTTTGACCTGGTTTAGTGGTTTTTAGTGGTTTATGTATTAATACATTAAAAATGTGCATTAATTACACAGATTAATCTCTTCACATTAACGTGTTAAGTTGGATAACACAAGTTTTTTCACATAGGGATTGGTTTTGTAGTATCAAAAAACATTTTACATGGTCAGCTAAAAAAAGCAGCTTTTATGGTTCTAAAACAGGTTTGAGCATTATTCATTCAAAGTTAACCATTCAAATACTCAACATAACTACTATTAACCGAGATAAATGTCATCACATTTGTATTTGTGACTTCTGTGCTTCAACTTTCTCCTTTATGCTTCTCTGCATTAACTACACCCATCTCAGATGTCCGACCAATCACACAATACACAATACAAAAGGGCTGCTGTAGCTCAGGAGGAAGCACAGTCATCTGCCAATTGGAAGGTCAATGGATTGATTCCAGGCTACATGTCAAAGTGTCCTTGGGCAAGACACTTAACCCTAGATTGCCTCCTGATGTGCCTATCAGGGTATGAGTGTGTCTGTGCATAGGTGAAGGGTATGAGTGTGTGTGTGTGAATGTGACAGGTAGTGTAAAGTGCTTTGAGTGGTCAAGCTGACTGGAAAAACCCAATTAAGTACAAGTCCATTTACCATTTACTTCTTGGAGCCCCACGAACCTGATGCATCAAGCACGCCTTTACACTGATGCTCCCATCACTCTGTAACAGGGTAAATCTGGACTTGTCAGACCACATGACCTGAGTCCGGAATCTAATCTAAATGCTCCCTAGCAAATTGAAGTCCTTTTTTTTAATTGCCGTACTGATGAGTGGTATTCCTAAGGCTACACAGCACAATCCCATCACACTGTACTTAGCGGAAATGCTTTTACTTTCACTATTAAACACAGATCTGATTTGTTTCTATTTTTCTTCTTCTTTTTGTTCTTGTTCCTTCCTGTTAAATAATGAATTAGACAGTTCTTAACCCAATTTAGTAGTTTTAGCATCTTCTTAGATTAGATCAGGTAGTGTCTTCTGACATAATTGTTTAAGAAATGAGAAGCTACTCACTGCACCAGTTAGAGATAAATAATTGTTGCAGCTGAAACATATTCATCACGTGTCACGTGGACCGAGCTGTGGAAAGCTGAACCCCATCGCATAAAATTCTTGATTCAGGCAGTCTACAACGTGCTACCTAGTCCATCTAACCTTTTTACCTGGGGGGAAGGTAGAGACACCATCACAAGCATCACAGGAGCCAGTCAGCAAGGGGCTGTTAATTTGGCCACCGACGCAGCAGAAGTTGCGTCAAGGTGGTTGTGGATCAGGAGGGGAGAGGCGTGGCAGGTAGGGTAGCGCTACCTGGACACAAGCTGGGGCCTGATCAGCCCTGGCTGGGTCACCTGGAGGAGGGGGTCTGATTGTTGAAAGACCCAAAACCCCCTGTGATCCCAGGTTACATCACTGATGATGTGTCCAGGGGCACCATGAGGTGTATCTAAGAGTTGATCCATAAAATAATTATCTAGTAAGAAGCGCTCAACAATAAGTTAAATTCAGGTGGTAACTTTTTTTAGACAGTGTATACAAAGACTGGGCAACTAACTTGCCACTGAATTTCAGTTAATTAAATGGTGTTCTCTACCTTTAAACAATGCCTAGATGTTCAGTTGTCTGGCACAATCTTGTTACAATAATTTTGGGTGGATATTATATTCAAGTAAGGGGCCTCATCATTGAAGATGTTGTGCATTCAGATGGAAAATTACTTAATGTTCTTTTAATCTTCTTAAACTCATGCTCATGTTAATTAATTTAGGCTTTCCATGATGGAAAGTTAAGTGCCAAAAGATTAAAAATCTATGAGAAAAAAAAAGGTTACAAATTTTCTAGTGTATCCTGAGACCTGCTGCTGAGGTCTTTCAGCCATCACAAAGAGCCTTAGTTGTGTTTAGGGGATGCCGTGGGCTCTAACAGCATGCACTAATAGACTTTAACTGGAGCTATGAACCCATTGTCTTCTCGCTGCAGGAAATAATACATTAAAAGGCATTTAATTGAGGGCTATTACTCAAATAATTCTTACACTCACTGATGCTTTTTACTACAGTTTGCTTGTAAAAACTACTACTAAAGTGAAAGAAAGCCAGCATTGTGACACAATGTGATATGTGTCATTTTTCTTTCTATTTATTCTATCACCTACAATACTAGGCAACCAAGCATCCAGATAGGCTTTCATTAGAGCCGTCAGTGTGGAGTGGGTTCCTCTATTTGCGGATTCAGCTGGCCTGTTTTAGGAGGACCATAAACAGAGACACCACCCACAGAGAACCAGAGAGACAGACAGAGATGACCCCCAAGACCCTGAGAGCACCAAAGGCCCTAAAAAAAGAAAAACCAGCTTTCTTATCTCTGTGGAGGGAGATGCAGGGGCCAAGGTTTCCATCAGCCTTGGATTTACCATGGTCAGGCTACTGCTTCTGATAGTCTGTACAGTTAGTAGCTGGCAACCAAGACATCATTTCAGCTTCGGGGACTTCAGGGGAAAAAAGGTGTCTTGACTATTCTTAAAACCAGTCAGAGAACATATTACCACAGAGGAGTCACATGAAAATGTCTGCAACAGGCATCAAACCTTACTATGTACCACACTTTCTAATCAAAGAAAGCTCAGTGACCTGGAGACCCTTGTTAGACACCATATCTGTTCAATGAATCACTTCTGAGGATTTGTTATGCAGTAGAGTTTGGATTGACTTCAAAGCGTGATGTACAGTCTACTTACCGCAGACGAGCATTAACATTGAGGCTTGCATCTCTGAGCGCACATCCACCTGTGACAGGCAACAGTGTTTGTTCAAGTCAACAAAATATATACATTATGCATGTATGTATGTATATATA